>NQII01000046.1:125852-142205 GCA_002778355.1 Clitarchus hookeri
GTTGGGTGGCAGCGCCGCACTAATACTCCTAATCCGTCACACATCAACGTCTACTGAACATGTCTCGTGCGGCGATCGCATCCGAGATTCACCGGCCAGCAAGAAGAAACTTCCGCAGAACTAGGGTTCTTGTGTTTGGACTCGACGATTGTATCAAGCCAATCTGGTGGAAATGATNTTCACCGGCCAGCAAGAAGAAACTTCCGCAGAACTAGGGTTCTTGTATTTGGACGCGACGATTGTATCAAGCCAATCTGGTGGAAATGATCCCGTATGTGGCAGTGAATAAGGGGTATAGATACATGCTAACAGTAATGAATTGTTTCAGCAAATACACGTGGGCTGTCCCAGTTTACCGAAAAAGCGAGGCGGACGTTGCCGACGCTATGAAAACGGTCTTAAACGATAAGGGACCGCCTAAGAATATGCAGACTGATTTAGGTAGGGAATTTTACAATAAAGCTTTCCATTCACTCATGGACGGAAACAAAATTAACCACTACAAGCACACACTGTGAAAAAAAGGCTTCTTTTATAGAGAGACTTAATTGAACGTTAAAAGCAGATATGTGGCGTGAATTCTCAGTGCAAGGAAAGTATGCGTGCCTGGATATGTTACCTCGCCTAATTACCAAATACCATGCTAGAGAATATAGGACCATTCATATGCGACTGGTGGATGTTAAAGACGATTCTTTGCTGGAGACTTTGTTTAAAAACGATTAGATAGTAGATAGGCAGAAGTTAAAGGTGGGAGACTGTGTCCGCATTTCCCGAATTAAACCCCAATTTGCGAAATCTTACACACCCAATTGGTCATTAGAAATATACAGAATTAGCAAGATTCGACATAACGAACCTCGGACCTTTGTGTTGGAAGACCTAAATGGCGAGCGTTTGAAAGGACAGTTCTATAGTAAGCATATATTGAAAACCAAATTACCAGACAATGATTTGGTCGAGAGGGTATTGAAATGCCAAGGGGCGCGCGTATTCGTCAAATGGCTAGACCTCGACTCCAGATATAACAGCTGCATATTAAAATCAGATCTAAATAAAATATAATTATTTCTACACCTGTGTAATACCATAACGAACCCCTGGTACCAAACTAACCAGCTATTGAAAATACGTTTCTGTCTTCACACAAGATGTCTCTCGACCGATGGCGGAAGCGACAGGCCTTGACATGTGCGGCTCTTGGCTTGCAGGGTAGAGTGGGGGAGAAGTTAGACAATAACCAGGGCTGGACTGTGGCCCGCCGCCTGGACAACCTTACAGTCGCCGGCATGTTTTGAGACACACACACACAGGTCTCCCCAGGCGAAGCGCGGAATAAGTATAAGGTTTCATCCTAAAAACACACATATGTGGGGTGCCCAGGTTAATAGCCAGCCTCTATCACAAAGTGTATAAAGCAGTAACACAATGCAATGTAACAGTCAGTTAATAGGTATGCATCATAGGGGCAAGATTGCCAAGAAAGGAAGTGGACTGGTGAATACTTTAATTAATAACTCCCCTTGGAGGCACACATTCTGTGTTATAAGTATTGCGATCCTGGCACTCAGCTGGAGAGAAGANTAAGTATTGCGATCCTGGCACTTAGCTGGAGAGAATATTACAGTGTGGCGACATACCTATTAATGCGTTAGACAGTGCGTGCAAGGAACACGATACTGCATACACGACAAGTACTAAGTTAGCAGATAGACACATGGCCGATACGATTCTTGCGGATAAAGCAAAATCAATAGGCGGGTCATCACAGGCCAAGCTGGGGGAACGCCTAGCAGGGTGGGGGTGTCAAAAATTGTGAAGACTAAGGTGAAATGCGGCATGGGATTGAAATTTGGAAGGACGAAAAAGTTACGAACTAGCAGGAAACCGCGTAGAGTAGTAGTGAAACGAGGTGGAATTATTCCTTTCATCTTGCCGGCACTTGGAGTACTAGGAAGCTTAATCGGAGGCGCCAGCGGAACTGCCAGGGCCCTTAATACGGCCAAAGATGAAAACAAATGCTTGACGGAGACTTTGAGACACAATAGACGTATGGAGGCGCTTGCAAAAAATGGTCGCAGGCTGTACCTACATCCCTATAAACAAGAGGCGGGGGGAGGAGTCAGAAAGAGAAATCGATAATGCAAAAGAACGAGGCGATCTTAAGGGGGCTGCCAGCCCACCCGCTAACCAACTTTGAAATATGTAAATATGCACAAAAATTAAAAATAAGTAATTTACGGGGAGTGTTCATGCGAGATCGACTACCCCATTGTGCACGACGGGTAGAGTGTGGCATAGTAAATCTTGACAGTAGCACAGGCCCGGGAACTCACTGGACAGCATATAAAAATAATGGCGATACGGTCCACTACTTTGACAGTTTTGGAAATTTATGGACCCCACCAGAACTGAAAACATATTTCAGAGGAGCGCGAATATACTATAATCACATAGCAGAGCAAAAGCCTCGAGCATGGAACTGTGGACACCTTTGTCTGCGCTTCCTTACCAGATAGATACTTAACGAGTAGGGGCTAGGTGCGGACCTCAGTCATATCCATTACCTTGATCTTGTCGGGCAACAGTTCGGAATTGCGTTCCGTGCACTTCCCACCACTCTCCCTGAAGGGGGTATGGTCCGCGGCGGTGATTGATTTTCAAACGTACTTCTCAGTACCGAACATAGATGACCGGAATTGTATGTTCCATTACATTAAAGGGGGCGGGAATTGAGGGGAGGTGCGTATTCCCACGGGTTCGTATGAGATCGAAGACATAGGCGAATATCTTACACAGGAGCTGGGACAGGGCGCAATGTTAGTTCTGCATGGTAATGCGAACACCCTGCACAGCGAGATGAAGTGTAGTGTGCAGGTAGACTTCTCGAGCAGCGATACTCTCGCCTCAATGCTAGGATTCGAGAATGCCACATATGAGGCTAATAAAACACACGAATATACACTGCTGGTAAAAATATTCCCTGTAAATGTAATAAGGATAAACTGCAATTTGGTTAACTAGTCGTATCTCAACGCCGAGCCCAGCCAGACACTGCACGAATTTTCAGCGATGGTGTCACCAGGATTTAAGCTCGTAAATGTACTGAAAACACCCATTTCTGTTCCGGTAGTGACGGCGAACATACAGGAGGTTGTAGTATCCATAGTTGACCAAGAGAGTCGATTGATTAATTTTTGAGGCGAGGAGATAACGGTCCGCTTGCATTTAAGGAAAGATGGGCCTGAAAATTAAGCGTGCAAATGCAATAAAAGTCGCCTACAGTACCAAATCTAAAGTCAGTAAGAGTCGAGCACGCAGAGCGCTAACACCTGAAAATGTGCATTTCCTTAGAAGATTGGGCCTGACGATCAAGCATGGATGTGGAAATATTAATCGTTGCGGAGTCTGCAGGGTTCGAAGACGCGATAACCAAGGCTGAAATCCACACTTACTCGCCTTACCTGCCGGGCCCCTATGTACCCTCGTACGAGGTCTGGATCCCGCTACAAAACCAAGATATATACACGGCGCCGTGCAACTCATATTTGCGCTTCTGTGGAACACTGACGAAGCCAGGCAAAGCACTTCCCACGATGACTAAAATCATTAGAAACGGTATACTTCACATGATAAGTAGAATCGCGTATGAACTGAATGGGTGCGAGGTAGACGCCACGCGAGATGTTGGAATTACGGCCACCATAAAGAACTATCTGTCATTAATGCATAACCAATTACCCGCCACCAAAATGGCAGGCTGGGGCATCGACGAGGAGTTTAAGGTCCCTGTATATGCTAACGAGAAATTCGAAGTATGTATTCCACTAGCTATGCTGTTGGGGTTCGCGGAAGATACAAGCATGTGATTATTAATTGAAAGCAAGAGTTAGTTATGGCTAACACGCAGGCGAACGCGCTTCAGGACATGGGAGCAGAAGCCGCGATGCTAGCAATATGCGCGATTGACTAGTTATTACCGCACATGCAGGTAAACATATCTGAATGCGTAAAATTAATGAAATATGCGGAAAAAGGAAGGAATGCAGATATTGCGTTTCGTACATAGAGTTTGGAGATGTACCCGAGTATTCCTGCCTCCACGAGTGTAAATTGGAACGTTGAAACTAGTTTCATGAGTGAAAAACCGCGATATATAATTGTTGTGTTTAAGACAGGAAGGCGAAATGCCCTCAATACAGACTGCTCGAAATTTGATCACATTAATATTAAGAACGTTAAAATTTTTTTTAACTCCGAGGCTTACCTGTACGGCGATTTGAACATTGATTTTACAAACGGTGCATATATGGTCCCTTATCAAATGTATGCGAACTTCCAGAGATCTTACTACGGACAAACGCAGGCCCCCACACTCGGACCAAACGCCTTTATGAACACGGTGCCCCTACTGGTATTTGACATTAGTAAACAGGATGATAGAATTAAATCGGGCGTGGTAGACTGTAGGATTGAAATATCCACCATGGTGAATTTTCCGCCTTCTACCAGGCCTATGCGTTAATACTTCACGACAGACTCGTAACGTACAATGTGCGAGACAGGATAGTTAAAGTACTGATGTAAGTAGCGACTATACTTCAGTCACTCCCCGACCGGCATAATGTACGTGAAATTTCAGGACTTCGTCTCGCAGCGCGGGTTCATTATAAAACGTATCTGCGTGGCATATGTTGACGGGCGCATATAAACACGCACGTTCTTACCGCCATTTCCATGGAATGAGCTAGACATTAAAAGCAAAGTAACAAATATATGTCTGGAACAATACTATCACGGTATCAATTGGAGCGTGGGTGATGTAGATTACGATATTGTGCGCGATGTACTTAACGCATTATTAAACGGGAGCGAGACGGTCTTCGTGGCCTGGCCAGAGCAGAAGCGTGATTTAAGCACCTATTGCGACACGAAACGAAACATCTGTGACCTCCAAATGGAGGAGGCTGGTTGTCCTTCGTTCCGAAGTTTGCGAGAACGATATGTAAAAAAAATTCTCCACATGTGCGCTGCTTGCAGGCTCGGACGCACGTGTCTTTGCCTTAATGCTCTGCTGTTAAGGCGTTGGAGGGGGGAGACTTGCTGCAATGGTCAAAGCATTGTCAAAAACACCACCGGGACCAATATAAATAGGTCAGCCTGCGATGAGGGAAATTATAGTACTGATCCGCTATCTACTGCAGCAGTAATGGCAGGACTCCTCGCCAAGCTTAACGGGATGGGGCAGTACACGGCATTGTTAAACCTCGTCATAGGGAAGCTTTACTTAACCACCGATTTCCGGAGGACCGAGACTGCATATGGCAAGTGTGTCACATGCATGTTAGATGAGGAATTCCGCATCAGGCTGCCGACTCGGTACGTACAACTAATCACCGACGACGATATGGGCAAGCTGAATATGTCCACAGTCCGGTTCAGCTACGCGGGCATTAAGCCCATTAACCACAGATGGTCTATGCATTCCATAGAATTCTCATAAAGACGCTACTAGCATATATATATATATTGTTTCTGTCATGTACATAACTCCACTGGAGACATTTCTCCTGCCCTCTGATATCTCCGACAGCGAAACGGAACATGACGCCATGGACACCGATTCGGCNCGGTATCAATTGGAGCGTGGGTGATGTAGATTACGATATTGTGCGCGATGTACTTAACGCATTATTAAACGGGAGTGAGACGGTCTTCGTGGCCTGGCCAGAGCAGAAGCGTGATTTAAGCACCTATTGCGACACGAAACGAAACATCTGTGACCTCCAAATGGAGGAGGCTGGTTGTCCTTCGTTCCGAAGTTTGCGAGAACGATATGTAAAAAAAATTCTCCACATGTGCGCTGCTTGCAGGCTCGGACGCACGTGTCTTTGCCTTAATGCTCTGCTGTTAAGGCGTTGGAGGGGGGAGACTTGCTGCAATGGTCAAAGCATTGTCAAAAACACCACCGGGACCAATATAAATAGGTCAGCCTGCGATGAGGGAAACTATAGTACTGATCCGGTATCTACTGCAGCAGTAATGGCAGGACTCCTCGCCAAGCTTAACGGGATGGGGCAGTACACGGCATTGTTAAACCTCGTCATAGGGAAGCTTTACTTAACCACCGATTTCCGGAGGACCGAGACTGCATATGGCAAGTGTGTCACATGCATGTTAGATGAGGAATTCCGCATCAGGCTGCCGACTCGGTACGTACAACTAATCACCGACGACGATATGGCCAAGCTGAATATGTCCACAGTCCGGTTCAGCTATGCGGGCATTAAGCCCATTAACCACAGATGGTCTATGCATTCCATAGAATTCTCATAAAGATGCTACTAGCATATATGTATATATATATATTGTTTCTGTCATGTACATAACTCCACTGTCTCGGAAATTTTTTATTTTGTCTCACATATTTCACATGGTGGACAACCCGGCACCACTGCACTTAGTTCGTGGACGCCTGTCCACAACCCTGCACGCAAAATTCAACCTGCTAGTCACGTACGAGGGCGAAGTCACGGTTGGCTACATGAGAGTTCATTTCAAACCTCCCGGTCAGCGCGCCCAGGTAGAATGCTGTACCGGACTCGAACACTGGGCGTGTTGTAACAATGAGGATAGTTTTCTCTCGGTACCGTGTAATGTAACGTCATGTGCTGTATATCACCTAAGGCCCGGAATTACGATGCTGTGCTCACTCAGTACTCTGTTAACGCAAACAGGCGCCGAGTATATATGCCAGGTTTGGTTTACTCGTGCTATAGAGTATGAACAGAGGTAAAATTACTTGGACGACTATGCGTTCTCCATTAACTTGCGAGGCGTACCTGGCGAAAATATAAGAAGGGACAAGTGTTTGAACCTGCCGCAGTAGACATTTGTGTATCATTCAGAAGAGAACTATCGTCCGTCATGTGTAATATGTTTAACTTACGTGACTGTTTGAAGTTTCTGCCGGAGGATGTGAACTTGTACACGAGTTACTTTATTGGTTATAGAAGAGTGGTGTTTAAACCTGAGCTGGGACACGAGCAAGTGCAGATCTGTGATGGTGACAATCATTTGTGGGGATATCACGACACCTGGGACAACTTCCACTGGGACATTCTGCCTTGCTACAAGTGTGAACAGTGCGCCGTCTTCAATCTCCGGCCAAACAGCAAGCTGCCTGAAAATGGGAGCATACTAGCAACACGTGCCGACATTGAAGATATTACCGAAATACGTCATGAACGTCTCCATGGGAGCAAGATATTGAACTATATCCTGCACGATGTCAATACCAGCTCTACCTACTGCTGGTCCTAAGAGTGTACAGGGCACATACATACGACCACGCTGGTAGACTGTGGCAGTAAATGGACTCTACCATGTGCTGGTAAGGTATGTTGTGTCTTCAATTGAAATAACAAGTGCTTCACTTGCTTCATGTATGTGTGTTTGTGTGTGTGTGGGTGTGTGTGGGAGGCTGTATATAAGTAACGCCTAAATAACACCAACAGCTGTTTTTTTACTACATAATGAAGAGTGAAGGTAGTACGACGTCGGTCGAGGGTGAACTGACTTGTCGCAGCAAGTGCAAATGCTGTCAGGTTGTGAACGATCTACTTCCACGCCTTCTCCTGCTATTGGTCAAAGCTCGTGTAGACGCTGTGTAGATGCTATATAAATGCTCTGTTTACCTACCAGTCAACTTCAGTGAGCTCGAGATGTATGTACCATTTCGTCCGGAGACTGCCTACAGCAGTGTGACGCCTGGGGACGGCGCCATCACCTATGAACTTGCTGCTGCAGGAGATCCAGCCCCCACCACCACTCCAGATGCACTCTCGTATAGTGAACAGTGTGACGGCATAGCACATTGGCTGATTGCCCACATGCCTGTTTCATACGAGCCGTGTCAGCAGATGATCGACTGCCATGTATTAGGGAGATGTGTAGTTCAAAATATGAGAACAGACACTCCCTTGCCTTGTAGTGCGGACGAGGTGATTACGCACGCTTTGCTAAACGATGCGATTCGTGTTCACCTTCCCGACTGTGCACCAATGTCAGGGACTCCTGTTCCTGCTGCCATGATGGAGGTTGCCACCCAGCTGCCTGATGTCGCCACCACCGCCAACAAACGTACGAAGAAGGGTGCTGCTGTCGTGATTGACACCACTGGTGACGCAGTCCGGCAGCTCACTGCCGCTTCCAAATGTAAGAAGAAGGTTGCTGCCGTTAAGGGGCCTCGCCAGCGAGCGCCATGCCCTGGCTGTAAGAGGAAGGTTGCTGCTGCCGCCACCGCCTGCCTGAGTTCCGGAAATTCTTCGCTATGTGATTTGAAACATTTATCTGTTGCAGAGCGGAAAACCATACTGATACAGCTCTTCAATACGCTTTTTGCAAAGGTGTAGTGCTCAAAGGTTTTATTTGTAATGTATTTAATAAAAAAAAATGTTCTTTACAGCAATTAGTATTGTGTGTGTGACAATCTTTGCTTTTAATTGTATAGTTATGGCTTTTCTTAAAACTACTTACTGTTGCTCTCGCAGATGGGGGTAAACAAAAAGTTTTATTTGTAATGTTTTTTAACACAAACATCTTGCTTAAATTGTATAGGTATCGTTAATGTTTTGATGTGTTCACGTAATTGAAAACGTGCCTTGTGTTTTGCATAAAATGAATTGAATGTTTATATATAATTCTTCGTACTTGATGTATGATTATGTTAACAATGCAACTGGCACTAACTTGTGTTGTAGTAATTCAGCAAAGGCTCAATGTACATACTTCTTGTGAGACTCTATGCGTGTGTTGGTTAATAACAACAGTTTGTTTGCAAATTAAAAAGGGAAATTCCCTTTTTAATTTGCAAACAAACTGTTGTTATTAACCAACACACGCATAGAGTCTCACAAGAAGTATGTACATTGAGCCTTTGCTGAAGTACTACTTGTAATACATATTTCTTCGTACTTGAATTGTGTTTTTTGTGTGAAAACTGACAATTACTTGTTTTGTGGTACTTATGCGTAAGCGCAATTGAAACACGTCTTGTGAGTGTACGTTCAGTTTTTTTTTGTTTAATCACAAACAATGCCTTTCCTGTAAGGTGTAGGGTGAGAGAAATTCTGTTGTTGTGACAATATATATGTGTTCTGAAACTCTTGAGTGTTCTTATTTCTGAGTGTAGAGATGAACTGTCAAAACAAAACCAACCCCGTGCTAGTATACAGTAAACGCAAAAAGCAGTACACAGACACATTGTTGCTTGCCTATCACCAAGGCATAAGTCACGCAAAAATGTATTTTCTGGGTGGAGACCCGCAATAACAAGACTTGCTTGTATATTGAGAACACAAGTTGTACACACACCATTAAAAGAAAAGTTATGATACACACAAGTACCGCCGTACTCTCTCTCTGTGTGTGTGTGTGTGTGTGACTAGTCGTACCTGTGTCCTCCGCCTGCACAAGGCCAGTGACATAACTGGTTGGCGAGTTTCTCCGTGCTGGCCCATTGTGATAGGGGGTATATATACAACCTCACAGAACACTACACTTTCACTTGTTGCCAGACCACTGAACCGTACATGCCAGTTGCGAGCCGACAACACCTTGGCATATAGTGTATGCATATATATATGCCAAGACGGCATCTGGCTGGTGCAGCGCTCTGCATGTAACAGGAGACGTGTCCTCAGCATCCACGACCATTCACAGGCATCTGCTACCACTCGCTACCAAGCATCAATTCTGGGTAAGTGTTCTTCTGCATCGTGTGTGTTGGTGAGTAGACATACATCGGGTAAGCGATCTATCACGGGTGCTGCGGATGGTTGTTGTTCAATGGGAGTTCATATCACTGCACGTTAATATTTGTTCACTTCTCACTTGACAGCCAACATGGCCGCCCTTGTGTGTGTGTGTTTAGTACAAGTAACTCCTTTCCGTTTGGAGTTTTAACAGTGCCCTCGTGAACATGGAGTATTCTATTCCAGAGCATTTATTTGAGTTGTTCGCTCGTTGTCGGGGGGCTATGTGTTGTGCTGAGGTACTAGATATATATCTAATGAACACTCTCGCGGTGTGTTTTTTCCCCCACTACACAGCCTTTAGTCGGTGAAGGACACTCAGCTGGCCGCTTCAAACCGGTTCCCTACCTGGCCCCGTGTATACATTCCAGAACGAGGACTGTGACCGTGTCGTTTAATGTAGCATGTTAGAGGCATATCCTGCATGCATCTCCTGCGGGTTAAGGCCTCGGCAGATACTACATTGTATGCATATCACCCCAGGTTCGAGACTCGGGAGGAGGAGGATGCCTACCATTTCACTGTTTCCCTTCCCTTGTTCATTGCATCCCCTAGGCTTTGTACTCCAGAGGTTGAGGCCCAGCGAACTCACTTGCATGTCTTTTTTCCCGCTTTATATATATTTATATATATAAACACACAGTTTTTTAATTTGTACTTCATTTAGAGTGTTACGTACGTGTACTGGCCATGCTGTTTCATTTTTAATGTCACTTGCATGTTTGTTCTCCTTTCTATACAGTGTTTGTCATTTATACACACATACACCTGTTGTTTTTGCGAACTAACCTGGAAACGGGGTGGGGTTTGTTTCATAGGATATCTCCCCAGCATCGTGCACCACCTCCACCAGACATTTATTCAATCGTAAATTTATCAAGAGATGTAAGCTACCAGTTCATCGTCACCAGCGTTGTGTCCATACTCTGCTGCTGCGTTGACTACTCTCCCTCCTCCTAATATATGAAGGCCCACACTACTGTGTGGTTTCCTTGACTGGGTGTTGACGGTTCGCCGGAATGGATTGCGCCACGAGCGCAAATAAGCTCACAATCCATTCCGACAGCCCGCCCAATACTTGTGCTTGCAGTGCGGATGCTCCTTCGCACATACCGAACATCTCGTAGGACATTGAACGATTTGTACAGGAGTGATAAGGCAGGCTGCCTCGTCCAACTGCGCGTTCTGCATTTACGGCTTCGGGCGTCCTTGCGATGCTCGTCGCCATAAACGCGCATGTTAGGCGAATCCCACAGTTCGACCATTACAATGTGGGACCTGCGGCCGGCAGTTTACTATAGCCGATCGACTTTGTGCGCATTGCGCAAAGTGCTCTGGTGCTGCTAACCCCACCTCCCGGCCGACGAAGCGTGCGCGACTGGCAAGCCCGCAGCCCAGGCCTTCCCATGCAATTCTGACTCTTGCAAGTGAGGGTAGCTTTCGTCAAGGCTTCACTGCCACTGGGGCTGGCGAGGGCAACCCACGTGGGTTCGTGGAGGTGGAAAGCGCGTTCAACGGCGTTATGAGAACATACATCGCAGAGAATACATCGAGGGTGGCTGTAGACATTTGCGGCTATCTCGAGAGTATGAAATCAAATATCATTGGCCAACTCGAGCAGGAAGTCGAATTTAATTTATATCTCGAGTGCGTTTATAGAAAACCGGAGCCGCACCGACAACGAGGTAGATCGTCATGCCTTTAAGACAAAGAACGTGCCTGTATTTAATGTGGCCGACATAGAGGAGGCGGTGTAGGCCGCCATTGCAAAGATCTGTCACGAGGAGAGGGACTATATGGGGAAGGGCAGCAGCTGGACCCTCACTGACATGAAATGGGTCCAGTTACGCATAAATAAGCTCGATCCCCTAAGAGTCTCGCCGTACATCCCCTTGCCTGCAGGTTTCGCAGAGAAAAAGGCGATTATCAACCAGCACAACGCTGACCTGCAGTGCCTTAAATTGGCGCTTCTGGCACACTTTGAAGAGGGGACACATCTGGAACGCGTCGACCTGCGTTACACCAGGCTGGAGATGCGCTTCGACTTTTCAACAGTAGATTTCCCTTCCCTCTACGTCAAATAGCTAGGTTTGAGAGAGCTAATCCGGGGTCAGCATTAATATTTACGCACTCGACGAGAATAAGAAAGCAGTGCCGATACGGGTGACAGGTGAAGAACTGGCCCAGCACTTTGATTTGTTGCTGTTCACCACTGTGGAGGACCAAAAATCGCACTATTCTTATGTAAAGAATTTCTCACCACTGGTTCGCTCCCAGGTGACGTCACACCATGGCGGTGTAGATATCTGTAAGCCCTGCATCAAAACATATGATAATCAACCACATGTGAATGGGATGATGGGTACCGAAACTCTGGCCGAGCACAGACGGTATTGTAATGACCACAGTGCTGTCCGCACAGACATGCCGCAGCCTGATGCAGACGGCAAGCCGCCTGTGCTCAAGTTCCAGAATTACCAAAACGGCTATAAGGTACCTATCGTAGTATATGCAGACTTCGAGGTGATGCTGGTGCCTGTGCAGACGTGTCAACCGAACCCGGACGCGTCCTACACATATAGGTACCAAAATACGAGCCCTATTCTTAAGGCATATATGTCAAAGTAGACAATGTAATTATTCCGGCCTCCAAGATGACCAGCCTACCCCCGGGTTTAACCATTTACACGGGCGAAGGTGCGTCGAAACACTTCATGGAAGAGGTGGTTAGGATAGGTCTCCTGGTGAAAGACATATATAGTTAGTCTGAACCTATGCTAGCACTAACACATGGGGAACAGGCTGGCTATGCTCTAGCCACTACCCTCTGCCACTGTTCTGGTGTGTTCACCTACGACAACCGAAAGGTGCATGATCATGATAATTTTACCGGCAGTTTTATCGGGGCATCTTGTAATAACTGCAACAAACTTCGTCGCCGCCCCCAGAGACTGCCGATACTCTTCCATAACTTGACGTATGATGCCAATTTCATTATTAAGCAGCTTGGCTACGATTCCCAGGACATATTTATTATTCTACATACCGAGGAAAAACTCATCACCTTCAGTAAAAGTTTGTGTGACAAATTCACCATTCAATTTATCGACACATATAGATTCATGTCTGCAGCCTGGCAACTCTCGCACAGAATCTGCCGTCCGGCGAATTCCACACAACATTTCGCTTCTTCCCGGTAGAGCGCGAGCTAGAGCTGGTAAAACAGAAAGGTATCTTCCCCTACAATTATGTTAACTCGTGGGAGAGGCTCGCAGAGCCGTGGTTACCTGCTATAGAGTCATTCTACAATAGGCTTACTGGGGGGAACGTCAGTGCGGAAGACTACCAGCACGCACAAACCGTCTGGGTTGTGTTCGGCTGCCGCACCCTCCTAGACTATTCGGAGCTCTACTTGAAGACGAACGTGTTGATTCTGTGCGACGTCTTCGAGAATGTCCGGGGGTTCTGTCCACGCATGTACAGTCTCGATTGTGTGCGCTATGTTAGCCCGCCCGGATTCTCATTTGATGCAATATTGCACAAGACACAGGTGGAATTAGAGTTGCTTACCGACTACGAAATCCACCTGTTCATTGAAGCTGGTATCCAGGGAGGGGTGGCACATTGTGTTAAGAGGCACGTGGTGGCCAAAAATAGGCATTTACCAGCCACGTACGATGCCAGCAAGCCATCCACCTACCTCCAGTGCGTAGTTGCCAATAATTTATACGCGTGGGCGATGTCTCTGCCGCTCCCATACGTCTGTTTCGAATGCACTGCCACGAACAACGATGTGATGAGCACACAGGACGATGGATATGTCGGCTACATACTGGAGGTAGATGTAGAATACCCTCCCGCTCTTCACGACGAGCACACAGATCTTCCATTCTTGCCAGTGAACGAGCGTCCCCCCGGGTCCAAACATGCTAAACTCATGACGACTCTGGAGAGCAAGCTTCATTATATCGCACATTGCCTTACTCTGAAGCAAGCATTGGATCATGGGTTGTGGCTGAAGGCTGTTCATCATGTCCTTCAATTCCAGCAGAAGGCGTGGCTAAAGCCGTATATAGACATGAATATGACGAAACGTCAGGCAGCCATGAACACCTTCCAGAAGGACTTTTTTTAATTAATGAATAACGCAACGTACGGCAAACTTATGGAAAATTAACGTAAACGACAGCGTATGGAACTCGTCTGAAGAGAATTTGGGCAAAGAAATTAATTGCTAAACCTGCATTTAAATGCAGAACAATATACAGTGAATCGTTGTCCATAGTCAAATTATGCCAAGAGAGTGTAACGTTTGATAAGCCCATATATGCTGGGTTTGCCATACTCGACCTGTCAAAGACACTCATGTATCGCTTTTACTACGACATCATGCGAGCGCGTTATGGGAGCAGTGTCAGTCTATCCTATATGGACACCGATTCCTATATAATGGAGCTCGACTATGCTGACTTTTACATCGACCTCGCCTCTGACCCGGCGTTCATTTCGGAGTTCGACACTAGCGGCTACCCTCCCACTCATCCCTGCTATTCTCTAGTCAACGCCAAGGTGATTGGGAAGTTTAAGGATGAGTGCGTGGGTAACGATATGGTTGAGTTTGTCGGGTTGCGGGCGAAGATGTATGCGTACTGTTGCCAAAATACGGTGGTGAAATGCGCGAAGGGAATACAGAGGTGCGTAGTTGAAAATACGCTAACATTTGACGATTATCGGCGTGTACTTTTGGCCCAGCGCAGCATGAGAGTACAGGTCGGTAGTATTAGCTCGTACTACCACGAAGTTTACGCCAAGCGCTCGAACAAACTAGCGCTTTCGTGGATGGACGACAAGCGAAAAGTTCTGAAAAATGCCATTCATGCCATCCCCTATGGTTATCAGCTATAAAAAGAAAAAAACAGCTCTGGGTCAGGCCTACATAGTTATGTATGTCGTCTCGGAGAGAGTGTTATTTTTCCCAACATTTATTGGAGAACTTACAGGCGTCTTCGTATTCCGCTTGTCAGGTATATTGCTGAGGGGTTTGTTTTTTTGGTAGCCATATTTCTCGATAAGCATGCTGTAGCGCGTGCAAGTGTGTTGCAGGCTTGTCAGTTGTGCTGCCTGATAGTCTACTATAGCGCGTTCAAGAGGTACGTTCCTAACATTGTCAGGTAGATTATCAGTTTTGTTTCTTTCCTGCAGTATACTGGAGCCCGTGTAAGACCGGATGGCTTGCCTGGTACACTATTTTATTGACCTATGTGCAGTCTGATTCAGTGTACTGTAGCCCTTGCAAGGGTTGCAGTCTTCTCCTTGCCAGGTATACTGGGTGGTAATACGCTGGAGCGCATGNTGCAGTCTGATTCAGTGTACTGTAGCCCTTGCAAGGGTTGCAGTCTTCTCCTTGCCAAGTATACTGACTGGGTGGTAACACGCTGGAGTGCATGCAAGCACTGATCTTACTTGCCAGGCCTGTTACCAGCATGTCCTGTATATGTTTTCATTTTCTCGGAGGTATACTGGAGCACATGCAAGCCATTGTCACCTTGCCAGGTATACCAACATTGATGTTTTTCACAACATGATATATAACATGCTAATTTTTTACGCATGTCAGTGTACGTTTGATAACCACCGTCAGCTTGGTGTTCGTTTTGTACATCATCCATTCTTGATTACCTCATGCTACTGCTATATATATATATATATATATATATACATATATATATATAAATATATATATACATATATATAAATGGTCACTTATGTGGCTACAACTCTCTCCACAGGAGATATTCCTGCTAGTGGTATATATATTGTCACGTTTGTAACTCCATCTATCTATTGGTTCCATCCCCCCGATGTCCTAACGACATGTTCATCACCACCTTGGCACGTCTGTTTTGTTTCATGCTTTTTTTTGTACAGCTCCTGTTTCTATTCGCAGTCGTCTTGTCATGCTACTTTAACGTGTGGTGGTTTCCACCATACTACGTCTTGTGTCAATTCGAATTGTTCTTATTATTATTATTACTTTTGTCATGTATGTGTGTGTTTTTAATCCACCATACTGCTAATTGTCACACATGTGACTCCTATCTTTTGTCCCACCCTCGCACTGTCTTGGTATCACACTGTAGTGCTCTTCTCTAAATTTTAGATATTGTTTTTTTCCCATTGTCTAAAACACTTGCTTTCAACTGTCTGCAGCGTTGCAACCAGCCTGTACACTATACTTGTAATGTAACCAATATATATTTATATATATATTGGTAGTGTCATTGGAATAGTGTACTGCCCGGTTCCAAGCCCGGGACCCATCTATGTAGTTATGCCATGGGAGGACAACGTGGCATAAGGTAAGTGTCGATAGGCCAGCATGTGTGTGATGCGGTCTGCCACTTCGCTCTTGGGCGTAGACGCGAGCGCACGTGTATGTAAGTATGCTGCTGCTCCAGAGAGGGGGAGAGAGAGAGAGAGATAGTGTGTGTGATGGTAAAACTGATATATATATATATATATATATATAATATTTTCA
>NQII01000046.1:167616-203345 GCA_002778355.1 Clitarchus hookeri
ATTAATAATGAGAGGAAAGGGTTTGGAGAAATAATGCCAAGAGGAATTGACAGTGGTAGAGGAGGAAGTAACGCATATCTTTGTAGGAATGTATGGGGCGGCCCCTGGAGGGCCTCGATCTGCCACGCGCCCTCCTCGCTGGCAGTTTGTCATGTTTCCCTTCCACCTGTCTGCAACGAATGACTCACAGTGAACGGGAATGTCGTCCTGCTTTGTCCACTCCCTCCCGTGCATTTACAGTATTGTTGTAGTCACACGAGTTTTAAGTGTGTTGGATGGTGATACGAGCCACGAGATTTTTGTAACTAATTATCACTTCTATAGGTAAGTTTTAATAGTTAAACTATTATAATTTCCAAAATATATATAGAAACTACTTTAGAGACTTCTTTGCGATACTCAGTGACGTGGCAACGATTTTGCAATATCGTTTTATTCCATTAAAATTTTCATATAATTTTATTCCTCTTTAAACCCGAAGACTTTTTTTTNTGTACCAAGAGAGGTGGCACAACGGTATCATTCTGGACTCTTATTCTGGAGGATGCGGGTTCGAATGCCGGTCCAGCCATCCCGATTTCAGCTTTCCATGGTTTCCCGAAATCACTCCAGGTAAATGCTGGGATGGTTCCTTAGTAAAGGTCATGGCCGATTTCTCCCCCAGTCCCTGTCACTTGTGTTGTGTAACCGCCTGTAATGGCCTTGATTTCGACGGGTTTATCCACAAAAGACATGAAATTGGAAAAAAAATAAAAAAATAAAAACGTCTGCAGGAAACCAGGCCTTTATTCATGGCAGATGTTAAGTTTAAAATTTTTTATGAAAACTTTTCTTTCAGCCGTACACTGGATATAGTGATCAAACGTTCAAGAAAATTATAACGGAATGTGTGATTTGGTAAAATGATTCATAAATTGTAATTTCCAATTTCATAGAGTGAATGCATTTCATTTAATACAAGGATATTTTTTCTCTTTGCATTATTTGTACTTCTAGAAGTAAAAAAAAAAAAAAAAATGGTATCTGTAAAATATTATTAATGCGGGTTGCATAGTGTCCTATTAAGGCCATATTTAAAGGATTTTTTATTTTGTCATTTGAAAGACACTTAAAGTGACATTAGTGCAGTGTATTCTTATTCTTTAATACAAGTAATTTAATAATGTTTTTAGACTCCCACTATGAAGAAAAAACTTGCTTCTATGGTTTGCATACATTTTAAGAAAGCAATTCATAACTAACTGTAACATAAATTTAAATTTTTGAGTTTGGCAAGAATACTTTTGTCTGGTTTTATCCGCCAATCAAGTCTACTTTAACACAACCTGGGCATTCAAGACTTGATCACTATTCACCCGCACTTTGACCTTCATGGACAGTGTTGAAGCCCGTTGGTTGAGTTTTACCGCACTTTTGAAAATAATTATCTAAAAGCATAATTGAATTTATTTGGTAAAACGTATATATGTATGTATGTGTGTATATATATATAGCAAACACAGTTTTCTCAACAAAATCAACCCAATGATAAATAAAATTATTTTTCCCCCCAAGGAGAGGGAGCATTATTGTGAAAAACATTTTTGTAGATTTACGCGTTGTTAGCAGTTCACTGAACAGTGTTGATTCTTTTTTCAGAGCATTCCATTACGAACCACGTGTAAAATTAACACCTGGTATTCGCGTTCAGTGTGAAAACATCGATCTTGGCACCTTTATTTAAGGTAATGTCCCAAAAATCACCTGAAATTGACTGTATTGGGTATATTTCACAATAAATATAATGAAGATATATGTCAATAGTTCTGTAATAATACAATTGCAAAATATTTTATCATTTAATCCATAATACATATCTGATGTTTTCAGTATGCTGAAAAGACAATGAAGTGAAATGAAAGCAAAATTAAACGATGGCAATCTGGAGCTGAGAAGCGGCGGAAAGTAAAAGAGGAGGGCTTGAAACGAGCTGTGGCAGATTCAAAACAAAGGAAACTGTCTTTTGTAAGTGGATATATTTTTTCCTCTACCTGATTTGTCAAATCATATGCACAGAATGTCAGTGAACTGGATTTTAAAAGTAGTGTGGACAACATTACTGAGTATCTTCTAGTATCCTTCCATACATATGGAGAAAATCGTGAAAATGATATTGGTTCAAAATTGGCCGAAGGGAGTTAAAAAAATTACTCTGAAAACACATTAACTATTTCAAAGGATAGATCATCATTATAGACTCGGAAATGTAGCTTATTCATTAGGCAGCGTGTTAGACTCTACAATATGTTGTGTACTCGAGCCTAAGTTAGTTGTTCATTGGTTGTTGGTCCAATTTAACTCCTGAGCAGGTATCACGATATTCGGTTCTTGTTTCCCTAGCAAGTATGCTATTGGCCGAAAGCGGCCTGGTACATGCCTAACAAACCGTGCTACAATAGAGATAGGATTGCAAATGTACATGTAGTTGAAGTTTAACTTGTCCTCAAATTAATTCGCAAAATTTCCGGGTCTCTGATCATAATGTCACCGACATCTGAACGAAGAAGTTAGTACTGCAGTAGAGGAGAGCAATCCCAACTACGACGACCAAATGAATCCTCCCGATGAAGCTAAACATTCTGTCGACAGTGCTCCTGTATGCACCGAAAAATACATTTTTGAAGGTATTCCAGAAACTGTATTCCACCCAGAGTTTGTATCAACATGCAGACACACTAAGCGTGAATCATCTATAAGCAGTACAATAAATGCAGGTGAAAATTTTGAAGGTTTTTCAACGTAGGAATCTTCTGTTTCCAGAGATCTTCTATACATATTATAAAACTCAACGTTTCTCTGTCCGTCTGTTAGTGCGCTTATCACTCGAGAACCACTTATCAGATTTATGTTTTTTTTAATTCATAGTTATGTTCTCTGGTTAGGTTTTAGTATATATTTCGTTACGTAAAGTAACAAAAGGAATAAGCAGTGACGATAATAGTGAATCAAGTCGGAAAAAATTTTGCTGCCAGCGTGCTCTCTTGCAATACGCTGTCTAAACTGTTAAAAAAGGAACAATATCATGTAGTAAATAATTGTATAGAATAAAAAGACCTAAAAAAACTCCGTGGTAGCATATCTCTATCTATAACAGAGAAATACTAATAAGCGTTTTTACCAACGTCCCTGGACCACGCTACATGCACGAGAGAACCCAAGACGCGATGGTTTACGTCCGTAATTACGGCACGCCAGATCTTTTCATAACTTTTACCTGATAAGTAAAATATATGTCTTTAAATTAGAAAAAGAAAAATCAACAAATGAGTTAATGCAAAATATTAAAATATAAAAAATAAAATTATTTTTAAATTAAAAATATTTGTCTAATGATTATTTATCTCATAATTAACACTAAGTAAAATTCAACTTTATTTATAAAAAACCTAAACAATAATTATGTTGTCCACGCGAGCGGAGCCGCGGGCACAGCTAGTAACGATATAAATAATTACTTACCTGCATGCAACCAAGAAACTCTGCTGTTCATTTTACCGAAAATGCAGCTAACAGAAGATGAGAAAAAGTTTCTCATTTGCTTTCACCCTGTTCAACCCAAAACAGAACATGGGAACATTGTCGCAATGCCATTCAATAAATACAGGGTCTATCTGCAGGAAGTGGGTGAGAAACGGACGTAGTTCTCATATTCTATGGCTGAAAAAAAAATGTTTTTGTTGGGTTTGCATGTGATTTGGGCTAAACACTGGTAGCTGTGCAAGTTCATTCGTGACAGGATGGGGCAACGAAGCTGTGTAAAATGCTATTCAGTGGCATGAAGCCTCTAACAGCCGTTGAGTTGCCACTGAGGCATTTTTCACTTTTTACTTCAGTGGATCTGTGAAGCAGACTACTGAAATAAATCTTGTAGACCTACATAACAAGCAAACAGCTGAAAGAAGAGACATACTTCTCAGACTCATAAATATAATTTTCATGATGGCATGTCAAGGAATTGCATTCCGTAGAACTACGAGCAGTGAGGCTGTATACAAAATTGCTGATCCTTGGAACCACGGAAATTTCATAGAACTTGTTAAGGCTCATGCATGTTAAGAATGTGGCAGTAAAGAATAAAGGAAGGCATGATATACATCCTCATAGCAAAGATCGAGGTGGACTTGACACTTTTATGAGCAAAATTTATGTCTACTGCGTACTTCAGATAATTGCTAAGATAATTCAGTAAACTATTCAGGAGGAAGTAGTGGCAAATGGAGGTAAATTCAGCTTGTGCATGGATAAAACAAAATATATTTCTGTAAAAGAACAAGCTAGTCTAGTTATCAGACACTGCGACGAATTAGGACCTGTAGAAAGACTGATTGGTGTGTTTCAGACACCTTCTACAAAGAGTTCAGCACTTCACATTGAAGTTGTAAACAAACTGAAGGAAGTAAACCTTGAAATCAAAAATTTTATTGGATACTCTTTTGATGGTGCCAACAACGTGTCTGGAACACAAAATGTACTTCAAGGGAAGTTGAAAGAAGATGCACCAAACTGTTATTCAGTGGTGTTATGTGCATCTCTTGCAACACGTCGAAGAGAAAAGTTGCGAATGTATGACAGAAGCGATGTCACTCTTCGATCTCTTACGAGAAACACCGAATCTGATTCCAGAGTCACACAAACGCCTAAATTTGTGGAAAATTTTATATGAAATTATTTTTAGAGGACAGGTTTCTATTCGTAGAGTTGTGAAGCTGAGGAATACAAGATGGTGGGCCAAATCGAGGTGTCTGAAGAAACCTTGATGGGGGTTCTCTATGCCTGTCATTATTGTTGTGCTTGAATAAATAAACATTTGTCATGACTTCTCTGCAAAAACAAGAGTTGAGGATTTTGCTGCACTGCACTCTTGGTGCAAATTTGAGACGTTGGCTGCAAGGATACTTCTTAACATTTTCCAGCACCTTGAACCAATGTCTCAATACCTCCAAAGTAAATAACTTGATCAGGTTCAAGCATCACGGCTTCCCCCTGCTCTTATCAAAGTTATTGGTGAACTTTCTATCAAAAGTATACTGTGTGACACAAAAAAAATAGTGACAAAAGTAAACACAATTCTCAAAGAACTGGATAATAACAAAGATGTCATCTCTAAGTTTGGTACAACAAATTCTCGTCTGGCCACTGACTGTGTCAGGCGCCGAGTTTCTGTGGTACCAAGATGCCAGGCGAACTTGCAGGTATCGTATTATTTTGTTTTTGCGAAGCCTATATCTATAAAGCTGGCATGTTGAAACACATATTTTGCTAACATAAAATACCCTTTACTTTATTTTTATGTCCCATAATTCTACTGGATGGTATTTTAAAACAAAAGTGATGAATCCAATTAGGGACAAGTGCCTCTATGAGCTCCACAGACGATTCTCAGGAGAACCTTTGGAGATATTCAAGGCTATCAGTTTCTTAAATACAGAGAGGTTTGAAGAGATATTTTCAAACGGAGTTCCAATTGGAGCTATGAAACACTTGTGCATGATTGCTGAAGTAGAGAAAGAAGATGCCAGCAGTGGCTTTTTGAATTTTGCTCGCAATTTATAATCGCTGAAGTTGAAAATACAAGCAGATTTTCGGCCAGAAAGCGAAAACTTTGCTGGTGATGTTGACTTGCAGGTGTGCTTTGTACCCATAATAATTATTACTTTATTTACTTGTATGTAAGGGTTTAGAATTGTTCTTACCTAAACCATTTAAGTTAAATAATTGAGTTTTGAGTTTTATAGGATCCACTGAACCGCATGTACTCTCAATTGGTTTTTTTTTTCTTTTCTTTTTTTTTTTTTTTTCAAAAAATATATTTCGATTTTTACAACGTATTTGCTAAACTAATAAATTTTTGTTTTAGTTTTTTGCTGCGAAACATTTATGTGAATAACATTGTAATTATGCATGAACATTAGAAAATGTTTACTTCCATGCCATTAACAGTTAATTTAAGGCAGTAAACACGCCAACTGATATGGAAGATGGCGCATGTCAAAATGAAGAAGTTGATGAGAAGAAGCTTTGCTGTAAAGATAACGGAGGTCTAAGTTGCACAGATAAGGGCTGTACAGGTTGCCTGAGATGTCCTTACCGAATCCTAAAGCATCATGATCTATGTGAAATAGAGAGATGTATTTAAGCTATACAAGGTTTCTCTCATTCTGCCTTGTACACAAATATCATGTGAACGCTGCTTCAGCAAGCCGTTAAGGGCAGTCCATGAAGCATGATATCGTCAGAGGTCTTGAGGGCAATCATGCTTATTGCATTTGAAAGAGGACACTAGATTTATCACACACAAGTTCTCGACATGTTTGCACAGTCATCACAGGAAATTAACGCCAGTTAAATTGTGAAGGACATCAGATAACTGGAATAAGAATTCACCATAAAGTTGGACGCCAATTTAACGCCCGTTAAATTGCGTAGGAAAAATGTTGAACAATAAGGATTATTAGCAGGAAATGACCCCACGGAAGGGCGCCAATTTAACGCATGTTGGCTGGGTGGTGTAGGGTTAATGGAAGTTTTGAGGGTTGGTGAAAAACATTGTTACGTGGGTTTGGAGTTGGATACCCAACTAGGCGCCAGACACTGTCGGCAGGTGGTGTCGATTGCTGCTGTTAATAATGATGATCTCAGGGTACGGCGGGCCGGGCCGTTCGCCCGGACCCGAATAATTTTCTAAACGATATAAAAGGAGATGTCACCAGCATAATTAATAAACATTTAAAATCAATGGACCTCAAAGTGAACATGAAACTTTTCGCGGAGTACAAAAGGGGAACTGGTGACAATATGTAGAAAGCTCTTTTAAAACCAAGAACGAAATTATACTTAAATCAACTAATCTAGAAAAATATTATACCGATAGCACACTAAAAATCATAGCTGAGATGGGTGCATTTGAAGCAAAGGGCTCTCAGTGGGTGCTCAATAGGATATTCAAACTAGAGGTGCGAATAAATAAATATGTTCCACTTAAGGGCAGCTCTTATGTTGATCTTCCAGAAAAAATCAAGGCCAAGCAAGCAGTAATTAATGTAAAGAACAGTGATCAAAAATGCTTTTTGTGGTCTATTCTATCCGCACTACATCCAGCACAAAAGGATCCCCAACGAGTGACTAAGTATTTGGATCATGAACATGAGTTTGACGAAGCACTTAAGGGTCTGGAATTTCCTATGAAATTAGATAGCATACCAACCTTTGTGAAAAGAAGCGGGTTATCAATTAATGTATATGCATATGAAGAAAAAGAAAACAAGGACAACAAGGAATATATAATATATCCACTAAAAATAACAAAAAATAAGGTGGATAAGCATATTAACCTACTCTATACCAAAGCTGAAAAGAATGACCACTACTGCTGGATAAAAAGTTTTTCGAGACTTATTTCGTCACAGGTGACAAGAAATNGAATGACCACTACTGCTGGATAAAAAGTTTTTCGAGACTTATTTCGTCACAGGTGACAAGAAATGGTCATAAAATGTACATATGTGATAGATGCTTGCAACGCTTCTACTCTGAAGGCAAGCTAAATGTTCACGAAGAAGACTGTCGAGATCATGATGGAGTTAGAGTCGAACTTCCACATAAAGGAAATAACATACTAAGATTCAAGTACAAAAATCATTCTTTGAGAGTCCCTTTCATGATATATGCCGATTTTGAGTGTTTGTTAACTAAAATCGACACTTGCCAACCAAATCCCGACGACTCCTACACGAAGCCGTACCAAAAACACGAGCCCATTAGTTTCAGTTACTATATAAAATATGAACATGAATACTACAAATCACCAGTAACTTATGAAGGATCTGATGCATCTATGGTATTCGTCAAGATGTTAATGGAGGAAGCAAAGGCAATAGGTGATGTCTACAAAAACGAAAAACCCATGATCCCCTTGACCAAGAAAGAACAGATTGGTTACTATACAACCACCCATTGTCATATATGTGAAAAGACTTTGGATGGAGACTCTGTGAGAGACCATGACCACCTTACAGGTAAATTTAGAGGAGCCGCACACAAAGATTGTAACTTATCCTATAGAAATCCATGTTTTGTTCCTGTGTTTATACACAATCTATCTGGATATGACACACATTTATTTGTAAAGGAGCTGGGCATCGATGAAAATACAATTGACCTAATTCCCAACAATGAGGAAAAATATATTTCTTTCACTAAACATGTCTGTGAGGGCGTAAATATAAGATTTATTGATTCGTTAAAATTTATGGCCAGCAGCATCGATAAGCTTGCTAGCAATCTTTCCAGAAGTCAATTTCGGGAAATGAGTAAGCATTTTTCCAATGAACTTCTAGACCTTGTTATAAGGAAAGGTGTTTACCCCTATGACTACATGGATAGTGCTGAAAAATTTAGTGAGACAACACTGCCTAATAAGAATGCATTTTACAACAAACTCAACAAATGTGATATTTCAGATGAGGACTACGAGTTTGCAATAAAGGTGTGGGAATCTTTCAACATCAAATCCTTAGGAGAGTATACTCAGTTGTATAACAAAACAGATGTATTGATATTGGCTGATATTATAGAAAACTTTAGAGATGTATGTCTCAAGACATATAAACTGGATCCTGCATGGTATTTCACAGCACCAGGGCTAGCGTGGGATGCAATGCTCAAACATACTAAAACAGAACTCGAACTACTAACGGATTACAACATGATTTTGATGATTGAAAAAGGTATTCGTGGTGGAATATCACAATGTTGCAAGAGGTATGCCAAAGCAAATAATAAATACATGAATGATTATGATGCTAAAAGTGAAGCCTCTTATCTGGCATACCTGGATGCCAATAACTTATATGGATGGGCTATGAGTCAGTATTTACCTTACGGCGGGTTTAAGTGGAGAAATACAAAAATAGANTATACAAAAATATGTGTGACAAAAATTCGAGATGATGCTACAAAAGGTTATATATTGGAAGTTGATTTGGAGTATCCACATGAACTACACGACCTCCACAAAGATCTACCACTGGCTCCAGAGAACAGAATACCTGAAGGCTCGAAAATGCCTAAATTATTAACTACCTTACATGACAAAAAAATATATGTACTGCACTATGTAAATCTTAAGCAATATCTGTCCCTCGGAATGAAGTTGAAGAAGATCCATAGAGTTCTGGAGTTTGACCAATCAGACTGGCTCAAGTCCTATATTGATCTAAACACAAATATGCGAACGAAGGCATCTAATGATTTTGAAAAAGACTTCTATAAACTAATGAACAACTCTGTATTCGGCAAAACAATGGAGAACATTAGAAACAGAGTGGATATACGGTTGTGCGCAAGCAGCAAGCAAGTGGATAAATTAGTGGCTAAACCACATTTTAAAGATAGAACAATATTTACTAACTCTTTGGTCGCAGTTCACATGAATAAAACAAAGCTCTGTTTTAACAAGCCCATTTATGTTGGAATGATCATACTTGACTTGTCAAAGACCTTAATGTACGATTTTCACTATAATGTGATGAAACCAAAGTATGGGGAAAATATTGAACTGTGCTATCAAGATACTGACTCATACATATATTGTATANCATATATATATTGTATAAAAACGCCAGACTTCTACAGTGACATGAAATAAATGATCAATCATTTTGATACAAGTGATTATCCAAAAAATAATAGATATAACATGCCTCAAATAAATAAGAAAATTATAGGCAAAATGAAAGATGAATGTAATGGGAAAATAATGGAAGAATTTATTGGTTTAAGAGCCAAAATGTATGCCTTAAATGTGGAAGGTGATGTAAAGAAAAGAGCAAAGGGTGTGAAAAATACTGTAGTCAGGAATGAGATAAGTTTTGATGACTACAAAAAGTGCTTGTTTGGAAAAGAAGTGGTGTACAGAAGTACGAATATCATAAGATCTAATAAACATGAACTGTTTACAATAGAGTTGAGAAAAAAAGCATTAAGTTCCGATGATGACAAAAGATTTATTCTTAAAGATGGTATTAATACACTACCATGGGGGCACTACAAAATTGAAAAGGAGTGAGACTATGAAATATATATACGATCACCACCTTTCATAATGTTTGTCAGACTGCATGGACTGATGCTGTATTTATGTATCTCATTCATATTTTGTTTTTAATTATTGAATCTTTAAAATAAAAGTTTTTAATGGGAAATGACCCATTAAAAATTAANAGAATCTTTAAAATAAATGTTTTTAATGGGAAATGATCCATTAAAAACTAATAACCACACCTTTTTTGCGCACTAGTTAGCTTCAGTGATTCTTTCACTTTTAACATCATAAATTAGGTTTCTTTGGCCTGTTAGCACCACATTGCATATAGTTGTATCTTCGATTGACTTATTAAAATCAACTGTAAGTTTCAGATTAGTTTATCCTTTACAATAGAGGTTTTTCTGTAAGAACAATCAATAATATACAATGGTCTCCTAGAAACAAATGCATCGGGGTTATAATATAGTTCATTGTTACGGTAAGGAGTATGTAGCTTGGTCTTTGAATTTCTAAAATCATTGTAGGCAATGTACATCTTATCGAAAATTTTATCCTCGATATCCAGGTTCCAATTCTCTTTAGGGAACACTTCATTCCTTCCATTCTTAATAGAAATATTTTTAACATGACTATGGTCAAAAATTGAACCATGTTTGTCTTGATCAGCATTTTATTTTCTATTTAGCTGAAAGCCAACAATGACAAAGTCAGGCATATCGAATTGGATTGAGTTGAACTGATCCTTTATATCAAACTGGAATGAGTTTGCACCAGTAGGTACAGGTTTTTCAAGACATTGCCAATAATTGAAACCGATGGGAATTTTGTGTTGTTTGTATAGTTTTGCTTTAATATCGTCTCCATAATTAGGCTCGTATTTAAAAACTGGCCACAGTACTTCCATTTTCTCAATAACAATTTTACCAGCATCTGGAATAATTTCAGCAGCTCCATTTTGTGTTTTAGGCCTTCTGTAAATAGAAACATCATCATGAGAATTTCGAATGAATGTAATCTTGTACCCGCCTTTCCAGAATATTTCATTACAATCCCTCATAAACCCAAACAAATATCTTAATGGATAGACAAGTTCATTATATCCATCTGCCTTAAAATATTTGCCTTTTTCTACCCCTGCTAGTTGCAAGTACGATGATTCCGATTCTGAGCTAAGCAATGCATGCATCATTGTCGAACTGATGCCAGGATTGTCAATACTTTAAATTATATTGCCACGCTCAGAGATCTCTACTCTTGAGAACTGGAATGGGAAGAAATTCTCACAAAGGTCAATAGTTGAAGTTTTTTCATAACCCGCATTTGTATCTCTTTTAGTTAGCTTATACTGTTGGTACACATAAGCCTCATTCGGATGTGTAAATGCATCGCCAACAGGAATATCAAACTCAATGCGCTTGTTGTATTCATTTAAATTGTTTTTTGTCTGGTCGTTTGGTGGAAACGACTGACGTTCATAGCTTTCAATTTTTTGTATACTCATTTATTATATAGGAAAAACATTTAGTTTTTTTTAAACAACTGCACTTTCCTTATCAACCCAAGAATTATGACTACTATCAAAACCCATCCATTTATCAAGCAGCCTATTTCCTTTCCTTTGTAGAATTTTCTCTACTAAGTAGTCTTGGTCATACTGGGTCTTAAGCAGTTCTGGTTCATAAAATATACCCTTGATGGACTCACTTTTCAAATCTTTTATTCTGTATGTTATGGGGTGCGTGTACAATACTTCACATACCTTAAATACTTCAGTGGACCAGTTTGGTGTATACCCCTTTTCAAACAGGCCTTTACTTTTACTTATACGGACTTTATCTCCTATAGCAAACTGTGCTTTAGCCATTTTTCTTTCTCCACCATACATGTTGATTAGAATAGACCTTTCATTCTTAGCACTTACATTGGCAGGTTTCATCCTGATTGTGCTGTGAACAGTGTTGTTGTATTCACTTATTAATTTAGGCAATATATCCACCCATTTATAGCTTCCCTGCACAGTAAATATCTTCCACATTTTCTCCTTCAATGTTCTATTAAATCTTTCTACGACACTGGCTTTCTTTCCGCTGTATGTTGAATAGTGTGTTATGTTGTTATTGACAATTAACGTCTTAAATGATTTATTGTAAAATTCTTTCCCTTCGTCTGTTTGTAAATGCATAGGACTGCGGCCATTCAAAATAGTTTTAAAT
The DNA here is from genome assembly GCA_002778355.1 of Clitarchus hookeri. Lineage (NCBI taxonomy): Eukaryota > Metazoa > Arthropoda > Insecta > Phasmatodea > Phasmatidae > Clitarchus > Clitarchus hookeri. Next base: position 179,914 of record NQII01000046.1, read on the forward strand.
GCTAAAGTAACATTTTCACCTGTTTTATCTTTGACAGGTATTGTCCATGCATACTTGGAAAAAACATCAATCACGGTCAGCATATACTTAAACCCCTTGTTAAGACTGTGTATACCTTTTAATGATCCAGAGTCCATCTCAACCAAGTCAGCCTGCCAGAGATCGTCGATGCCGAAAGATAGAACAGCCCTCCTGGGGAAATTTTTTCGCATTGGTTTATGAATTTCATTTGCAATATCGTCTTTTATACTTCCACCAGTGAAAATTGACTTACTGGCACCACAACATCTACAAACACATTTAATTCTTGCATTTTTGTAAGTTCATATGAAACCTTATCACTTAGTGTATGCCTTCCTACACTTGAGANGAATATTCATTTTATTTAATAAATAATATAATAAATTATTACCGAAGAACAAGCTAAAATGAATATAGAGAGACGAAAACAACTAATTGAAAAGTTTAAAGCCTTCCGGAAATTACATAAAGACGAGTATGATAAAAATAAAAGACAGGAACAACCTTTGATATATGCGATAAAGCACTTGGGACAAAAAGTTGAGCATGTAACAAACGAGAATAAGAACCTAATCAAGGAAATTGTTCCATTTGCTGTAAAGAATTTGGACTACCCACGAACGCCTACGGAAACTTCATTTGAGAGGAATCTGTTTGGTAAAGCAGACACCGATGACGATGGCGTTGAACGCTATGACGATGGCGTTGAACGCTATGACGATGGCGTTGAGGCGTTGGAGCGTTTGAAAAACGATATTGTACCGTTAACTAACTATAGAACAACATTTATTGGAGAGAAAGTGACTGAATTCTTAAATAACTGTGATGACCATGTTTTTGGACTAAGGCCTGATGGAAGCAAAAGGTATATTGGCGATAGTGAAGTAATATTCAACAATGACCGACTTACTGTAAAAGATCGAACATACATTGGAACTGATGGTTTGCTGAAACTGCTAACTCGTAAGGATGTATCAGAAAGTGACTACACTGCAACTGACTATGAAAACTATAGTCATATCCTAACAGATACAAATGCAGTTTTTCAAAAGAATGACCCCAACTCGGGAACACCAAAATCAAGCAAGGGCGATAAATGGAAAACTATCGTTAGACCAGTGTACGATATGATAAAGAAAAACCGCAACTCCCCTCGTACAGGAACAGGTATAAAGACATATACAGGCTATCCCAAAGAATATATATGGATGGATGATGTTAGGAAGCTCATTGATAGGCTTCTTGTTATTTATGGCGAAGAGAACGCTGGAAATGATAACTATTACAATGAGAAGGTCGGAATAATGGATATGCTCAACAGCAAGTTTAGTGACTTTGTTGTGAATAATCCAAAAGGTATACCATACCTGATACGAATGTTGAACACAATACCCCCTTCTTTCTGGGAGTCTGAGCATCATGGGAAGGGGTTACTCAATAATATTATAAATTCTCTACCTTTTGAGTTGCATGCACCAGGCTATAAATTCCTAGGCCCAGGTACCAGACTAAAAGAGAGACTTGAGAGAGGTGATAAACCTGTTAATCCATTAGATGAAGCTGCAATGGAGCATGATATAGCTTATCATCACCATAAAGATCTAGCTGAAAGACACGTAGCTGATAAGGAACTAGAAAAAAAGGCATTCAAAAGATTGTTAAGTCCAGATGCTGATCTCAATGAGAGATTGTGGGCTGGTGTTACTGGATCTGCGATGCATATTAAACGTAAGCTGGGCTGGGGAATTAAAATAAAATTTTAAAAATATTAGGTATAATAAATGAAAGTAAAAAACATCGCATTTCAAGTTTCTAGCGAGGAGCTGGAGGGTTTGAATATTGATTCTTTCCTGACGAAAGACCAACTGGAAAGCAAAAACAAGAAATTAAAGGAAGGCAAAAGTATGACTATCACAGTCTCAACTCCACAACTTAAGAAAATGTCTAATGAAATGAAGACTGGAAATGGTTTGACATCTCACAAGGGTGGATTTTTACCTTTGATTTTTGCAGCATTGGGAGCTCTAAGGGCATTGGCAGGAGGTGCCTCATCTATTGCTACATCAGTTATTAATGCTAAAAAGAGAGACCAGGATTTGGAAGAACAACATAGACATAATTTAGCAGTGGAAAAACAAGGTAAGGGTGTGAAGAATGCTACAAAAAAAAGAAGTAACTCCACTCAGTAACTTTGATATTGATAAAATGGTTAAAAAATTAAACATTAAAAATTTTCGAGGTGTATTTATGATTGATAAGCTACCTAACACACCGTTTGATCTTATTAACCTAGATGTTTAAAAAACTCTGGAACACACTGGGTATGCTACTGGAAAGAATCCAATAAAAAATATTTTTTCGACTCATTTGGTGGAGATCCACCCCGGGAATTGATTGCGTATCTCGGTGGTAATATTATTTACAACGATAGCAGAATTAAAAATTTCCACCAAGTAATTTGTGGCCATTTGTGTGTTATTGTGCTAAATCACTTTTCACATAATTTTAACTTTCCAAAAATTATTTTACTATTAATAAACAATGGATATATGTGGAAATGCATTAATGACCTATTGGATTGAAGATCAAATTAAAGAATACCGGGATGGTTATACAACTACTGAGAAGATCAATCCTAATGATTTTGTTTCACACCCACAGTTCAATGACTTTATAACCACACTGACNCCCACAGTTCAGTGACTTTATAACCACACTGACAAGAAATAAAAGATCCTTGGATAAACCCTTTCTTACCTACTTGGAAGAAGATAATAATATAGATTTTGAAAACAAAAGGCTTATAAATGTGGGAAATCCTATTGCTCCTAATGATGCGGTCAATTTAGAGTACTGTCAGTCCAACAGAATTGAAGTTATTCGTTTAGTCGGGAAATACAGTTCAAAGGACAAATTATTTTACTTAGGTAATAATCAAACACAATACCTTTTTATGAGAAGTGGAAGAGTAAATGAGATAATAATGAAACCAGAGGATTATAAAGGAATGACCAAATTATACCATAATTTTAAAAGCATTAACATATATAAATCATTCGATGTTTTGCCCGATGATAAGATATTTTTTTAAATGCCAAAAACATTCAGTTTATCTAAAGGCACAGTTGAGTTTTTTGAAATAGTTATGGTATATAAATACATTAAACAAAAAAATAAAAAAGAGAGCAGAGTCTGTGAATTTTTAATGTAAAACTTCCATTAAAAGCAAAGAAAAATTCGCTAATAATCTAAGGGTTTAAAAAGTCTTTAATTTTATTACGATACTTACCATTATTCAACTTACGAGTTGTATCTATTGTTACAAAACCATACTCCTTATCCCAACATTTTGAACAAGTCTCCCTAAATTTCTCAAATGGGATATCGCCACCAACGAAATAGCTATGAATATGTTTAAGATTTGTATCATCTTGTCTGAATATGCAAATAAAATTGGCATTGTCTCTTATAAGCTGTTTAGGCACTTTTGAGTATGCCTGAGCTAAATAGAAACAATCAATATCTTTGTGTCTACCGCGAGTGAAGAAATCTCTTACTTTGTCCTGATTTTCAAGTATGACATCATCAAAAACAACAACAGTGTCATTACAACATTCATCCACAGTAACCATTTCTTCATTTGTAGGGAAAAAGTATGCTATTAGTTCAGATATTGAATTTGCTGCTACCTATGTATCTTCCTTTAAAGCTATATATTTAGGTTGGTTCAAACTTTTTGAACACATATAAAGTACCAAAGTCCAACCATCCTGGGGAATATGTAAAATTATCAATCATAAGTGTGGTTTTTCTGCAATTACTAGAGCCCACTATCAAGCATCTAATATTATTAGGCATTAATTCTCCATGATGTTTTGTCAATACAGTTTTGTCTGGTATCCTTATTTTAATATCCCAGTCAATGTGTTCCATGTTTCTTGGATTATTCATTTATTTAATAGATTTTTTTTGTTGTAATAAATGAGTAAAGTATTCAAGCTAACAGATAACAAATCAGTGTTGAAGAAAAGACTGCATTATCCTTTAGAGATAGAGGAGCACTCAGTGGCTTTAGTTCAGTTCTATACTGCATACCTAACGCCTAACATTACCCCTGTGAAAAATAGGCTCTATTTTAAAAACCTGGGTGGTATGGAAAAATCAGTTGAAATTCCAGTTGGTCAATATAGTTTAAAAGATCTTGTAAAAACTATAAAGACAATTCCCCCATTTGAAGTAGTTCCAATGGGTGGGGGAGAAAATAATAGCATATCCCTCGAGTTGGATAAGACAACAAACAGGGTGAAAGTAAAATGTGTGTTTGATTTACAGTTTGGAAAATGGGGTTCGATAGGAGAACTTTTGGGTTTCACAGAAAATAAAATCCTGAAATCAAATGAGTACCATTTTGGAAATACAATCCCAAAATTTGTTCCCTTTGAAACAATAAATATACACTGTAATCTAGCTAATGGGATGATATTAAAACATGATGAATATAAACACAGAGAAACTAGCATAATTGCTACATTTAAACCAAGGCCTGTCTATCCCTTGTTTTTTACCGTGCAAACAACCCAAGTAAAGGAAATAATAGTTGAAATTAAGGATGACAAAGGTAAGTTAATAAATTTTGGTTCATCAGAAAGAACTGTGGTCTTGGAGATGAGACTGTAGATACTTATATTTCTATTAAATAAAAAGGTATTTTAGGTCGGAAGTACTCATATAACGCATTTAAATGCTAATGGGTTAAACAAATTCTTTGATAAATGCTTTCAAATTACATTATCTGGATCTGACTTCAATACACAGTGCTCGTTCTGTCGGCATAGACACGAGTTTTCCTCATAAGAGCTCGCTCCGACTGTTGCTATCTGTGAACATGGATGTGGTCGATGTATCCGAGCTCTGGACGTGGAGGTACTCACTATCTCCGACTGCCGCGCTCGCGATCTGTGACGTAATATGTGAACCAGGATGAAGTCGAAGTCAGTGTATACACGCTCTGGACATGATTCATTCGGCAGGACTCGCAATGTAACTTGTATGAAGAACCTTGCCTAGCGTCTTGCCAGATAGCTCAGTGGTTAGATGTCCGGCTCTTATTCAAGGTTCGTGGGTTCAAATCCCGGGCTGAGCGGATAAATTTTCAGTGTGGGTGTGAAGGCGCCCGCATCCACAATGTATGTTTATCAACCGAGTCGTTCCAAATTTGAGCTAATAAAATAAATGCTCATACTCTTAGTAGATCTAGGAGTAGCAGATGCAACTATATGTTACCCCTTAAAATCCCAGCAAAAATACTCTCTACAGTAGTCAGTATTGTATCAGACGTATAGCTGGGTAATCTCGGATGGTTAAGGCACAATACCATCTGAGAGGGGGTACAAGAACTTAAAAAAAACCTCCTCCACCTCACCATTTAAAAAAAAAATGCCGGCCGAGTGGTGAGCTGTGGGAGTTCTCCGAAAAACTGAGTTTTATTGATGTCAAAATTAGGCTGTAATAATAATAAAAAAAGTCCCTGGTGAGTCATTAAGTTGATCATAAACAGTGCAATGAAAGATTTAGAAAAAGAATTAAGTGTTTCACCTACTTTAATATGTCGAATTTGGAGGTGCACCTCCAAACTTTTCATTAGTCTATGTTGCAGCACCTTTTCGAAGTGAGAGCGGTAATTGAGTTTTAATGGTTTAACAATAATTAAAACTTTATAAGAGATATGAATACAAATGAAAATATAATGATGCCCATTTTTTTTATTTCACGAACCCTTTAGCATTTAAAAGCGGGTTGAAGGTGGGTTGTTATTTTTAACCATTTAGCATTTAAAAGGGGGTTGTTAGGATTTAAAAGGGGGTTGAAAATGTATGGTTATTTTTAACCTATTGGAATTTAAATGTGGGTTGAAGGTGGGTTGTTATTTTTAACCCTTTAGCATTTAAAAGCAGGTTGAAAATTTAAGGTTACTTTTAACCCTTTAGCATTTAAAAGCTGGTTGAAAATGTATGGTTACTTTTAACCCTTTAGAATTTAAAAGCTGGTTGAAAATGTATGGTTACTTTTAACCCTTTAGAATTTAAAAGCGGGTTGAAAATTTAAGGTTACCTCAACCCTTTAGCATTTAAAAGCTGGTTGAAAATGTATGGTTACTTTTAACCCTTTAGAATTTAAAAGCTGGTTGAAAATGTATGGTTACTTTTAACCCTTTAGAATTTAAAAGCGGGTTGAAAATTTAAGGTTACCTCAACCCTTTAGCATTTAAAAGCGGGTTGAAAATTTAAGGTTACCTCAACCCTTTAGCATTTAAAAGCTGGTTGAAAATGTATGGTTACTTTTAACCCTTTAGCATTTAAAAGCTGCTTGAAAATGTATGGTTACTTTTAACCCTTTAGAATTTAAAAGCTGGTTGAAAATGTATGGTTACTTTTAACCCTTTAGCATTTAAAAGCTGCTTGAAAATGTATGATTACTTTTAACCCTTTAGAATTTAAAAACTGGTTGAAAATGTATGGTTACTTTTAACCCTTTAGCATTTAAAAGCGGGTTGAAAATTTAAGGTTACCTCAACCATTTAGCATTTAAAAGGAGGTTGCGCCCAAATCGGCATTTTATAACTACTAACAACTAAGATTAAAAATACATGAATTTTCGAATAAACGTAATTAAAGCACTGAAACTCCCGGAGAGCCGAAAAAATTGGTATAGGTGTGCGTATGCAAATGACAGAGGTATGGAACCAATCAGAGTAACACAATGCGGTCGGCAGTGCCTATATAAGACAACAAGCGTCTGGCAAAGTTGCTAGATCGGTTACTGCTGCCACAATGGCAGATTATCAAGATTTAAGTGACTTTGAAGGTGGTGTTATAGTCGTTGCACGAGAGATGGGACATAGCGTCTCCGAGGTAGCGATAAACTTTGGATATTCGCGTACGACCATTTCACGAGTGTACCGTGAATATCGGGAATCCGGTAAAACATCAAGTCTTCTACATCGCTGCGGCCGGAATAAGATCGTGAACGAACGGGACAAACGACGACTGACGAGAATCATTAAACGTGACAGAGTGCAACCCTTTCTCAAATTGGCGCAATTTCAATTCAGGGGCATCAACAAGTGCCAGCGTGCGAACTATTCAATGGACCATCATTGATATGGGCTTTCGGAGCCGAAGGTCCACTCGTGTACCATTGTTGACTGCACGACACAAAGTTTTACGCCTCGCCTGGGCCCGCCAACACCGCCAGTGGATTGTTGATGACTAGAAACATGGTCTGACGGGTCTCGTTTCCAATTGTATCGGGCGGATGGTCGTGTACGGGTATGGAGACATCCTCATGAATCCATGAACCCTACATGTCAACAGGGGACTGTTCAAGCTGGTAGAGGCTCTGTCATCGTATGGGGCGTGTGCAGTTGGCGTGAAATGGGACCCCTGATACGTCTAGATAAGACTCTGACAGGTTACAGATGTGTAAGCACCCTGTCCGATCACCTGCACCCATTCATGTCCATTGTGCATTCCGATGGACGTGGATAATTCCAGAAGGACAATACGACACCCCACACGTCGAGAGTTGCTACCGAGTGGCTACAGGAACACTTTTCTAACTTTAGACACTTCCATTGGCCACCTAAATCACCAAATATGAGCATTATGTAGCATATCTGGGATGCCTTGCAACATACTGTTCTGAAGAGATCTCCATCGGCTCTCACTCCTATGGATTTGTGGACTGCCCTGCACGATTCATGGTGTGAATTGCCTCTTTCATACCTTCAGAGATTAGTCGAGTCCATGCCACATCGTCTTGTGGCACCTCTGCATGCTCGCAGGGGCCCTACACGATATTAGGCAGATATACCAGTTTTTTTTTTGGCTCTTTAGTGTATAACATAATTATAACATTATAACCTCCATTCTGAAAATAATTGTCTGGCACTTATAAAACATATAAATTAATATGCCCTACCACAGTGCAACTGCTTCGTCAAATTTAGTAGGAATTGGTTGATTGTTTCCTGGGATATGACATTAAAACTTTTGTAATTCGAATGGTGCTATCTTAAAAATTAAAGGACAAAGGAGGTTTAGTAATAAATTTAAATAAAATTATAACACATAAAATACAAACACAACATGTGAAGCCTAACTTTAACTTTAATTTAACATTCTCATATAGCATGTGACTTATGCACAAATTATATATATATATATATATATAGTGTATTTATTTCTTAATGTGTGTATGCACGGGTGCGTATATGTAAAGAACAAAAAGGAACCTAGCTCATGAACCTTCTTGGTGACTATGGGGTCAAGCTAGATCCTGCCCCACCAGAAAATCCAAAAAAAAGGGCTGCGAACCTGGCAGGGCACCGGCACTGGAGAGAGGCCGGCTCTCCCGAGGACCCGTCCAGACATACCCCTTCCCTTTCGGACTCCCCATCTGATACCAAGCCACAGCTACTCGAGCCTCCTCTCACAGTACACCTGTTATCTCCTCTTTCTCTATCTGTAAACCCACATGTCACATTGTAGTTCTGGCGGCCGGGAGGCTACCTGGAAAGCTCACCTTCAATCTGGTCATTGGGGGGGAGTGCCTTTGTATAAACTCAGTTGAGGTCAGAAGCAGCATACGAAAGGGACGCTCGCATTGGCTGAACACCGGATAGGAGATGGCAGGTTGGGCCTGGATTAGAGCCAGGTTACCTGCCCGGGTGTTTTGTGGCATCTCGAGCCATCTCAGCCGAAGCCCAAAGTAAATTGCCCAACCTGTCCCGACACATACCATACGGAAGCTGAAGATTCGACCAGCCCTGCCTGCTCCTGCCACGTTCGCCCTGGCTCGTTCGAACATCAAGCCAGTTAGCAAGACAGAAAAATTGTCTGTGTTCCAGCTAGACTTGTTGCAGCAACCAGTCCACACAGACATCAAACTCTGTTAATAGGGCATAAGCTCTCCATGGCCCCAGGAGAGATAAGGGCTACGAGGCCTACACCCAGCTGGTAAGTCATCAACATATTATTAAACTCTTATTACTCATGTGTTAAAATCATGAGAAAATATATAATTTGGTCACCTTGAATGGAAAATAAAGGCTATTACTGCTAAGGTAACTCAACATTAATTGCAGTTAACAATAATATTTTATTCCATTTTCAATAACATTCTATATAACATTTGACAAATTAAATGTTTTTTAACCTATAATGTTCTGGAATAAAAAACTACTAACACTATTCTCGCAAGTGCAACCACCTGTACAAAAAAAATTATGGCTGATGTAAATCAATTTAAAACACAAACAACAACAAAACTTCAACTTTTAAACACAATTATCTACATCTCCACACAAACTTTGATCCTTCAGGAAACGTAACTCATTATGTACCTTTCCTTTCTCATCGGACTACGTCAGCCTTTTTCTCTTAGTGCAGGGTTTTCTTACTGTAGTTTCAATTTGTTACTGTGGCCATCCAATACAGTTAGTTGTTTGGAACGAAGAATTCAAGTATTTCCACCTACCAAAGACTCAAAATCCAATGCGAGTTAATTTACACGTGATTCCGTTTTCTCTTTTCCTTTGCCTCAATAATCCCAGGTTTCCTATGATATCAAGAATTGTCAGGCGTACCACCCATGCTAGTCAGTTCTCAAACTTTCCAAAATCTTTGACATAGTGAAAATAACTTTCCAGGATATGCAACATTTGAGACTAGACCTAAAAAGCACACTCCCATTTACCAACTGATTCTCCAAACCAAGCATGTTTGGTCAACGAGTAGTAATGCTTGTGTCATGTTACAGGGGTTGTGGTTTCAATCCCAATCATCTGCACTAGGTACGGCTTATCCAAAGTAGTTTTCCATCCCCTTTCCAGGAGAATGTAAATGTAGTTTGAACCTTTCCCAATCACACACATCAAATAATGATTCTGGTTAACCACACGCACACAGTAAATTACTGTTGTCACAGTTTTACGGTACAATCAACATTTAGCTATCGAGTAATTTAACTATATTAATAATTTTATTATGTCTTCATAAACATTATAAAAAATATAAAGACATCAAGAATTATAACGAAGTTTCTGCTTTGGGAAGAGAAGTTAAATTCAATGTAAAAATCAGAAAAAAAATTATTATTGGAAAGAATACATAAGAAAATTAAGTTAAACCCACCCTAGTTTTGGAATTAATTTTGGGAGTAAAAATTAAAAGAACACTACAAACAAACTATTTATATTTCAAATTTGTTTGGTGACAAAATTGTCTGGCGAGTACTTCTGTTTCTGCTTAAGCTCAGCCTGGTGGTGATGAAGCGTAACAGCAATATAAAGTGCCCAGTAAATGCTTCCTGTCAATTTTCCAGATCATAGCTGAACTGGTCATGTCAGAAATAAGAAAACTAAAATCCTGAAGCTCTACTGGTACAAACAGCATTAAAAAATTTGTGACTGAGATTTTAGCTCTAATTTACTCCATGTCTCTAGTACAATCCTGTCTGTGGAATGTTAACCTACTTAATGGAAGCGGGTTACAGTGATGCCATAAAACAAGGTTACTTTGCACATATGATGTTAGTTTGAACCAAAACAAGAAAAAATATTGATGGTATTGCTCCTCCATCCTATTTTGTTTAAACAGGGAAATTTTCACATTAACTGTTAGGTTAGCACCTCTGGAACTTGTTTTAATTAACTGTGATGAAACTAGTGCCATGGCCTACTGTTACCTTTTTTCTGTGGATAACCTCAAAGTGCATTACATACAGTCTTGACAAAATTATATTTTTTCCATTGTTTGTGGAATATTTAACGGTTGAGTCATTTTCTCAGTGTGTTCAAAATCTGTCTAAGCTTGCTACTCCACAAATATATTTTGATTTATTAACATCTGGGATTGTATTACTCAAGAGTTCAACATGTTTTCATGCGTTTCATCAAAACATGGAGACATTTTGCACCACTCCAAAAAAAAATGCTTTGATTTGGTTATTATCAATAAATCATAATTTAAGTCACCATTAAGGTTTGGTGTTTGTACTCATAGAAACATTTGCGTGTTCCACTAGTTCATGTCAACTTTTTATTTTGCTGTTTTTGTAGGATGCCATAGAGGTACCAGCGAAAGCTGGGAGCCAGGTAATAACACAGATACTCAGGTGTGCATTTGAGTAAGTGGAACACTTATAGGTTCTTCAGGGGTCCACAAGAAAGTCGCACTATAAGCATGAAAACACTATAAGAGGGAAACAAAAAATCAAGAAACTGGGAACCAAAAGATATAAAAGTATGCATCGGAATAAATACACAACTTTATAAAATAAGCAAAACAAATATTTTTTTAAAATACAAAATACTTTATGAAATTTTATCTCATGGTTACAAAATCATAAAATTAGTAAATGAGCAAAATATTACTGCACATGCTTAATGAGCACAATTGTCCATGGCAACTTATCTCCTGGTACCAAAGCACACAAAATTGTCTAGAAGCAAAATGTTTCATGGAAGTTTGTCTCCTGGTCGCAATAATATTAGTTAGGCCTACAGTAAATAACGAATAAGACATTATTCAACAAATTTTTTAATGATAGGTTATCAATCTCTTTGTCTGCTTGTTGCACAACTTAGAATATTAGTTAACAAACTATTGAGTTCTGGCTGCAAAATACACACAGTTTGCTAATAAGTAACCAAAGACTATGAATTCACAGTCATTTTCTGAAGAAATCCTTAGTGGTAGTTTGCTTCTTGGTTGTATTTCCTTGCATCAGTAAAATTTATCTAAATGGAAAATTAACTGCAACGCATGCTCAGGTACTTGTCATGACTTGGACACAACAAAGTTTCTCAAGATAGTGTCTAAAGACTCATAGTTTGTGAATGAGTCACTATTACCTCAGTGTCTTCTTCTTTGTCATTGTCTTCACTTTCTTGTTCTGACGGTTCTGTCGACTTACACAGTTCTTAAACAGTTGACGAATGGCAAGGCAATGCTTCATCATTCACAGAAACATACCCATCAAGGGTAGATGGAAATTTGAGCCTCTCTAGGAGAGTTCCCCGCTCATCTGATGGCACTAGCATCTCAACTTCATCACCTGTTGTGGATGACATGGAAGCATGTGTGGAGCCTGCTTTCCTAAAGCAGTTGGCGATGACTGACTGAGGTATGGATATCATTGCTGTCAACAAACTGATTTCCTTGAGAGGTTTCTTAGTCTCGAGATCACGGAGGAGCATTTTTCAGGGGCAGATGTTTAAAATTCTTAATGAGGCCTGGATCCATAGGCTGCAGACATGTTGTAGTATTTGGTGGCAAAATTTCGATACGAATGTTCCTAAGTACACTTATTTTTGTTGGATGTGCAGAACAGTGATCCAAGAAAAGGATGATTTTCTTGTTCTGAACACCCATTTTAGCATCCAGAAAATGTAGATACTGAAGGAAAATTTTGTGGATCATTCAGGCATTTTGATTACTTTCGTACCAGCAGGGCCAACTTTTGATATTTTTAAAGCATCTGGGTTTTGCTGCCTTTCCAATCACGAGAGGAGGGAGCTTCTCGCTGCCATCCATGTTTGCTCCCAGCAAAATAGTGACTTTTTCCTTTCATCATTTGCCACCTATATACTTTTCTCCTTTGAAAGAGAATGTTTAATCGGGAAGCAAGTTAAAAAATAGTGCACACTCATCCAATTTGAAAACATCTTTTGATGCATATTCTTGCAAAATAAATGGCAGCACAGTCATTTTCCAGTCATCTGTAACAGACTCATCAACACTGGCACCCTCGCCACTTACCGTCTTGTACACAATACCGGTGAGTTTCTTGAACCTATCCATCCAGCCATTTGAAGGAGTGAAATTGCCTTCTCTCGCAAAATTGTTCCGTTTACAGGCACAATTTGGAAACGCACTTGCCTAAACCACTCTAGCAGACTCTAGTTTACCTCTTCATTCTTCCTGTAGCGTATCTTCTTCACAGTGGTTGATCACGTGGAGCATTCTTTTATGATTGTGTCCCGATTTGAAATTTTGCCACCAAATACTACAACATGTCTGCAGCCACTGGGATGTCCAAATCACGAGTAATTGCTGCGCGTGTTCTACCGGGATTACTGCCCACGTGCTTGATAAGTTTAACTTTTCAGCTAATTAAAATGTCTGTTTTTTCTTAGAAGCACTCATTTAAATTTTTTACTAAAATTGTTTCAATGATGAATTAATTTTCACAATGCAAACATTAACCGATTACGTAAATATTAACCTCTCTCATCCATTTACATTCATATAAAAATAAAAAATCAGTATGATTCTATGAATGAATGCATACAAGTAAAGCACACCATATTAGTGTGTGCAAATGCGACCTCTCACATCTGTAGTTATTCCAGGCGTACGAAGTTGTGCACACTGTGCTTCAGTGCCTAGCCACAAAATCTCACTTGATGGTGGTTACTCTATGGCATTTACGAATCAAGAAAATACCGTACTAATGTAAAAAAAAAGTGTGAATATGTCATTAAATACTCTGAGTTGTGAATTTACGTTATGTGAAATGGTTTGGTAACAAGAAATAAATTACTGAATCAGAAACAGTTTGCATTATTCGTGGGAAAGTGAAAACATTATTTCCGGGAATGTTTGTTGTGGTTCTTATGGAGAAACATTCGGGGTAAGAAAAATCCTGCATTATAGACGGGGAAACCATTAAAACAGGAACCTTATAAGCGGGTTCTACTAATTACTTTCAAGTTATTATGAATGGGATGCCACAAAGGGCAGCAGCTCAAAAATAGGGGATCCCCAGAAGAACCATCAATTAAATTGCATGGGAAGAGTCATGCCTGCCTTCTCACAAAATTTACCTGGTAGAGAATGCGTATTAACATTTTTAAAGTGATACCCAGAGCTTTCTGTCATGTTTGCATCAAATGTCAACTCACCCCTGACGTTTTGAGACCTCACACTGCCAAGATGGTGTGTTTGGAACTTCGATGAGTCTATTTCAATGGACAACCCTGCCAATAAAAACATTTTAACAAATTGAGGGATTAAGTACTGGAGAAAGTTAGGAATGCCTCAAAGACAAGAATTTCTAACGTTTCATGGTAATGCAGTTGGCGAAATATTACCATTATATGTGGTCTACGAGTCCAGTTTTTGTGGACCATATGGATTAAGAATGGTCTTCTGGGAACCTGGCACAACCACAAACCAAGCAGCTGGTTCGATTCGCACTCTTTTAATGATTGATTTGGATGGCTGTTACTATCAAAACTGAATAGAGCAATAGGAAATTTGTTGTCTTCACATCACTTAAGGGTACGTGGAGAAATATTTTAGGAGAATGGATGGACCACGAAGCTGAGAGGAGGAATGGTGTTCTTTCCAAAAAAAAAGAGGTCTGCCATCTATTAAAATGACATATGGAAGACTTGGAGGCAACGATAGGCCAAAATCTTATTTTGAGATTTCAAAAATGTGGAATACATCTTGTCTATATGCATGAATTTTTTCTACTATTGCTTCAGAAAATAATGAAGTTAATGGCGATGCCATTGAAAAGTCATTTTTAGAATGCCTGGAAAATCTGAGGGCAAAGTTTACACAGGCTCAAAGAGTCGTCAAGAGAAAAAAAGTTAGTCAAACCTGAAAAAAAGGATAGGATCCGAGGAATTACAGTACCCACCTCAGGAAAATATGTGACACAAAAGAAAAACAGACATGATAATCAGAAAAAAGGACAAAGCACAAAATTCTAACACAGTCCAGTGAAGACGAGGATGTTGATGATACAGTGCATGCTACTTGTTCAGATGCTGCAAGTGTTCCTAATACGACAACATATACAGCCCTGCTGTTAAATAAGGCTCACGAGTATGATGAAGCAACTGACATTTGCAATGAAATCAAGTCACTGACATATGTTAAGTGTTTTTATGGTTTTTCTATAATTTTTCAAGATAGTAGAAAGATTTTTTTCTAATTTTTGTCATATAATTTTAATAGAGGTGGGACGATACCATGTTTTCGATACTCGATACTCAATAATACAGTTTTCAGCTTGATACCCTCGATACGTTCGATACTCGATATTCTGGTGAGTAAAAAAATTTCAATAATATAGTCAAATTTTTGTAGACTACATTTATATGGTTCTCAGCCAAATTTCTGATAAAGTTTAAAATCAAAGAAAAATATCACCCAAGGTAATATACAGATGATGGAAACAAATTTGAATTTATATAAACTTAGCATCTATGGTAAACATGTCAGTGTTAAAAAATTATAATTATTTATACGACACTAAAAAAAGTCATGAATGTCAATTTTCGAAAGTTTACAAATTTTTATGTAGAAAAACAAGCATTAAATTTTTTCTGTATTAAGTCAGATAGTGGATGAAAAAAACAATGGCAATTCTTCTGCTACCGGAAATAAGATAAATTTATTATTCTGTTTGTTGTTTTGCATTGGTCGTTTTCACAGATTGGTGGTTCTTAACAGCGACGTCTTGTGAGCCTATGAGGGCGAAGCGAGGGGAGTATGGAGTAGCACCGGAATGCAAGGGCGGGGGAAACGGAATATCCCCGAGAATCCCCGCCGACAAGCTGAATCGCCCGACACGATTTCCACTTGCGAAAATCCGGAGTGAACCAGCAGGAGAGACGAATAAGCTGTATACCTTATCTTTAGTCTGTTTTTTTTTTTAGTTTGTCATTTGTTTACATTGTCACCTCTTTGGAGCACCGCGCATCTAGCGGCGGAAATGTTTCCTATTCCAAACTCTCCCATAGGAAAACTTCCTTTTTTCCTAACCTGAGTAGAAGTAACCTTGGTAGTACTAGCGTATTAATTATTTATTTAATCGCCAGGTGAGCTATCGGCACTCATGTTTGGTTTACAGACATAGAAAAATCTGTAATTTTCATGCGAATTTAAAAGAAAAATACTTTTTATGCGATGATTACGGATCGGATGACATAAGTGCAGAAACTGTCGCATGACATTCGCTAGGAGCGATAACGTGCAGAAACATGCGATAACCTGAGTTAGCCGTAGGACCTTCGCCTACCGAACTGCAATGTATTGAGTCTCCTTTACCACAGCGTACGAACATACTTCCCGCAGCACTAGTGGTTCTAGATGATCATCCATCATCGTGACAGGTACATCACGTCAAATAATCGTCACAATTCTTAACGGAAATGGTTTTTTGGAGGCCCAAACAGCATACCATCACAGACTAAAGGCCTATGTCGTTCATAACGAGAGCGGGTTGCCGAAGGATATTTGCACATTTTTAAACCGAATGGGGGAATATGACGTTGTTGGCTCTCGACATATTTTACTGTATGGCTCGAATGCAGCTTTGCTAAACCAACCCCATTCAACGAAAGGCAGATATAACTAAAATACTGCAAAACACCATATAGGTAGGGATAGAAAACTTTCGCAAATTTATTTTAGGACGAGATAGATTTCAAACATGTGTACACTGAAATCTCCTTTGCTATTTGATCAGAGTTTATTATGCACGCCCTAGACGACACTGGGTAACATTGGGACAGCAGCCAATGAACAAACATCTGAGGCTCGACTGTACAAAAGATTGTGGAGTATAACCTGCAG
This sequence comes from Clitarchus hookeri, assembly GCA_002778355.1. Taxonomy (NCBI): domain Eukaryota; kingdom Metazoa; phylum Arthropoda; class Insecta; order Phasmatodea; family Phasmatidae; genus Clitarchus; species Clitarchus hookeri. Next base: position 196,590 of record NQII01000046.1, read on the forward strand.
GTCATTGAATTTGCGAAATTTTTCCTATCCCTACATATACGTAAAATACGTCTGGAGAAAGAAGAAAACAGAAAGTTTGATTCGGAGAAAATATAAATGACAGATCAATCACCGAGTGTAACCGCCCCCCCCCCTCGAAAAAAAAACAAGCTTCTCCCTCAGCAAATATTTGTTTAAAATTCATGTTGGAAAAAAATCACATGTCGTGTACGGATGGTTTGTGCAGCTTTCTACAAAGTAACGATAGTCCGAAAAAACCCAAAACGGAGTTAAAACCTCCTTAATAAGTCACAGTCGCTCATCATTAAAAACATTTACTCCCAAGTTTAAAATTTGTACTGTTTAAAATTTAGGGATCGGAATATANACGTTAGAAACTTTAGGGAGCGGGGGGAAATATCCATATTGTTACTCCACGTGCAGCGATATTTCTAGCTACCAGTGGCAGGTTATAAAACTCTTCATACGTGCGAATAATTTACATATAAATGTTTTGTAAGAAAAATATTATACGCTGACAGATGCTAGCATAAAGTTACACCCACCACAAGTACAAAACCATAAAGACATGTTACCTTCGGCGAGCGAAATAACTGTATTTTCAAACGTTCGTGTGCGTTTCATCAAATAGTAGGCCTGCGTATATCTAAGACACAGCAGAAACCCCTGCCCCCTCTACTAAGGCCCAACACACTGCTATGTGCCTTAAGTCGTATAGAAGGTGACACGCGAATATAATATAATATTGTTTATATGTGTGTGTGCGTGCATGTGCGCCTACGTGCGTGTGTGCGTGGTCGCTACTCCAGCAGCAGGCGTCAAAAGTCTTCACACGTTATGAATTATGCGACCTAAAATGCAGTTTTATTCCCGAGTCCAAATTCCCTATACCACAATACGAATTCCAGTAGAGACGCGTGCATACAGCTTCCGTGACTGGGCAAAATCGAATAAATATGCATTTTAAAAAAGACGTAAACATCTATATTTACATAAGTTTAACCATTACATTTATGTCCCTTCGAGATACTTCTCAGTCGCCCCCCACGAGATAAGGCCATACCGCGCAAAAGAGATTTTCCTTATTTGGTAAACTCTAAAACTCTAAAAATGTATCCTTCAAAAATGTGAGTAGCGCTAATATTTTACGAGAATCAAATAGCCACACATGAATAAAATAATAGTTTTTCCCGTTCATAATAAGAGAAAAAGTGTCACGACATATTATCTCACACTGAATTCGATATGTTAGCATTTAGCGCCCCGAACCTTCATCGTCTCGGGTAAAAAAGAAAACATGTGTTAAGAAAAATCACAGTATATAATAACTTAACGCAGGTAAATAAATACGAATAAATAGCTACATCAAGCACAAATATTTATTTGGTATCAGCAATTGACTAAACGATTACGTATAATTTTTCTGGCATTATAAGCTACCATTTTTCCTTTCCAGGTAATTAGAGCCGCCATTTGGCAGCACCCGCTTGTTGCTCCATACGATAATGATAGAAATTTATATCGAAACGAGACATTGTTCTCTTCGCATCCCAACGCACGATCCTTTTCATCTGCTGATGCATGCATTTTTTTTAAATAAATTCTCACACGCGACATTTTTTACATAGTTTTCGAATAGTGCTAAGCCGTTTGTTAAGGGCCTGGAGGGGATGAGGGGGTGTGGGATGGTGCTGGTTGGAGGAGGGGAAAATACGTATCTTACAGAATATTAGATCCAAAAATACGAACGCAGGCCTCCTTTCACGGAAAAAAAGATTAACCTTGTACTGACGGGATAACCTAAGACATGTTACACCGAAAATATATATACCTTAATGAAAACAGTTGAAGGTAGGAGACTATAGGACCTCCGTACAGAAACAGGGGGAAAAAAATTCACAGGCCTGCAGAAGAGGTTACTGAGGTCAGAAGGCCTGCTGCAATCTGCGAAAGTATGAATATTTGAAGACACGAGGTAAGGTGACAAGCTCCCAGGGTTGTTCTGCGACGAGGACATCTTCCACGACGCAGCATAAGAAGGGACCGCAGCTGCGCAGAGGCTGGAGTGATCGCCTTCCGTCACCAACACATGCACAAGGTCTTTCCCTCAGCACACTAGGTAAGGGCAACCTCAAGGCCGGTCCATTCTTCACACAATCACTTCGCCACCCGAAACAACGAGCCAGGTTTGTCCTCCTAGCAGGTCCACCAGTACATTTTAGCATACGTGAATCCTACCAGGCGATGCTGCTCTTGGCTTACAGGTTTTTTTGGCAAACTCTGGTTCCCTTTGCCCTCGCACATTGGTGCCTAGTCCGATTCCCGGCAGGGCAGGTTATCTTGGGGCGCTCCCTACCACTGTTAGCCCTCAGCTGTAAAATTCCTCTCTCCTAAATACAAAACATGCCATATATTCTTGAAAGGAACGATAACAATTCCTCCATGCTTGTATTTTTTTCGGGTTATGTTAATTCGCATAATTATACATTTTTTATGTGTATTTATTNCCCCCTGAATTTTGGCGCCACATTTGATTCCCGGTGGGACAGGTTATCTCGGGGCGCTCTCTAGCACTATCACTCTCAGCTGTAACCATCCTCTCTCCCAGCTACAAAACATGTCATATATTCTCGATAAAATCGATATTCGTTCCTCCACACTTGTACTTTTTTTTTGGGAAAAGTAACTCGCGTAAATAGGGGCCACAGCGCTGTGCCATAGCACATATAATACTGACAAGAATGAATTAAAAATTATACATTATCAAATAATTATACACCAAAACTCTGCAAGGCACCTCTGAGCGATCATACATGACATTAAAATATTCAAAAGCAATGCAATGAAAATTACTTGTTGATTTACATAACATTGATCACAAAACTTGAATAATACAACTTGCATGGACTTTAAATGAAAACATTATTAAATGCCAAGATGATTAAAACAATTATCATAAAACTGACTAGATATGAATACTTGAGCAACTAGAAAGGAGGGCAGGTGTTTTAGACCAGTAAAGCACCTGTTTAATTTGAAAGGAAAAAATATGGAAATTACTATTAAAAGGATAAATATTTCGGCGGAGGCAGTCAAACGACCCGTCAAGGCTCGAACTGAATAACAATGCTGTAGATTAAATACATTTACAAACCTATGCAAGACAGCCCAACGAGAGAGTCGCGGACACCAAAATTACCTAAAAAGGATTAACTCTTGGGCAGCGAACAAGACAATACACGACAAGTTAAAACAGGAAGGCACGCCGACACAAAGTTTTAGTTTAAACCGAGAGGGAATTTAGACAAGCAACCGAAACCACAATTTTGAAAATAAAACTCTAACGTTACTAGTCCCAATAATTACATGTATTCCGTGGAAGCCCCAAGACAAACACAACTATGCCACACAAACACTAAAACATTTAAAAACTGCCCAACTAACAAACAAAATTTGTCCACGACTCACCGTTAATCATGCCCTAATGTTCGGTGGCTCAGGCAAAAACACTAAAGTAAAATGAGCCCCATCACGGCTTTGACGTCCTACAGGACAAGAGCGTGTATGTTACCTGCTACTATAGTATGAAATATCGATGTATCGATTGACACAAGTGTTGACATCTAGCAGGAACCGGCACAAGCTCTTGATATTTTGCCTCCTCACGTTGACCAATCAGTGTTAACATACACTAATCAAAACTACACATCGTGTTTATGTCAGTTCATCCCATTGGTTAAGGAGAAAACGAATGTTCCAAAATCTGCCATTATTTCATGTGAAAGTCTTGCTCATTTTTATTCATTACCTTTAAGGAAGCGTAACTAAAAGTTTATTAAACTTTCCCCTTCTTAAAGAAGTGAATAATATCGAAGAGTGCATTCGATTGTAGATATTGAGTAGGGTTAGCTTTATTTGAGTTAATTGTGTTAATTGCTGGTGATTATATAACAGCACCTAGCTTTGCAGTGTCGTATATCTGCAGTCAGCAATAGCACAAGTTAAAGTTTAGGTAGCTGTTAACTATCAGTGATACTCCATCTACACTAAACACCCAAATATCGTAGTTTTTAGAGGTTTTTACATATACATATTTATAACATCTTATATAAGTCTACAAAAATTCTGAAATCATTTATATAAACATATATTAATAACATATTATTTATAAAGAGATAGGAAAAATGTTGATTGAAATCATTCGTGTTTGCAAACACGAGAGAATCAATACTACAACACTGTTTCACTGTTATTTTGTTGCTGCAGAAACTTCCGAGGATAAAATACTTTTACAATACGACCTGGTGATCATAAGAGAACGTTATCAATTTTGTATGTAAGGTAAGGTCTCATCAATACAAAATTATCTTCAGCCATTAACGCACCTCTTCATTATTATGCCATGAATAAATGGGTATCTACTGGTTGCCTGCTTTTCCATTGCCTTGCTAATAAAGGCGACTTTCCTGTTGAAGAACTTGCCGAAGTCACCTCTAGCGTTTCACTGCTCTCGTCTACTGCATCGCGAAATAAATGCAGGTAGATGGGCCCATATGCCTGAATGTTATGGCGCCGTGGTCAAGTTTAGAGTACAATTTCAAAGTCATCAATTTAATAAATATTTTTCCCCCCAGATTTTCTGAAGCATATGCTTGTAAGTATTTCGTAGTCGTGCACTTTCACTCAATTTTTACGTAAAATATTTTAATTTCTCTGCAGAACACTATAAAACTGTTTTTGATAATGTACTCTAAATTTAAAAAAAAAAAGCAATGTAGCGAAAACTGAATTTCTCTCTGTTTCCCACCAGTGTTATCGCATATGCAAATTAGAAAATGTTTGAAAATTTACCACTTTCTCAAGCTTATTTATAAAACCGGCAATCCTGTCTGCTACATTCTACCACGCTTGTTCTGTTCCCTTCCTGCTCACATTTCAAATAATTAGGGATACACTATAATATGTTATATCTTCAACTTTGGCCTTTATAAAAATGAAAACACTCAAGATAATAAAAAAAGATAAAACAGTAAACGTAAAACAAAGTACCTCTTCTCCCCCACTTAATTTAAGATAATTGGTGGCATTCCCTGAAAGTGTCAGCGAAATTTTGACTATCAAAAAGAATAAGTGATTTTGTTATATATATATAAATATATATATATAAATTAGCGTATGTATCGTATGTCAATATAATAAAATAAAATAACATAATTGATCTGTCTTGGTTAGTATCATAACGCTTTGGCCAGAATATTGCGTACTGTAATGATGTGCCGTATTGCTTTAGAGAAAACTAGATGACTGTTTTTCAGGTATCAACAAGCGATAGTTAAGATGGAAACCTGCAGAAAACTCCCAAACCATGTTCCAGGCGACCAGCAACTAAGGTAATCCTCAGTGAGTAATGCCCGGGGTGGTTAGAGTCCAGTTGACACGACCTTGAGCCTGTGATGCCTGGATTGGATAGCGTCTTTTTGTAAACGCCTTCGTCAAGTGCAAAATGGGATAATCGTTCCAAATCTCAGTTTGTCATATTCTAATATCAGTATCTTTTGGCTCTCTAAGTTCATTAATCTGGGATTTAACTAGCCTGGTTCTAACCCGGGAATAGCGTCTGCGCAGCTTATTTTTGCGTGAGATCAACTCCCAGATATGCTCAGTCAGTGTATCTGCGCGAGTCCGCGGGGTTTTTTATGGGACATACGATTAATTCCTGTCTGAATTAGCTCAGTAACATGAACGACAGCAGAGTCTAATTCTTCGGGAGTACTAACAAGAGCTTGCAAATTTATTGCCTCGTCCAGGTATTCCTTAAAGCCAGGCCATTTCGCATTATTATAATCTTTAACTTTGCGAATTGGCATGTTGTCAGTTTCAACATCGCTGAACAACATGTGGACAGGATAATGGTCCGAAGCCAATTCGTAGAACACTTATAATTCTAAGGTCATATGAAGGACTTTATTAAGCACTATATCTAGTATATCGGGCCTCTGATTGGCTATTGTTGGCTCAAAAGTAGGTTCGCTGGCCGCATGAACACAATAATTATGTTGCTCCTGGTGTCTAAATAAGCTATTCCTATTGGCTGTACGCGCGAGACAGCCCCAAGCGGGATGTTTCGTATTAAAATCGCCAACAGAGAGTAAAATAGGCGAAGAATTTATTAATTCATTTAAATCTGCGCTGGCAGACAGTAAACAGAATAAATTGAAACATGTTGCATACCTAGTTTTACTTTAATACCCACTACTTCTAGTGTTTCTAGTTCAAGCAATTTGGCTGGAGTGCACGCGATAGTATAGCGTATTAAAAATAATACTCCGCCACCATACTGCTCCCTGTCTGAACGATAACATTTGAATCCCGGGATTGAAAATCTAGTTTGTGGGTGCAAATGTGTTTCATAAATAGCAATTATAGGAACCTGGTGACGATATATGAAATCTATAAGCTCTTGTTTATTATTGCGAACGCCTCGATCATTCCAGTTAGCAATACTATTAATTAAATTAAACCTATGAGAGGGCAGACTGGTATTCTACTCTCTAGCAAGCATTGGAGGACTTGGGTAGAACCATTAAGGTGAATCCCACGAGGGCTTGACATTTGTCATCTCGCCCTCGTTCTGGGTCCGTCCAGATGGTTAGCAGCTTAAAAAGGCTCTCCAGCCACTCTGCAAGTGCCGGATTGCCATGTGCAATTGGGCAGGACATCATGAAATTAAATAAAGTGGGAGTTTCCTAATTTTCC
>NQII01000046.1:209846-263340 GCA_002778355.1 Clitarchus hookeri
CGTGCCTCATCAACTTCTCGTCACCCGCCTCTCAGCCATGAACATCCCACACCATCTCACACATCTCATTTGGAGGGTCGCTCCTACCAGGTGCGAGGAGATGCATCACTCTCTCAACCCCGCCACACTCCAACCGGTGTTCCGCTAGGCTCAGTCCTAGGCCCACTCCTTTTTGCCCTACACATCGAAGACCTGAAAGTCCCTCCCACCATCCATCTCGTTCAGTACACAGACGACACATGCCTTCTCTCTTCCTCCGCCCACGAGAACATACTCAGCGACCGCCTCAGTCTTGGCCTCATTCGAGCATTGTACCACGTTGAGTGTGCCTCACCTCTTCGCATCGTTCCCTTGTTAGATCTGTAACTCGTGGACACAGAGATTAGTTGTCGGCCTCTTAAATTCCACCTTAAGGGGTCATCTCGAGACTTACCCAGTGGGTTCAGTGACGAATACTTCCACAGCGTTTTAGGTACTCTATACAAATATTGTAATATATTTAAATAAATTTAACACTCCAGTGCTTCTTCACCACAACCCCACTTTCCCGACCCTGGAAGGGAATGCGACACTGGCCGCGGGGGATTGGCTTCAGGAGAATGAAAACCTCATAGCTGCCATCCCCTCAAAAATCCCGCCCGGTGCGGCCCTGGTCAGCTGCTCGCACAACATTACTGCAAGACAGGAGCAATTCTCNCCACAGTCCGGTTCAGCTACGCGGGCATTAAGCCCATTAACCACAGATGGTCTATGCATTCCATAGAATTCTCATAAAGACGCTACTAGCATATATATATATATTGTTTCTGTCATGTACATAACTCCACTGGAGACATTTCTCCTGCCCTCTGATATCTCCGACAGCGAAACGGAACATGACGCCATGGACACCGATTCGGCCGCCCGAGTGGAAATCGGCTCTAAGTAATGGAAGGAAGCTGTAAGGCGCAGCAACAAACATCAGGCATATCTGAAGACGCAGATGAAACGAGAAACTCTGGTTGAGACCACAAAAACTCTTGTACGCACAGGCGTTCTTAGGATTTATACCAGCAACTACAGTCCCCACTCTACTCGCGGTAACGCAGGTAACACAAACTTAGCGCTCTGCCAGACCAGCCCAAACAAACTCAATACCAACCAACTATACCACACCCCAAAGTGTGCCTGGAGGACTTGGAGAGGTGCTCCAGGACATGAATTCGCTAATGCGGTTCTTGTCGGAGTCCAACTTAACAGCTACGTTGCACACTTCCGACCCCCAATAGCCAAACACTTTCAAATCCACAAGAAAAATTCTGGCTACTTCTGGAAGCACTTAGATCGTTTCATTATTTAAAATAACTCTATCTTCCCCCTTAGAAAGGTGTACCAGAAAACTCCTGGCAATTTCAACACAAATACAAACTCTGACGAGCGAAATAAACGTGAATATTTAACCGACATTGACTGATCACAGTACTTTTTGTTGTAATTAAATAACCCTTAATGCACTCTGGAATCAAAACTATCCCAGATATATATATATATTTTTTTCGTGTGAAATGATGTTGTGACCAGGGAATCAGTGTAGTTGTAAAGTGGTGCCCTTCCGACCGGTGGTACTTACGGGAAAATCATTTGTGTATGGGCGAGATGGTGTGGGCTGCTGGGTGACGAATTCAGTGTGATTGAAAGAGAGGCATAGCAGCTGTTTAGAGTTCCGGCACATGAAAGCAAGGGGCCCAAGTGTAGAGGTGATTCATGAAAGAGAGATACTTTAGGGGGCGAAGACCAAATGGGTTATTTAGGGGTAGTGAGCGTAGATGTATGGATGGACAGTGTTACATCAGCCTTGGCCGGGGCCGCCGTCATCCGTGGTCGTCCTCTTCGGTGTTTTCGTCGGCGTCCCTCCTCAGGTGATGGGTGGAGAGTAGCGGCTGGCGAGGAAAGGCGGTGGATGGTATGGGTTTACAAGTTGACGGATGGTTGAGTTGGTGAGGTGACGTGCGCATGAATGGGTAAAGCGATCGGTGAGGCTGGCGAGAAGGGTGTAGAAATGAAGTATGTGAGCAGCTGCATTTACTTGGAAATGCAGGACGGGGAAGGGGGGATGGAGGATGAGACGAAGTGAGCCGAAGAATGTATGGGTTGGAGGACGGAGAGTATGAGTGGTGATGTGGGACAAGGTGGGGCAGGCGTACGTGATGATAGGGAGGATGACTATGCGGAAGACATTGAAGCGAATCTCGGTGTGAGTACGCGAGAATGGGCGGTGAACAGGGGCGATGTGAATCATGGCGGTGCGGGCTTTGGTGGTGAAGTCGAGGTGAGAGATGAATTTGAAGAGGGTGTCAGTAATGACCCCCAGGTAACGGAGAGTGGTTGACAAGGAGATGCTGGTGACTGAAAGTTTGGTGGTGTGGTGATGGCCAGAGGGGTGATGACATAAAAAGAGAATGGTTGATGATTTGGTGTCGTTGAACCCGATGCCGAGGGTGTGAAGTTGTTTCTTTAGGGAGGTGAGGTCACGACTGAGGCAGTCACTGAGTATGTTCTTGTGGCGGAGGAAGAGAGAATACATGTGTCGTCAGCGTACTGAACGACATAGGTGGCGGGAGGGACTTTCAGGTCTGTGATATGGAGGGCAAAAAGGAGGGGGCCTAGGACTCAGCCTTGCGTAACTCCGGCTGAAATGTGGCTGGGGATAGAGGATTATCCATCTACCCGCACCCTGTAGGAGCCTCCCTCCAGGAACGAGTAGATGAGATGTGTGAGATATGGTGGGATGTTCATGGCTGAGAGGCGGGTGATGAGAAGTTGATGTGGCACGTAGTCGAAGGCTCTGGCTAGGTCGAGGAGGACCATGCCCGTATGTTGGCATCGCGAGAACCCTGTCACGACGACGCACTCCACAAGGGCGATGGCCTGGGTGGTAGAGTGGTTCGGAGCGAATACCGAACTAGTGGTTTGGAAGGATGTTGGTAGTGGAAACTGCATGAATGAGGCGATGGTGGATGACTTTTTCTGCGACTTTTGGAATTATGGGGTGAAGTGAAATGGATCGGAATGATGAGGGGAGGTTTGGCAGGTTTTGGAATGGGGACAACAATGGCGAATTTCCAGTGTGAGGGAAAGTGGCAGTTGATGAAAATGGATTTGATGAGGTGGGTGAGGTAGACGGTGGTTTTTTGAGGGAGTGCGCAGCAGAGAAGGGGGCAGGAACCGAGTACGATCGCGGAGCGGCAAAAAGGCAGAGGTAAGAAAGAAGGGTGAAGATTTCGTCGGGGTGGTCAAGTGAAATGATGTGCGATCAGGAAGAAGTGGGAGGATGGCAAGGCGAGAGAGAGAGAGAGAGAGAGAGAGAGAGAGAGAGGTTGTCCTCGTCCTCCGAAGAGTCCGAGGATTAGAGAGATGGAAGGGGGACGGTGGTGAGGGTGGTGCGTAGGAAGGCCGATATGGCCTCCGATTTCTAGGTGGCCGTCTCGGCGGTGTGGGTGAGGTATGGGCGGAGATGGGTCCGGAGGGAGCCATTAGATGAGGTGAGGGATTGGAGGCGCAGCAGTTCCTGGTCGGCCTTCCACTTCTGGACCGACCGCCGGCACCAGCCCCGCAGGAGGAGGTATGAGCTCCGATCCTTCGGAACCGGGATGCCTGCCATCGCTCATGGAAGCAGTTCCGCAGGCACAGTGTTTTACGGATTCTGCTGGGTTTGCCCGGTGGGATGGCCGAAGTGGGGTAGTGAAGGGGGAATTGAGCGTTGGCTGCTGAAGTGATGGCGGTGGTGAGGGTGTTGGTGTTGATATCGATGTCTGCGGGGGTGTTAAAGGGGAGGGTGAGGAGGTCCATGGATTTTTGAAGGGAATTCTGGTAGCCTGTTAGTCGGGTAGTGGGGGTGGGGGCAGAAGTTTAGGCAGAGAAAATGAGGAAGAGAGTGAGGGGGAAACTGAATGAGGCCTTAAACGGGGACGTGATTATATGAGCCTGCAGTGATTTTGAGGATATCGGAGACGATGGGGTGGTGAGTTGTGATGATGAAGTTTATTGAGGGGGTGGGGGGCGACGATTGAGTTGAGTGGGGTGATAAGTGGGGGAAGGAGTTGCCGAGTGATGAAGGGGTGACCGCCGGAGCAGCTGGCGAAGGGAGGTACCCAAGCTGTTAATGATATTATCGTGTCTTTAATGCCAAATATGAAAACACATTCCTGTAGAACTAACTCCTCGTCACTACCTACGGGTAAAAAAGAGGGCACTGGCAGGGCCGACAAGCACTTGTACATTATTCGTACAAGACTGGAGGGGAAGCTCCTTCCGGCGCTCAACAGTGATTTCCTTTCCTCCTAACACACTCTTCCTTTTTACTCTTCCGATAAAAACTTGCATGTATAGTCCCTTCCGATAAACTGGCTACATGTTGTGTGCCCTCCGATTTCTCCCTGATGATCAGCTTCGCCAACTGTGTAAGCGGTCGGCTTAGTCGAACTCTGCACCGCCCCTTCGCATTAATTATGCCAGTTTCATACTCAAGAAGTATTCTCTCGAATTGTCTTTTTTTTCGGACAGTAAATTTTTTCTGATTTATGCATCTAGATGTGTCTACAGCTGCTCTATTGGGTACAAATCAGGACTCTGAGGTGAAGTGTGTGCCATTAATGGAGCCACTCTCGGTAGTTTCTGGAGGTGACAGCGAACTGCGGTTCCCCAAACTGGTGCGGCGTAGGTGAGGGTGGGGCGAATGAGTGTTTGATAAATTATTAAGCCATTGCATTTACAGAGTGAGCTATGACGATTAATGAGTAGAAACGGCTGCCTTAGCCGAGAGTTGGCTTTGGCGAGCTGAGTATGAATGTGATGCCTCCAGATCTGCTTCCTATTCATGATTACACCCAGGTACTTGACCTTGTTGCTGTATTGGATTTGCTGTTCACAGAAGTGTAGTTTTGTGAGCGGGTTCTTTTGTCGGATGCTGAATACAATAGCTTCCGTCTTTGCTGCATTCGCTTTGATGCACCATTTCTCCAGCAAGGGCTCTATGTCGTCCAGAGCAGCCTGCGCGTGGCTTATGGCCTGATCTCAGTTCATTGACGATGCAAATACTATGGTGTCGTCGGCATAACAGCCGATATCATCCTCTGTGGTATATGGCATGTCATTTATATATAAGTTGAACAGGACCGAAGTTAGTATGCTGCCCTGGGGAACTCCTGCTTTTACCTGGAAGACCAGGGATTTCCCGCCGTCGAGACTAACATGAAATGTAGGTGCTGATAGGTATGATGAAATGAAGCAGACGAGGTAGGTGAGAAAGTTATATTCGCGAAGATTGTATAGCACACCAAGATGATAGACCCTGTCGAACGCCGTTTCAATATCTAGAAGGACGACGACCGTGTGATGTCGGTATTCAATGAACTTCGTGGCTTCCAGAGTGAGCCGAGTGAGCTGGTGGACTGTAGAGTGCCCACACTTGAACCCAAACTGTTCGTCACGAAGTATGTGGTGGGATGAAATGTGTGGCACCACCCTTCCATTCACCACTCTCTCCAGATGATTGGAGAGAGTGGAGAGCGGACTAATAGGGCAATAGCAGTTGGGTAGTGAGGGTGCTTTGCCTGGTTTGAGGAAAGTCACCACCCTGGTCTGCTTCCACCTGTCGGGGAAATGATGATGTTGGAGAATGAGGGTGTAATATTTTGCTATAATGCATATGCATTCATATGACATGTGTTTTATGAGAGTGTATTTGATTTTGTCTTCTCCTGGTGTGGTGTTGTGGCGAGTGGATTTCATGGCAGTCATCAGTTTGGCGGCAGTTATATCCTTGAATTCCTCGGGGTTTTCCCCACCTTATATGTCTGCCAGGGTGTACTGTACCGTTATTTAATAATCTCCGTCCCAATCGCCCTCGTTAGGGCGGAATGTTTTTTCTAGAGTCCTGATTCACACATCTGCTAGGTCAGCCGGCGCACCATAAGCCCCCGTGGCAAGTGTGAGTTGCGGGACTGTGGAGTAGTTCTCCGCTAGACGCCGGGTCGTTTTTCCCAGCGAGTTGTTAGCCGTTTTAAGAGCAGATACTGAGTTGTCCCACTGCTGAGCATTAAAATCGCTTACCAGCGCCTCCACCGTGTCTTGTGCCTGTTGATATTGTTGTCTGTAATACAGGTCCCGGGTTCTCTGCCACAGCCTTTTGTGTCTGTTTCGGAGTGTTATGGCCTATTAAATGTAAGGTGGGAACTGTGTAATTGTTTTTCTTGGTGCGACTGCTGGGACGTGTTTTTTGGCTGTGGTGATGATAGATTATTCTATAATAATGGCGGTGTTATTGATGTGTTCCAGCATGTTTATTGTATCTATTATGTGTTTTAGTGTGTCTACCTTCTGGTATAGTGCTTTTTGGTAGGCATCCCAGTCGGCTTTTTTATAATTAAATTTATGTGTGTTTGGTGCAAGTTNTTCTGGTATAGTGCTTTTTGGTAGGCATCCCAGTCGGCTTTTTTATAATTAAATTTATGTGTGTTTGGTGCAAGTTGGGCGCGAGATGTATGGTGAATGTCCATTAATACTGGTATATGTTCGCTGGAAAGGGCTGTGTATGTGTACAGTCTGTACTGGAAATTATTGCCCCTGTTAAGGATAATATTCAATAAATATTGTGCATAATGTGGGTTGTCTGGGATGAATTTTGGTGTGTTTGGTGCATATATAATATAGGTGTGCGTGCTGGCATATCTGTTGTTTGACTCTTCTGGAAGGACAGTCGAGATGTTTGNGGTGCATATATAATATAGGTGTGCGTGCTGGCATATCTGTTGTTTGACTCTTCTGGAAGGACAGTCGAGATGTTTGGAGTTCAAGTCGCCTGCTATTAGCACTCGTGAAGATACTTGCAAAAGCATATCTATTTCGCCTGTGTCTAGTGGTGAAGATAGAGGGATGTATGATGCTATGATTGTGACTGGCTGATTGTGTATGTAAATGTCTATGGCTATGGCTTTGTGTGTTGTNGAGGGATGTATGATGCTATGATTGTGACTGGCTGATTGTGTATGTAAATGTCTATGGCTATGGCTTTGTGTGTTGTAGTTGTGGAAGCGAGTGGATATGGTGTTGTATGGATCTATGAATGATAATGGCTTCTCCTCCTCCTTGAATATTTCTGTCTTGGCTGTGAATATTGTAATTTGGTATTGTGTGTTTTTTGTTTGGGTGAAAGTATATTTCTGTGATGATGGCTATGTTGGTGTGTGTGTTGTGCATGTAGGGAGACAATTCATGCTTTTTGTAATTTTGGCCTCTGGCATTCCAGATGAGTATGCGGGATGTGCGTGTTTGTTAATGTGCTGCCATTATTGAGTGTTAGTGTTTTCCTTGGTATGGTGCTGCTGAAGTAGTATTTTCTGTAGGAATAATGTGGTGGCTAAGAACTGCTGTTAGCTATTTTGTGTCTGGTCTGCCCATTGTTTTATCTGGTGTATGATAAGTTCATAAAAGGTTGTGTATCTGAGTTCGTGTAGCCAGGTATCTCGTGCANTGGTGTATGATAAGTTCATAAAAGGTTGTGTATCTGAGTTCGTGTAGCCAGGTATCTCGTGCATTATCGCATGGAACTTCTGGAATTTCAGAAGTTCCTGCACTTTGCTTATAGGCAGGGGAGCCAGGCATACTTGTGTAGTGGGCTGTGCATGTTGGGTGTTAATCTGGTGTGTTTTTGTGGTCTCGAAATGTTTTGTATCAGTGTATGAATGTTTGTGTATTAATCTGTTTCGTCTTGGTTGTGCTGTGTTTGTATTGTGATTGTTTTTTGGTGCATTTAGCTGTGACTGTCTTTGTTCTGCTGTTTTTGTCTGATGTGTATTGTTGGGCTGTGGTGCAGGCCAAGATATTTCCCAGTGCAGTTTCACTGGGCACTGTGTGTAGGCCACCGAGTGCTCTTGCCCACAAAGTGCACAGGTGGGCTTGTCGCATGTGCAGTCGGGGCGGGGATGATTTTCCCCACAGCATACACAGCACTCTGCGCACTCACACTGGTGGCTCGTGTGGCCAATTTTCTGGCTTCTGAAGCACTGCACTGGGCCTGTGGGAGGGATGTAATGGTTCCAGTGGAGGCGGGACATGCCTAGGGGATGTGGGAGGGCTTTGAGGTGGGTCAGGCAGTTCTCGAGGTTTTCCTCCACCTCCACTTCCACTTTATAGAGGCCCAGTTGTTACTTGGTGTGTTTGCTGGTCATCTGTTGCACGGAGATGACTTTCATGTNACTTCCACTTTATAGAGGCCCAGTTGTTACTTGGTGTGTTTGCTGGTCATCTGTTGCACGGAGATGACTTTCATGTGCTGTGCCAGCTGCTGTTGTATGAGGGCTGTCTCTTCTCCTGCAGGAAGTCCATCAAGGACGACTCGCAAGGGGCGATTTTTCTGGCGAGAAAACTGGGCTAACTCGATTCTGCATTTTCGAAGTGCAGCCTGTGCCCTCCGGAACACCAGTTCATCAGTCAGGATGACCACAAACTGACACGATGAGCCTGGATGTGGTCGCAGCTCATACTGCAGCTCGGATTTCCCAGTCTCGGTAAGATGGAGTGGAGGAGGGAGGCACATGCCGAGAACACATGAATTGTGACCTGCCTTGGCTTACTTGGCTTGGGATGTCCTTTGCAGCCACTAGTACTGGGTTCTGGATGGTGTGAGGTGCTCATCTGGGGGCTAAGTGTTGTGGTCTATGCGTGTTTGGCGGTGCCTTTAAAAGGCTTGCCGTGGTTTGCAGCCTGTCTGAGCATTTGCGGACATTTTTGGAAGATATATATTGTCTGTAGTCTGTTTTGGGGTGGCAGAGGGAAGAGAGCCCTGGCCTGCTTCGGGGTTACTCCCATCCCCCTTTCGCTCACTGTGTGTNGCTTCGGGGTTACTCCCATCCCCCTTTCGCTCACTGTGTGTTGGGCCTACTTGCAATGTGAGAGGCATATAAGGTGTTGCAAGTATGCCTCCCGAAGCGTTAACAGATAGTCCAGGCCTGTTGTCTCCTCCCTCCGTCGTTTTCGGTGTCTCTGGGGTGAGCAAGGCTGGCAGGCGGCGCGACTTGGCATTGGCGGGCGTGACGTATCCTACCGGTCCTGCCTGGTCGGCTGCCGCCGTTTTGCATCACCGGGACGCTACTCCCTCAGCACGGGGGAAGTACAAGCCCTTGTGAGGGCTCTTGTCCTCCCATACGTTTAGCACTTCTAGCACCCAGGTGGGGGACAGCTAGCCCATCCCGCCTGGCTGTTGATCAAATTGTTTATCTGCGGCAAGCCAGCAGTATGTTTTGTTTAAGGACTCCAGGGTAGTGCCAGGGGACCTGGTACCCATAATTGTTTCCTCTTCTTTCCTGCCTGTGGGGGGAAAGAAGACGAATTGTTCCTGAAAACCCGGAATTTTAAAACGCAGGTCTTGTTAAGAACTGCCATGATGACCGGAGTAGTTCGTTGCGGTTTTGGTTTTGTTTAAGCGGATTCTAAGCTGAAATATTGCAGATTATCTGGAAGGTGGTCGAGGAGACACAGCCTTCAAAATTACGATAAATAAAATTAAATAGTATGTGTATATGTTCAGTTGTTGTTGATTCTAAGTTGGCATCAATTAGTAATTGTAATTTGATTTTAGTATATGGTTGTATATATAATAAAATATATAAATAAAATATAAAGTTCAAAAATATGTTAATATAATATAAAATATATTTGTAATTAGGTTGTGTTTGAACTTGCAAAGTGATGTGTGTAGTTTGAATTTAATATTAGTTATTCGGAACCTACTGTGAACAGTAACGATAGTTAATCCTTATATACATATGTTTTGGTTTGAGTCTATTGATGTGCGGAGTTGCTATGGTGTTGCTCGAGAAAGTGCGAGGAGAATGAAGGCTTGGGGGAGTCGCCGGGAACGTTGTGTAGAGTCTGTCTCATATAAGTTGGCGAGATTTTGATAGTCAGTGAGAGGCAACTTGATGTATGCGAAACAAACAACGTGCCATTAACAAAATCCTGTATCAGCTGATGCATGAACCAACAAAAATTAATACATTAGCTATTCTTAGAGCACTGCCAACGCACATCAGACAAGTAGAAAATATGCGGATAAGAAAGAGTTCTTGGATTAATTAATACGTTTTATTTTATGTGGTCATGAAACAGTGGTTTGTAGTGTTACAAACTAAAGTTTGTGCAAAGTAGAAATGTATGGGTGTTCAAAATGAAATGCACATTAAAATAATTCGTATTAAAATGAAACAACTTGAAACCTTGGGAGATCTTTTCACGTCATATCCCCACTTCCCATCCATGCTTTCCATACACGCTTGATTTTATTTCCAAAAGCCTACAGAAATATCGCAGGGTATTGTTGAATTATTTTTTCAAATAATTTGACGAAATATGTTTTGAACACGCGTCGTTTCAAGCCAGTAATAAGAGAAAAGTCAACTTTTAAAAAGACAGAATCAGGAGGCAGGCCAAGTGCTGCCACCTGTTGAGAAACACATTCGGCTCAGAGAAACGCATTCTGCTCACAAAAGCANCAGGAGGCAGGCCAAGTGCTGCCACCTGTTGAGAAACACATTCGGCTCAGAGAAACGCATTCTGCTCACAAAAGCATGGCGCCATGCTATGCTCGCAATCTGTCTCTCTCCCGAAACAATAACCAGCCAAAAATAACAAATTTACGAACATATACCAATGGTTTTATTTACGCGCAAGCTCTGTATAATTTTCAAAGTAACATGTGATTCCATGTACAGCGATTTTGTTTACTGGTAATTTCATTTGAGCAGGTGATCGTTACGTCTATGTCCATACACGCCATGTTGTTCTGCCACTCGCTTTGCAAAGTCGTTGTCAAGTAAGTCCCCAAAATTATTTTTATTTCAATTCTTATTGTATTAGCTGTAACCTTCAGTGTGTGATAATAACTACAATTACGGTCTCGCAAATGTTAACCTAAATTCGCTGTCTCGAATAAATTAAAAAAGAGTTGGCAAATATTACATTATTTGCAAGGTTATATATTTTTATTTGATTGTACTCAGGTCGACTGGCCGCTGAACCCTCATATACCACCGAATGGATTTAGTATTGTGAGACGGGAAGCCTAGGTTCCCATAACTCACCGAGTGTTTGTAAAACAAATGCACCCCGACACTTTCTCAAATAATCATTGGGTCGGCGGCGGGGGCTGTGTATATCTGGGGGTTGGACACCGGGCCCGTATTTAGGCGAGTTAATTGGTGTTGCCTATTTTAAGTTAATTTACGTTTCCGTGTGTTCGGCGGGGGAGTGAAGCTCCCCTCCAGCCTCCCGGCCCGAGTGAATGTTGTGTCGTGATGTATGTCTAGCATGTTGAACTGTTGTTGGCAAGTGTGTTAAGTAATTTCGCGTGTAGTGTGTCGGTGAGTCCTTAGTCTGCCAAGGTGTCCTATACAGGTCTCCCTCGGGGTACGTTTAATCATTTCAACGTTTGTGACATTGGAGTTATAGAAAACCCTTGTTAGTAATTTAGAGTTGAAGGGGCCCGTAGCACAAGTCTCTGAACCCAGTACCAATAGGGTCCCCCTTTCCCAAGTCGTCTTCTTCCCGACCTGCAACAAACTATCAAGTCAGTGCGTCATTATAGGTTATTAATGTAAAAATTAAATATATAAAACTTATATATATGTATATGTAAGTATATGTGTTTTTAAAAAATGTTTTTTTGGTTTTTTTATTATTATTACAAAAATGTTTGTTTATTATATAAATAATTTTAATTAATTTAATTTAACTCGTTAAGCTCCCGACCCCTACCTCGACTGGCCTGTGTGTCTCTCGACCTGGAAAACGAGTGGTGGTTGGGGCTATTTCCCACCTGTCACGAATTCCCACATAACCAGCCTGGGCAGGGTGCCCTTATAGTGTTGTGAGGTGTTTTTTTTTTATCTAAACTAATTTTCTACTTGTTAGCCATTCCATTAATTTTACTGGCTTCAGTTGTTGTTTATTAAAGTAAAAGTCTGTATAAAATTTTTAATTTCTTTTGAATTGGCAATGGCTTTAAAGTTACTGTGTAAGGAATATTAATTAACTAAACTATTGTAATTACTATATTTAACTAGGGATAGGATGTATTTTCTTTATTCATTTTGGGAATTGATATTTATTTTAATTTGGGGAAAAGTGGGAGAACCCCCTGAAAAAAAAAACCCTGGTGCACTGTCTTTTTAGTGGATCACTGTATTTTCTGGTTGTTTGTTGCATGGAATTTATTGGGTGCCGATTGTCATGAGGCACTTTATGACAAGTTCTAGTTTTTCTTCTTTTGTGGTGGCTTGGTTTACTTTGTGTGCGTTTTTTTTATTAGTTGGATATATGGTGTGATGACTGCAAAGAGAGTTNGGATATATGGTGTTATGACTGCAAAGAGAGATTTGATGTCTTGTAAGCTTTCGATGATTTCGGTTGTGGGAGTTGCTTGTGGTGGATAGGTTTGCTGTCTTGATGTTCGTTCTTGAGTTGTTGGTTGAGCTGGGTGGGTTTGTGCTTGGTGTTGTACTGGTGGGCGCTGGTAAGTTGGCTGAGGAAATATTTGTGGACGCTTAGTTGCCGTGTTGTATCTTGGTGGAGCCTCTGCGGTGTATGGAGCTTGGTGGTTGTATTCATGTGGGGGAACGAGCTCCGCGACTAAAGTGCGTCTATTGGTTGTGTTACTCCTCGTACCGGACCAACCCAGGAGTTCCGAGGCGAGACGGTGTATGTAATGCATTTCGATAAATAAATAAATTAATAAATAAATTATTTGTGTTTGTTGTCCTAGAATGGTTATTTAATTAGGTAGAGTGGCGAGTGCTGTGAGAAGTAACATCTGCTTCTCCTGTAGTGTTGTCATGGCTTTCGCCTGTACGATTATAGGTCTAAAATGATCTATTAGGGCTACAAAATGTGCCTCTTGCAGAAAAGCGGCCAGTTCATGCATATCTGCCAACATGGTCACATTTTCTGTCGTGTTGTTGTCTCTTTTCCTGTTTTGTTGTGGTTTTTCTGTCTGATGTTGTGTAGGTGCTTTTTCAATATATGGGTTTTGAAGTACGGGAAATTCAGCCTCTGACTGAACATTTGTTTGTGTATTTGCCGAAGTTTCCTGCCTAGTTTCTCGTGAAAGTTTGGCGAGTTTAGGGGCCAACCTTTGTCTGCGTGCCTCAATGTTTTTTTGTATAACCTCGCACTGCTTACATGCCACCGAGTGTCCTGTTTGTTTACAAAGTGTGCATTGCCACTTTGAGTTGTCTTGTTCTTTGATAGGACAGTCTGCCCTTGCGTGGTCTCCTGCATACAGAATGCAGACTGGCCTAAGCGGACAGTATTTCTGTGTGTGGCCCAGCGCGCAACATCGCCTGCACTGTACCACATCCTCAGGGCGATGTTTGTACATTTCTATACGAACTGGCATATAGAAAAGTGTGAATATTTTCAATATGTCGTATTCTTTGTGCTTTTGCACTACAGCCCCATAGACTGCAAGTGCATCAGCTGGTGTTCTAAATTTCCAGACGTGGATTGGAGTAAATTTATTCTCTTTGAGCCGTTTCTCTATTCGGCGTGTACCTAAATCGTGTGGTAGTACTTAAATGACTATATTATTCGGTTTTCAANTGTACATTTCTATACGAACTGGCATATAGAAAAGTGTGAATATTTTCAATATGTCGTATTCTTTGTGCTTTTGCATTACAGCCCCATAGACTGCAAGTGCATCAGCTCCAATCCAGACGTGGATTGGAGTAAATTTATTCTGTTTGAGCCGTTTCTCTATTCGGCGTGTACCTAAATCGTGTGGTAGTACTTAAATGACTATATTATTCGGTTTTCAANTTTGAGCCGTTTCTCTATTCGGCGTGTACCTAAATCGTGTGGTAGTACTTAAATGACTATATTATTCGGTTTTCAATTTTTTTGGGAGTGCGTGTGATATTGTACTTTGAATTTTTCTAAATACCGACAGAAAGTAGAGTAATCCGCTAACCTTACCAGCACCTTCAGGCGTTGTTTGTTGGTTATTGTGATTTTCACGAAATAATTTTGTTTGATGGTCCGATTTAAAAATCTTATTTTCGAGGTGTCCAGGATATACACCACAGGCANTTCACGAAATAATTTTGTTTGATGGTCCGATTTAAAAATCTTATTTTCGAGGTGTCCAGGATATACACCACAGGCACGAGTATGGTTTTATTTGTACTGTTTTCTGTTACAGCCCTTTTGGGGCTGTCGTGGCTATTGTCTGATGAGTTTTATTCACTCAGTGGTGAGAAAACGTTTTCTATAGGAAGTTCTACCCGAAGTGGTGTCTGATTGGCTTCTGGTGCAGTATGTTTCCTAGTGGGCTTCTGTCATTGTGAATTATGCAGTGTAGTGTCCGAAGAAGGAGAGGCCGATGCCTCCTCTTCGCTGTACGACTTACCTGACGATGACTCCATCGAGTTCGTGTGCCTAATATTCCTAAGTCAGTGGTAGCTGACCACACTACCTGAGGGGTAATGAGACTAGGCCAGAAGAGGAAGGCTACCTTCCTCAACCATTGCCTGGTTTGTAATGCGGAGGTCGACTGGCTGGATACGCATGGCTTATATAGCTCTCTCCACGCACGCGATGTCACAACCACCACCACCACCACCACTACTTCAAAGCTTCGGCCAATAGCAGTAGAATGCATGCAATAAGGTCACAGATGGCTTGCCAACACTTGTACTTGCTGTGACATGTTAGTTCTCCCTCGGCCGTCGTACTGTCTGGAGCTTCAGTGTTCATGATGTACATGTAGGATATATATGTTCTTTTCCCTTATATACCCAACATACCTTGGTCAGGAGTTTCAGCATTCATGATGTACTTGTAGGCTCTATATATTTTTCTCACTTATAAACCCAACATACCTTGGTTGGGAGCTTCAGTGTTCATGATGTACATGTAGGATATATATATTCTTTTCACTTATGTACCCAACATACCTTGGTCAGGAGTTTCAGCATTCATGATGTACTTGTAGGCTATTTCTTCAATTATGTACGCAAGATACCTTGGCCGAGAATGGTAGAATCCAAACCTTTGTATCAACAGAAAAGTTTATGAGTTTGAATTGTCCCTATTACTGTAAGAAGCTGGGTTTACAATAGAAAAATTAAGTGTTAAATTATGTGTTATGGCATGTACAGAAGAACTTGAAGTATCTAGTCTTAGGAGTTGGTTTCCAATTGAACTTGGTAGATAGTGTGCTGTGTTGGGATTTCCTTAATGTTGAAATAAATTGTTTAATTTATATTTTAAGTAAAACTTGTGTGACGNGGTCGACTGGCTGGATACGCATGGCTTATATAGCTCTCTCCACGCACGCGATGTCACAACCACCACCACCACCACCACTACTTCAAAGCTTCGGCCAATAGCAGTAGAATGCATGCAATAAGGTCACAGATGGCTTGNACCACCACCACCACCACTACTTCAAAGCTTCGGCCAATAGCAGTAGAATGCATGCAATAAGGTCACAGATGGCTTGCCAACACTTGTACTTGCTGTGACATGTTAGTTCTCCCTCGGCCGTCGTATTGTCTGGAGCTTCAGCGTTCATGATGTACATGTAGGATATATATGTTCTTTTCACTTATATACCCAACATACCTTGGTCAGGAGTTTCAGCATTCATGATGTACTTGTAGGCTCTATATATTCTTCTCACTTATAAGCCCAACATACCTTGGTTGGGAGCTTCAGTGTTCATGATGTACATGTAGGATATATATGTTCTTTTCACTTATGTACCCAACATACCTTGGTCAGGAGTTTCAGCATTCATGATGTACTTGTAGGCTATTTCTTCAATTATGTACGCAAGATACCTTGGCCGAGAATGGTAGAATCCAAACCTTTGTATCAACAGAAAAGTTTATGAGTTTGAATTGTCCCTATTACTGTAAGAAGCTGGGTTTACAATAGAAAAATTAAGTGTTAAATTATGTGTTATGGCATGTACAGAAGAACTTGAAGTATCTAGTCTTAGGAGTTGGTTTCCAATTGAACTTGGTAGCTAGTGTGCTGTGTTGGGATTTCCTTAATGTTGAAATAAATTGTTTAATTTATATTTTAAGTAAAACTTGTGTGACGNTAGTGTGCTGTGTTGGGATTTCCTTAATGTTGAAATAAATTGTTTAATTTATATTTTAAGTAAAACTTGTGTGACGGTGACAACTCAGGGCAGATCAGTCAGTGTAGTTGTCAGGAAACGGTTATTTACTGTAATGTGAGCACAAAAACATTAAAAAGACATGTGTATGCACATGTTTATAATTATATTTGTTCACAAAAATAAACTTCTTTGATTGAAAATGTCTGCTTCGAAATATGATCTGCTTAAATATAGTTGTGTTATACGCGGTTAGGAACAAAAGCAAACAGGACAGGCTTGTCAAGTTTTCAAAGGCTTGACTTAAAAATTTATCAAGAGAATTGTAAATTGTAAATCCAGAACACATAGTTCAATGTNCAAGTTTTCAAAGGCTTGACTTAAAAATTTATCAAGAGAATTGTAAATTGTAAATCCAGAACACATAGTTCAATGTACTAGAACAGCAGTTCATCATTCTTAACGCATAATATTTTAATTGTATACCTATCTTTATCTGTTGGTTCATCAGCATCAGTCATTCATAAGCATCAGTCGTACNAAGTTTTCAAAGGCTTGACTTAAAAATTTATCAAGAGAATTGTAAATTGTAAATCCAGAACACATAGTTCAATGTGCTAGAACAGCAGTTCATAATTCTTAATGCATAATATTTTAATTGTATACCTATCTTTATCTGTTGGTTCATCAGCATCAGTCATTCATAAGCATCAGTCGTACNGCATAATATTTTAATTGTATACCTATCTTTATCTGTTGGTTCATCAGCATCAGTCATTCATAAGCATCAGTCGTACACACGGGCAAGGCTACTTATTATGATAGGGGACAGGGCACAGGCCTTACGTACTGATAATTGTATCCAATCAAAAAGAGTCTTAGATTTGCACGTAATTTTTTAAAAACATTTTAAGAACTAAAATTGGGGCAAATCTTAGACTTAGACTGTCTCGCTGCACACAATTTTCGACTGTTTTCCCCAGTGTTCAGAAACACCAGGCTTACAGACATTCAAACACAAACTGCAATGTACAAAAAACATCAATGGTGCCAATTTCAAATTGGTCACTTCTGGCCGGTCCCAACATACAGTGAACAAAATTATTCCTGGGATGCTGCACAAAAATCACATACACAAATAAACTTTTACACCATAGAATTATTCTTGCTTTCATTGTATGTGATTTTGATTATGACACATGCAAGTTACCACAAAATTAAATACTGCATTTTAAGCTTCACTTAATAACTATGGGGAAAAAATACAAACAATATCCTTGAAAATTGAAATTGTTGCATATCATACTGAGCATCCAACCAACAGAAATCAACAAATTTAAAACTGAAAGTCCGTGTTGGAACAAAACACGTGTTCTTGACTGACTGTATGAACACGACAAAGATAGCAAATCGAATTGCCTGTTTAATATTTTTTACAGATTCTGATGCTGAATGTGAAGCTTGAAAAAGCTCTAAATAATTTTTTTGATGGTTTTTCGATACTGCTTTTGGAAAACAATTTCTCATACTGCATGAAAAAATGCTGGTACTGTGGCTGGACGTCAGTATCTGAACAGGTGTTAACAATACAGACAAGGATATCCAGAGCTGCTCTAGCCCTACACAATTTTGAACTGTAAACTTGTTGCTCTAATGTTTACTTCTCATCTGTGACTTGCTCTGTGATAGGAGGAGAGAAAACATCTCGATTGACTTCCTCTTCTGTATCTTAAGAGTTCTCCTCATCAGCATCTAACCTCAGTGATGTTTGATTTTTTGNTCTCGATTGACTTCCTCTTCTGTATCTTAAGAGTTCTCCTCATCAGCATCTAACCTCAGTGATGTTTGATTTTTTGCGGAGCCTGTTTCCTTCCCCACCAGCAGCATGCAATGGTAATCACTAGCATCACACCCTCAACAATCGAGCTCTATGGCACTGTCAAACAGCCATTTTTTCCACCCATTGGTANCAATGGTAATCACTAGCATCACACCCTCAACAATCGAGCTCTATGGCACTGTCAAACAGCCATTTTTTCCACCCATTGGTAAATGTTGAGGTCTTGGATTTTATTCCACGCAGAGGCCCACTTCAAAATTGCAGACCTGATGCTGTAATTTTGGATATTTGGTAGTGTTCTCTTCCCTCGTGTATCATCCTTTGTCATCTGGTTCCTCCATCACCACTTCAAGAAGAATTTTTTTTGTATAATCTTTTGCTTGTTAAAATAATTCCTTGGTCTATTGGTTCAGTTATAGTTGTGATTGCAAGGCAGTGCCAGGCATTTTACTTTCCCACCTCAGCTAAACATCTCTTCCATATCAGGATGAGATAGGGCATTCATCACATTTACCACATCCTTGACGTCATAAACAACAATTGCTAAAACTTCTGTCTGAAATGTACGCAATTAATGAACACAGATTCTGAAACCAGCCACCTGTGATTGCGTAAACCAAGCATTTTTTTAAATAGTTTTTTTAATGTAAAGGTAGATCGTCCATTATGTCCTTCAGCTTTTGAAGCCATTGTGATTTGCCCAAAACCAATGACTTAGAGATGTTGGCTTCCTCAGCACTGGCACGTAGTAAAGAAGACAGCCTCTCTGTTCTCAGTTTCCACCCAGGCACAGTGCCCTTGTCCATATCATTAGCATTATACCTCCATTTTTTCCTTCGTACTTTTTATGTACGAGTTTCTTTTGCAATCCTAAATTCTATGCGCAGACAGAATCACCACACTTACATTTTTCAATTGATTTTTAACTTTAGCAAGATAAATAAAGAGAGACACTTTTGTTTAGCCACAATTACAAACAAGATGCTACCATAAAAACATCCCTTTCACTTATACAGCACTACAATATTTCTCTGGAAAATTCCAAACTAGGGAGGTGAAAGGGGAATAAGGGGAGAAACAGTGTTGAGGTAGACATGCTATGTTTCAATATCTTCACTTGCTCTCCTTGCTTACATATAATGACAGACCGTGTGTCATATTTAACAGCTGTATAATTGCACAGCTAACATATAATTATAATTATAGGTTAGCAAGTGTTTATTGCAACATGGAATGCAGTATGTATTGCATAGAAATGTACCAGCACAGATTTTAATAAGTTACATACAGTTTTCATTCTCTGCAAGCAGAATTCTGCTGTGCACTAGCAAACAATTAATAGTTAAATGAAAAAATTAATAAAAATACAAATTAAGGCCCTAAATATATTATGATAACAAAACTTTTTTCCTAAGTTTTTTCCTAAGTGTGGAATATCAAAGTGCAAAATATTGAGAGCTCAATGTACTCGCACACATTGTGGGTTATAACAGTCACATTAAGCACAGCCTTGTATATTTTTTAAACACATGATGTACATACAGCTTTGACTTTCACTCTGTGTACATAAATGTATCTAAACTCCTTCTTTGGAAAACTACACCCACCTGAAAATATTTCTTACAATAGCAATCTACTGGAAGAAAAGGAAAAAGCTGAATGAAAATGGTTGTTGGTTTGGGGGGGTGTTAATGTGCGAATAGGCATCTTATGTACTAGCAAATAATTCAGCTGCAGAAAACCCTTTAACTTTGTTTAAGACACAAATAACAATGAACCACCTGTACTTAGGAACCAGTATGTACACAGTATTCACCCAAATATAAGGCAACGATTTATACATCGTTTACTTACAAAACACCGGGGTCTTATTATCATTTCAAAGTTAATGATTTTGCTTGAATAGCAGCAAATGTTGGTTAACATTTTTTGACTATATTTTTTATTACACTTAACAAAATCTTAAATAACATCAAGATACTGTTTATTATAACCAGAAAAAAAAATGGACAAAGAAAATGTGACTTACTTAAGTTTTAATGCATTATTAACTCAAAAAATTTGGTTATATTAAAACGATTTCTAAAAGCCAATAATGATAAATTACATAAGAAAATAATCTGTGGAGGAAAGGCAATTTTCTTTCTGTAAACCAAAGTAAAATTTATGTGTCATTTTCGGGTAGTCCTATATAGAGATAAATACATACTGTATTTCAGTCATTTATCATGCTGCAGAATTTTGCATATTTCATCCATTAATTTCTTAACTGCCTTGATTTTGTTCTAAGTTTCTTAACATACTCCTCGTGTTCACTCTCAAAACTATTACTCCTTTATTTGGGTACACTACCACAATCACTTGGTGAACTCCCATTTGTTTTGCATTTTGAAGCAGCCTTCTCACAGCACTACTATTTACACAGTAAACATTGCTTGTGGTGACAATTTCACATCGTGTACTGCCGTGTGTTTTACGATTTTTAAAGTACGTCCTGAGTTTTGGTGTAACAGTGTCACTTTTCCCAACCAGAAACATCAACTTCACTAACAGTTTCACTTGCTGTGTTGCTAGCCACATCATCAAATTGTGCCTTGTTGCCTCTTGCTTCCTGCTGTTTTGAAGCATTCACAGAAGTGGGTGTCTCCAACACATAAATCTCGGACATTAAGTTGAAGAGCATCCCTGAGCTATTCTCAGCGTCTTTTCCCCTTTTTATATAGCTGTGGTCTGCCAAACTCTGGGAAGAAAAAAATGAAGTCACCAATAACGTGAAGAAACAAGGAAAAAACTTACAAAGGCAATATAAACTAATCAACGAAACATTACCAAACCAACACAATGAAGGAGAGGTGGTAACGTGTTGGGTGTGATTATAAATAAAATTTCTGAGACTCAAAGTAGGATAATGATGTTATTTGAATGATATTCTGCGATAACTGATTATTTTTTCTAACAGTACCTTCTCTTAAAAATACAATTTGTTAACCCATACTTAAAAAATTACAAAAGTTTTTCTTTTCATTTAAATTCAAATGACAGCATCTAGCTTTAGAAGGCATGATAGTAAAACAAATCAGCATCGGTCAGCTTAGAAAGGAATAGGCCAACATCTGCACATTTGATCAGAACACATTATCCTCTTTCAGCCCTACCCCCTACATGTCTTTTAATTGATAGCTCAGAACAGTAGTAGACCGGTATATAAAGATGAGCAGTTCTTCTTGTTGAATATTAGCCCCTGCTATACATTTAATGTTAATCCTGGCTATACGGAGAGTCGCGGCTATTGGCCAAGGCCATTCAGTTGTTCTGTAGTCTAGTTCGTGATGGCGCTCTCGCAGCATGTCGTGTTGTAGCGATGTCGTGTTATAATCCAAATACATCTGTAATGCATCACTCCAGTTTGTTATTTCTCTTCCGTGTTTTTTCTACACTTCTGACGAAAATAATATGATTGCAGTTGTGTGTAAAGAGATACAGAAATGACTGCATGCCAAGATTCTAGACTTACATCTTTGTACCTTCGGTGATATCAAAATAAGCAAGTACACACACATTGTAACTATGTAAACTAAAAAAAATTGTTTTGTAGGTCTATTGTTAACAATGAATAAATTTTCAATACACATTAGTACAGTCAACTCTTGTTTCTAAAACCCCTGTAATAATAACCCTCTTGACATAACAACCGTTTTTTTAGTAAACCATGAAAATATATTTAATTGAAAAGGTTTTTCCAATAAAGACTCCTTTGAAATAACAACCCTCTAACTGGGAACCATGAAAATTCTTAGAATCAATAGTATATTGTAGATTATTACTATTTTTTTTACAATGAATGTAGTTATATATAATATGTATGTAAACAAACACATATATACACAAACAGAATGATCCTGAACTTCAGGTACAAACTTTGTAAGATTTTTCATTATAAAAAATGCGACAGAAAAAATAATATCACCTTTTACTTAACGTGATTAAGATGAAAACGTACCCTTGAAATTTCAAATCAGTTATTTGCAATATTTCAGAAACTACACAAGATGAAAAAATTAATTAGTGATTAGTGTTAGCTGATTTTATATCTGCCAATTGTAAACATTTGGTAGGTAACATCATAGGCCATCATTATGAAATTACGGGGTGTCTTCTTATTAACTGACAAAAGCGTGATGCCCATGTGTTTATTGATTGTTGTGACAGGTTAACATTATCTACGAATATGTTGTTTCATCTCATGAAGTTACTGACATTTTGTAAATAACTTATCAAAATTATAAATTTCCAAATGTGTGTGATTCCCGTAAGGGTTCACCTGCCCGCAGCTATTTTATTCATTTGAGACCTAAAAATGTACGAGATCTAAAGCCAACTCTTGCTCACTCACCCCTTTCTCCATTGCCGCTACGTACAACATCAAGTAGTGAGCAGTCTTTCCATCGGGACTCATATGAAAGTGACATTAAGCAGTGACCATATATTTTTATTGTACGTTATTAGATATAATAGTACGAGTGTCTGAAGACAACTCAAATTCCTGTGTATAAAATTTAGGAGCTAAAACTGATTTTGAAAACACTATTTTTAACCATTTCTATGGAAAAAAAATTATCATTAGAGTTTAAATGAGAACTTCAAAACTTGTCTTTTGGTATGAAGTGTTCTTTAAATTCTTTTTGTAAGTAGTATATACTATTACTTCATGTGCCAGCCAGGCGGGGCACTAAATAATCATGTTAAGCCGTAGGTCGTACTAGGTTTTCCATCTTGGTTTCCATAACAAATAATCTAACAAAGCTTGTGCTTGGAATTCAGGATTACTGTCTACATATTTTTTATATATATGTAATCATATATACATACACACATGTTTGTGTAATCCATCACATAATACACTTCTGCAAAATTGTGACCTAAAAAATAAATGTAGTATTCTTTTCAATTCTGTATTAGAATTACATATATGTATGTGTGAATATGTATTTCCCATTGTGTACATATACACATTCTCTCTCTCTCTCTCTATATATATATATATATACACATAATATAAACATATATATAAACACACAAATCTATACACACATGCATATAAACACACTCAGATTATAATTTATATTTTTTAATATAACATTAATACTATATCCTTCCAGAACCATTTGACCTTCAGAAAATTGCTCTGATCAGCCACACCGGCCAGCTTCAATCGAAGTTGTCGGTAGAATGCCAAGACGGGAAACAATCAAATGAAGCTGGCCTTGAGGGTTCTAATCGAATAGCTCTCCACATTGCAGAGAACAAAAAGCCTCACGCCATAGATGAGGAACTTATCAAACCCTGTTTGATGGACGCAGTGAAGCTAGTTCTTGGAGAGCAACACGTGGGCAAGATAAACCAAATATCGCTTTCTAACAACACTATCAAAAGTCACATAGACGAGATGAGCATGGATTTTTGGACACAAGGCTCACTAAAATAAAACCCAGCCCCTACTTTACACTTCAGTTAAATGAGTCAACAGATGTTGCATCTTGTTCCCAATTGCTTGTATATGTTCGGTACATAAGAAATGACGAATTAAAAGAGGAATACTTATTTTCCGAAACATTTAGCACCACTACTCATGGAGAAGATGTGTTCCAAACTTTGAAAAAGTTTATAGACGACAACGAACTCCAGTTGTCGAAGTTGATCGGCGTTTGCACAGATGGTGCACCATCTGTGATGGGGGTTCGCTCAGGATTCCAAACATTGGTAAAGGCAGTTGCTCCCCATGCCACGTTCAGCCACTGCATTATACATCGTTGTGCTTTGACAGTAAAAACACTTACACTTCATTTGATGAGCGTATTCTCTGACATTGTAAAAATGGTCAATCATATCCGAGGTAGTGCGACAAACACAAGAATTATTAAAGTTCTATGCCAAGAAGTTGGGGCCAAATTTGACGTGCTTCGATTTCACACGGAAGTACGCTGATTATCGCGGGGTAGAGTGTTGCACTGGGTACTAGAACTCCGAGAAGAAATAGCCTTATTTCTGGAAAGAATCAAAACAGCTAAAGAGAGAGAACTTCACATGCAAATAACAGACAAAGTATTTATAGCAAAGCTTGCGTACCTCGCAGATTTTTTCAGAGAAATAAATATGCTTTACCTGTCTCTACAAGGGAACATGGTGAATGTTTTGACAGCTCAAGATATAAAGTTCCCAGTTTTCTCCGAAAACTTCAGCTTTACCAACGCAGGGTTGAGGTTGAGGATGTATCAATGTTCACAGAATTAGCCACGCTGCTCGTGGGAAATGATGAAAAATGCACATTCACAAATGACATCACTCAACACATATGTTCCTTGATTAATTCCATCAATAACTATTTTCCCTATTTAGGAAATCGTCAAACAAATGCTTGGGTTTTGAGACCTTTTTCAGCGGATGAAGCTATTTTCTCAGATACCGATATAACCGCTTAAGTAGAATTCCTTGGCCTGAGCGAAGACAACACATTGGAAGTGGATTTTGAAAGCCACAAGCTATCAAGGTTTTGGGCTAAAGTTGCTGGGAAATACCCTATTATTGCTGACAGAGATCTTAAAATATTAATCCCTTTCGCGACTACTTATAGGTGTGAAAGTGGATTTTCAACGATGGTGGCCATGAAGACAAAATCAAGGAACAGATTGAATGTTGAACACGACTTGCGATGTGCCCTGGCGAAAAAAAAAGCCAAATATTAAGAAGATTTTACAAAAAAAATGCAATACCATCCATCGCATTGACTTTTTAAAATGATTTTGTACTTTCAACTTACTATATATTAAGGTGCATTTTTTGTTAATAAATGAGGATACATTTTAATTTGTTTGTTTTCTTATAGGGGGTAAAGACTACTTTCTACAATTTTCAGGGATAATGGTCTCAAAAAGGTTGGGAACCTACTGTTGTAAGCAAATAAAAACACATCTAACCTATGCTGTAATGTCCGTTTACGCTTAAATTGTTGGTAAGACAATAACAATACAGATGGTTTGAGCAGTGCCAATAGGGTTCGTGGTTGCCTTTGTAAAAACAATTCTGCAGGGGTTTTCGTGGTTACAGAATCAGGCGTTTTCCTGTAAGCAAATAAAAACACATCTAACCTATGCTGTAATGCCCGTTTATGCTTAAATTGTTGCTCTCCTTGCAACAGACAGTTGAGTGCTACCTTGACCGTCCGCACTTGTCTTTCTGCAACATAATTTGATTGTGGATGATATGGGATGATACAAACATGTTTTACTGTTGCCATCTCCGACCTGGCCAACCCCATGGATGCAGGGGTGCTGTAGATGCAGCCTTTTTGTACTGACTGACAAACTTCACAAGGTTAAACATCATCTTCAATTTGTCTGTCCATACCTGGCCACCACACATAGCTTTGAGCTACCACTTTCTTCCTTGTGATTCCGGGATGCTATTCATGTAACATCTTTAAAATACTGTCTAACAACACTGCTGGAATGACCACTCTGTTCCTCCATATTACACAATTATACTCCAACGATAGCTCTAATTTTCTGGAAACAAAAGGCTTTAAGTCTTGTGTAACCATTTTAGGCCACCCCCGTAGGATGAGGTCAGATAACTTAGAAAGTACAGTGTTCTTTTGTGTTGCTTCTGCAATATCCAATGTTCTCAATGGTGGGTCTTCCAAAGTAGCAAGAGGAAAAAATGCCTCCTCCAGCCATGGTTTACAGCTTTCCTCCTCCACTCCCGGTGACAGCAAACGTGACAATCCATCGGCACGACCATTCTCTGAACCCTGCTTGTACTTTATCTCGTATTGATAGACCCATACCATCAATGCCCAATGCTGAATTCGGGCAGCCACCATGACTTTAACTCCATGGTTGGTACCAAACAACGCTGTTAGCACTTTGTCATCTGTTACTAGAACAAACTTGCACCCATACAGGTAATTGTGAAATTTCTTCATAACAAATACTAAGCTAATAGCCTCTCTCTCTCTCTACTTGACTCTATCCAGTGTCTGTTCTCAACAAATATTTGGGGGCAAAGGCTATTAGCAGTTCCTCTCCAGAAGGTATCACATGAGCTAGCACCGCTTCCATACTATATTCACTCACATCTGCTGTAGCAATAATCGGCAGCGCTGGGTCATATGCGACAAGTATTGAACTGCTTAACAATAACTGTACTTTCCTCAAATGTCTGTTGACATTCAGCTGTCCACAGCCAGTGGTGATATTTTTGCAACAATTGGTATAGTGGATCTAATATTGTTGTCACATTTGGCAGGAACTTGCCATAGAATTGTAGCAACCCCAAATTTGAACAAAGATCTGAAATATCTCTAGGGGTTGGGGCATCTTGAACCACTTGAACCTTGTCATTGGTAGGCTGAATTCCATATTTTGATAGCCTATATCCAAAAGAGACCACACTTTTGCAGAACAGCTTACACTTCTCCTTTCTGACACTGATTCCATATGCTCTCAGTCTTTAAACACTCATTCAGTTTGTGATATGCATCCTACAGACTAGAACCCACAACCAGGATATCATCCCGATATGCATACATCCCATTTACATCCTTCAACACTTGCTCTATGGTCTTTTGAAAAATACAGGGGGCACTGCAAAAACCAAATGGCAGCCATGTATACTTAAATAAACCCTTGTGTTAATTGGCAATAATGGCTGGCTGTGTTTGTTTACTAACAGTTTAGTATACACTGAGTGCAAGTCTATTACAGAGAAAATCTTTCCTCCTGCCCTGAAGATATCAGCTGGTTTGGGTGTGATCAATTTTAACTACTTAATTCAAAGCCACTTAATGTCACCATACAATCTTGACACGTCACAAGCGCTGTCGGATACATATCCAATTCTCAGCCTCTGATGTACCCTAGTGCCGAACGCCGCCGCTCATTCTACCACGCATCAGGGAAGGCTTCCCCCTCCATGTTCAGCCTGCTCCAGCCACCCCTCACTCGCAGTTATGACCAGAGCATGTTCTGCAACTCTCGCTATCTCGCCACACATGCCTTCATCTGTACCAGTTAGACATAGCTGTATTCCATTACTATTGTCAGAACTTGTGTTTCTCAGCACAATAGGCAGAAGCTCTAGTCGCGGAGCCTTCTCCTTGCTTCGAGTGTTGGCTACGTACCTCGTCCACGCCAAACGTAGTTTTACCGGAATCTTTCTCGCCCAGAACTTCGATCGATATCTCGACCGCTCTACGGCAAACAGCTTGGCAAACTTGGCCCCTCGTCCATCAGACGCTAGCGGGCACAGGTTGGAGATAAATGTCTTGTAAATTCCTACAAGTCGCTATATGCCCGAGCACTGTCGCTCGTGAAGTTCACGCTCCTGCTCCGAGCGATCAATAGGACTCTGGCAGAAGTTTACCCAAGGCACCGGCCCCAGGAAGAGTACATTCCTTCTTGGGTGGACCACACCAGAACCTGTTCTCCCCTGCGCTGCTACGTAATATTAAACCACCTTTACCCTTTTGCCTGAGCCTCCAGGGCACCACTGAATCTGCTAAATCATAATTCTCTATTCTTCTTTTGATATTTATCCTCTGAACATAATCTAATATCACTGACAGAGCTTAGCTGTGTTCCCACAGCTATTTTTCCTAAAGGTCCCATCACCGAACAGGCCGGAAAAAGGCTACAAGATCGCAAGGGCCCAGACTACACGATTTGGTGAACCAGAGCCTAACACCTCTAGGGTGCACACTCAGGACCAAGGAAAGGCAGCCATCTTGCGATCGGCCACATGTGTTCCCGCACACTCCTGGAACTTGGTGCCCGCTGCCCCCAACAACTAGAGACATGTGGTATAATGTAGCCCGACCACTGTCGCCTCTTTCGCCTACACCCCCAAAACGGGCCTTACCAGCCATCACACGGCCTATTGGGGCGCCCGTAGTAAGGCAGCTCTCGCTATATACCACTCCTCTGGCTTTCACAGAGAACGTTCCTGTGAGGATCCATTCGAGGACAGCCCTCTGCCCGGCCCAGGGATACTGGCCCTGTACACAGAGTGTAGAAAACTCCATGGCACCAAAAACCCAGAGCAGTACTTCAACAAATGAGTAGAACCTCGACACCGCACCGTGTCCCATGCCTAACAGTGCCGGAGAGGGAAATCTGACCATCCAATGCATACACTGTGGCGACAATTACCACTACCTTTGCTTAGGAAGGGAGGAAAAGGACACAGACGGATTGGAATTCCGCTGCCCCAGATGTCAGGAAATACAAGCTCGCTGCAATGCAGCCCAATGCGCCCGGGAAGGCCTATACAGAGTCTCTTGTAATGACTGCTCCCACCTGTACAATTTCAAATGCCTCGGTTGGCCAGATCAAGCCCACGACATGGAAGGGCTTACGTATAGTTGCCAAATATGTCGCACAGCCCAGAGACACGCACGAGCGTAAAGCCCGCCTCGATAAAATAAGTCAATGGGGTAAGAGGTATTGATAATCCTCAAATACACTGGGAAATCGCAGGAAGACCAGCAACAATTCATAGAGATATGCATAGCCAAACTCACCCGCACTGAGCTCCTGAAAGCATTAAGGATAACGAAAGCCAAACCCCAGCTGGAGGGCAAGGCTCGCCAATGATGGATTTGCTATGGCGAATTTGTTACACACTGGGATCAATTCTCTGAGAGACTAATCGCCCATTATTCGGGGAAATTGGCGCTGTCACAACTGACCGAGGAACTGTACAGCCAGTACCAAAAAGGAAGAAACTGAAATTTTCATTAGGCACAAGATTCTCCTAATTCAGGGCTTACAGCCAGGCCAATACGAAGAGGTCAATGTAGAAATGATCGCATTGCGGTTACACCCCGAGATGAAGCATTTCCTGCGTAACCCTCCCCCGCAAGGGATTGAAGACTTAGTCACACGCACGGGTCCGTGAACAAGACGTAGCCGAGGAGAAGCGGGCCTCTCACCCTGCCCGACCCACTCCAGTCCCCCGCCGCACAACAAAGAAACTGGAGGGAAAGTGCAAGAGGCCGCACCCTCTCCCTCACCAAGTCATAGCCTACCTAGTAATGGTATTGCCTGGAACAGCACTTCCATCTCGACTGCTCGGTGTTCCAAGGCAGACGCCGCAAAAAGGACGCTCAAGCTAGTACCGCGAAGGTTAAAGACCCTGTCTAGAGCAAACCAAAGTCAAGCGAAGACACGCAGAAACCAGCGGGAAATGCCGTGGCCGGGGAAAACGAGTCCCGGAAAAATAAGTACGGTCCCCAGAAGTTGCGGTGTTACAAGAAGGAGGGAAAATCGAAGAACTGCCGCGTATCACACTAAAGATTGACGTCTGTGAATTACTAACTATGCTATACACCGTGGCAAATGCAAATTTCATTCGTCAGTCATCTTTACCGAAGGCTACCCAAGATATGGAACTTTGGGACACCACCACTGCCGCGAATATGGCCCAAGAGAGAACACTTCTTTCAATTGAAGGTGCGATCACGCTGTTGATCCAGGTGGGAGGATAGAGTATCCTGACCAAATTTTTCGTGGCCTGTGGGTTAAGAGAATCCATAATTCTAGGGCAACCCTGGCTAGCCAAGCAATAGGCGATCATTAACTGCTAGCAAGGCAAAGTATATCTAGGAACCGAGAAGCGGAGGTCAATTACCTGGAATGAGCCGGAAAAAAAATGAAACATGACAGGGCATTACGGGTGATGAAGTGAACCACCTACTAGACTGACTGGCAGTAGCACAGTTGGTAGCTATTTTGAACACGCACTACAAGGTGTTCGAGCACAAAGGAACCCTAAGGCAAACCAGCAGTATCACGCACGAAATTCACCTTTGTCGCCCTGACATAATACATTACAAGCCAGGCAACTCATCACCCTACTGGAGGCAGCTCACTGAGAAACAAAACAAGGAGATGAAGCAGTTGGAAATCATTGAGCCCACCAATTCAGCCTACAATGCTGGGGTGGTACTAGTGCTGAAAAAGGATGGAATACTGAGGTTCAGCATGAACTATCACGACCTCAATCAAATCACGCAACCAATAGCTGTGCCCCTTATCAATGTGTGTCACACACTAAAGACTCTGGGCAAAGCGTAAATTTTTGGAGTGTTTGATTTGCGCTGTAGGTATTAGCAGATCCCCGTAAAAGAGGAATCACGAAAGTACACCGTATTTACCGCTCCTGACGGGGAAGCATACCAATTTAATGTGATGCAGTTTGGGCTGAAAAACTTTCCAGCCACTTCCCAAAGACCCATGTCGGTAGCCGTCCTGATGGGTTATACAGAAGATTTCTGCCGTGCATATCTGGACGAAGTGATAATTTTTTCAGACCCTTGAGAAGACTACGTGAGACACCTGCAACTGGTATTTGAGAGATTCGAGTTACATGGCCTGACATGCAGGCTAGGCAAATGCCATTGGCGAACACGAGGTCAAATTCTTGGGGCAACATTTTACACCAGAGGGGAACTTCCTGCAAACAGAAAAAATTCGAGCAGTTAGCGAAGTTAACGCCCCCGAAGCTGAAAGCAGTTATGCTAGTTTTTAGGCATATGCAACTGGATAAGAGATTACATCACAAACATAGCCGACTTAATGGGACCCCTTAATCCACTGCTCCAAAGGACCAGGCATGGAAATGGGCACCTGAACTAGACCAGACATTTAATGCTTTAAAAACCCAGTTCGCCGAGTCTACAATGTTGCATAAACCGATGGCCGGCACGCCCCTAAATCTGCAGACTGACGCAAGTGGTATTAAATGGGGAGGTGTAATGTATCAGGAAGACACTGGGGCAACAAACTCATGATTGCTTATGCAAGCACTCTGATGTCCAACACACAGCGCCAGTACCACAGCAATGAGCAAGAATGCTTAGCTATCACCAGGGCCTTTTAAAAGTTCATATGTTACCTGGAAGATGCCCAATTAATTTTATGTACGGATAACAGGGCGTTAACGAGACTACGTACCGCAAGTGCCACAAAATCGAAGTTAGGCGATGGTCATTGCCCCTGCATGAACTAACTTTTAAAATTCAGCACTGCCCAGGCCGACTTAATGAACCCCACAACGCTCTCTCCCGCGCACCTGATGAAAACAAAGGGGAAGCATAAGTAGACGACTAAAAACTACCCCCCAAACATCTAGTCATGAAACCCGCTCACAAGGAAATTACCGTTAGAGCCCTTGAAGCACAGCTAGACCGCGAGAAATTCACCTGCTATCAGCAGAACGACAACGAGATACGGGACACATTGGAAAACCGCCCTAATCAGTACCAACTAGAACAACGTTTAGTATGGGTCCGCCATCACATAACCGAAACCCTGAGATAATTGGCCATCAGATTCATGTTGGACGGGGTAACCAAGTATGTACCCGAGTATGTAAGCCAGTGTCTGCAGTGTGCTACTACCAAAGACCATGGGGCTGAACACTCCAGAGGAATACCACGATGACCCAAGATGCCTTGGACCACCATAGGTGCCGACTTAATGGGGTCTTACCCTTGATCACAAAAGGGGGAAAGGTCATGTTAGTCATAACTGACCTCTTTCCACAGTGGGTAGAGCCATACCCTGTGCCAAATACCAAAGCCTCTACTATAATTAACAAGTTAGAAAAATAATTTTTCCCGCTCTGGGGTTTCCCGAATAGCATCCTAACAGATAATGGAACACAGTATACAGGAAAAAAATGCGAAGTCGCATGCCCCCGCTGGGGAGTCGAACCCTGGACGACCCTGAGCTATCACCCGCAGGGTAACCTACAGAGCAGAGAAACCTAAAAGTAAAAAAAATGCCTCAGGGTAATAATGGGGGAAGATCACGCCAGAATTGGGATCGCTATATCACGGACATTTTATTCACGCTAAGGAAGTGGTTGTAAACATTTCTGAGACCATTACCCCTGAAAATTGTAGAAAGTTGTCTTTACCCCCTTTAAGAAAACAAACAAAATAAAATGTGTCCACATTTGTTAACAAAAAATGCACCTTAATATATAGTAAGTTGAAAGTACGAAATCATTTTAAAAAGTCAATGCTATGGTTGGTATTGCATTTTTTTGTAAAATCTTCTTAATATTTGGCTTTTTTTCTGCCAGGGCACATCGCAAGTCGTGTTCAACATTCAATCTGTTCCTTGATTTTGTCTTCATGGCCACCATCGTTGAAAATCCACTTTCACACCTATAAGTAGTCGCGAAAGGGATTAATATTTTAAGATCTCTGTCAGCAATAATAGGGTATTTCCCAGCAACTTTAGCCCAAAACCTTGATAGCTTGTGGCTTTCAAAATCCACTTCCAATGTGTTGTCTTCGCTCAGGCCAAGGAATTCTACTTAAGCGGTTATATCGGTATCTGAGAAAATAGCTTCATCCGCTGAAAAAGGTCTCAAAACCCAAGCATTTGTTTGACGATTTCCTAAATAGGGAAAATAGTTATTGATGGAATTAATCAAGGAACATATGTGTTGAGTGATGTCATTTGTGAATGTGCATTTTTCATCATTTCCAACGAGCAGTGTTGGCTAATTCTGTGAACATTGATACATCCTCAACCTCAACCCTGCGTTGGTAAAGCTGAAGTTTTCGGAGAAAACTNTGGCTAATTCTGTGAACATTGATACATCCTCAACCTCAACCCTGCGTTGGTAAAGCTGAAGTTTTCGGAGAAAACTGGGAACTTTATATCTTGAGCTGTCAAAACATTCACCATGTTCCCTTGTAGAGACAGGTAAAGCATATTTATTTCTCTGAAAAAATCTGCGAGGTACGCAAGCTTTGCTATAAATACTTTGTCTGTTATTTGCATGTGAAGTTCTCTCTCTTTGGCTGTTTTGATCCTTTCCAGAAATAAGGCGATTTCTTCTCGGAGTTCTAGTACCCAGTGCAACACTCTACCCCGCGATAATCAGCGTACTTCCGTGTGAAATCGAANATTTCTTCTCGGAGTTCTAGTACCCAGTGCAACACTCTACCCCGCGATAATCAGCGTACTTCCGTGTGAAATCGAAGCACGTCAAATTTGGCCCCAACTTCTTGGCATAGAACTTTAATAATTCTTGTGTTTGTCGCACTACCTCGGATATGATTGACCATTTTTACAATGTCAGAGAATACGCTCATCAAATGAAGTGTAAGTGTTTTTACTGTCAAAGCACAACGATGTATAATGCAGTGGCTGAACGTGGCATGGGGAGCAACTGCCTTTACCAATGTTTGGAATCCTGAGCGAACNAACGATGTATAATGCAGTGGCTGAACGTGGCATGGGGAGCAACTGCCTTTACCAATGTTTGGAATCCTGAGCGAAACCCCATCACAGATGGTGCACCATCTGTGCAAACGCCGATCAACTTCGACAACTGGAGTTCGTTGTCGTCTATAAACNCCCCATCACAGATGGTGCACCATCTGTGCAAACGCCGATCAACTTCGACAACTGGAGTTCGTTGTCGTCTATAAACTTTTTCAAAGTTTGGAACACATCTTCTCCATGAGTAGTGGTGCTAAATGTTTCGGAAAATAAGTATTCCTCTTTTAATTCGTCATTTCTTATGTACCGAACATATACAAGCAATTGGGAACAAGATGCAACATCTGTTGACTCATTTAACTGAAGTGTNCATTTCTTATGTACCGAACATATACAAGCAATTGGGAACAAGATGCAACATCTGTTGACTCATTTAACTGAAGTGCAAAGTAAGGGCTGGGTTTTATTTCAGTGAGCCTTGTGTCCAAAACATCCATGCTCATCTCGTCTATGTGACTTTTGATAGTGTTGTTAGAAAGCGATATTTGGTTTATCTTGCCCACGTGTTGCTCTCCAAGAACTAACTCCATTGCGTCCATCAAACAGGGTTTGATAAGTTCCTCACCTATGGCGTGAGGCTTTTTGTTCTTTGCAATGTGGAAAGCTATTCGATTAGAAGCCTCAAGGCCAGGTTAATTTGACTGAAAAATGTGCCTGTTGAATCCATGCGCGAATATTTTAGAATATGTTGTTTTTTTTTTTTTTTTAATTTGAGATTTTTCTCCTTGTAGCTTGGATGACTGCTTTGAAGGTGATCTTTTCACTTGCTTGGCTTCATACTCTCTGAACTGAGCACTTTATTACATAGCACACATTGAGGTTTTTCGATTCCTTGCACAATAATTTGAGTGAACCCCCATTGCAGATAAACCTCTTGGTATGACCACTTTTTTGTAGGTGACATGGTTTCTGAAATCAAGAGAGATATTAAAAAATATTTAAGACTTAATTATACTTGCGCCTTCAGCTAAATATATGATACTTATTTTAAATATACCTACTTACTTGATTAGGTGCATTTTCGAAACTTAATTCATGTGCAGAGCATACTACTGGTTGGCCTGTCTCATTCGGCATGAAGTGAAAGCGTCTGTATTCGCTGTAATTGATTGCTCGACTGACTGTACGAACAAAGAAAACAAAAACGGTGCCGCGCATGGGTAAGTACGTGCGCGGGCGGAAGCGAAGTTAGTGAGTGAGTGCGAGAGGCGGTCAGTGAATCGCGTCGGACTTCATACTAATTCTCGAATCCACGGGAAGTTCGAATGAATCGCGATGCCACCGTCCCGTTAATGCCCATTGTGTGGCACCGCACTAAATAGCCTTAGCTAAACATCTTGCTCGTTACCCCTCATGAAAAACGGTTTTACCCCCAAGGGGGTAATTACTACGCAGGTTAGGAACCACTGGCTTACAGGAACACGCCTGATTCTTTTAACCAAGAAAACCCCTGGAGAATTGTTTTTACAAAGGCAACCACGAACCCGATTGGCACTGCTGAAACCATCTGTATTGTTATTGTCTTACATGCCACGACCGATTGCGTCCACTCTTTATGGCTCGTCCATATTGACTGGCTGTCCTGATTAACCAAGTGACCTTGGTTTTGTTTACAAATATATACCCTAGAAAGCTATTTAATACACATCTCTTCTATATAAGGTGCACAAATCACACTAGTCTAGCACACTACACACAACCCAGCAAGCTATTTACAGTATATAAACTCTTCTATAGATGAAGTCTCTTGGACTGTTTTACCACTCGTCCTCTGCATGTTTTACAGACACTTGTACTTGACCCCGGGTGCACTGGTCTCTTGTGGAAACCCTTGAAAGGGCGATGCTCGTGGGGATCCACAAGGGGATGATGGTTTCTCGGGTGACCGTGGTCGCTACGTTTCTGGTGCTCCATGAAAGGATCCATTTAGTCGAATTCCTTCAGCTGAAGGAATCAACTGCAGCCTATTTCTTTGCACTCGTCCCTGCCATGTCTGGACTATGTACGATCTTGGAAAAGAAGTGTATGCATGTATTTTCCCATAACACTTAATATCGAGGATCCATACTCTCATTCCCCGAGCCAGTTGTCTTTATTTCGTAGCTCCATGTCTTCTATCAAAGTTCCTCTTGTTGTGTTCTTTGTTTCTGGTCTTTCATATCGAATGTTTTGAACTCTGGTATTGCCTCTGTTGGCTGCTGTTGTAGATTTATTACTGGCAATGTGGTTCTTAGTGTTCTCGCAAACAGAAATTCTGCTGGTGACAGTCCGCTTTCTAAAGGTGTTGCCCTGTATGCAAACAAGTCTTGAGATTTGGGTCCGCTGATTTAGAAAGGATATTCTTTGCTACTTTCACCGCACTCACTGTTTCTCAGTTTGATTGGGAAAATTTAGGGCTTAATGTAGTTAGCGAAAACCCTTACTTCTTTGCGAACTTCTGAAACACTGCTGACGTGAACTGCTGTGCCTCCATCAGTAAGCACTTCATCAGGTATGCCATGACGAGCAAATAAGTTTTTAATTCTTGCGATGACAGTTGTAGATCTTGTGTTTGGTAACTGTACCACCTCAAAATTTTTAGATAAATAGTTCTGAATGACTATGTACTTTTTCCCAGCTATGCCCAGTTATGCCCAATAACTTTTTCCCAGCTATGCCCTGTAACAGCCATGATCCTCGTAGCAATGAGGTCATTTTCATAAGTTCTGCCCTCTGACCTCTTTGTTTCACACACCGACTGCAATCTTCCACCAGTTTTTTTATATAGTTGGAGATAGTGGGCCACCACACAGACTCCTTTGCTCGTCTGCAGCATTTCGTAATACCCATATGTCCATCATGGATATGTTGTTGCATCTCATGGCGTAAGCCTCTTGGGACAAAGATTCTGGCTCCATAGAACGAGAGTTGGCCTCTAAATGCCCAAAACTCTTCGTTTTTGTCTCGAAAGCCCTCCTGTATGTGGTCGTTCAGTTGGCAACATTCCGCATCATTTTCTTGTGGTTTTTTTAATTCCTCAATCCTAGTGTCCGAGAACGG
Source organism: Clitarchus hookeri (assembly GCA_002778355.1). NCBI lineage: Eukaryota > Metazoa > Arthropoda > Insecta > Phasmatodea > Phasmatidae > Clitarchus > Clitarchus hookeri. The sequence continues at coordinate 246,244 of NQII01000046.1, forward strand.
GGTTTCAGCTATTATTATCCGGATGAATAGTTCCTTCTCTGCAGCATCCCTATTATCTTGCTTGGGCTTTCGACAGGGGCTCTTGACAATGCATCCGAGATGTTGAAACTCTTTTTCGGTACATGTGCCACTCTATACTCGAAACACATTAGACGCATCCTGAGTCGTTGCAGTCTTGCCATTAGGTCAGCTATGGGATTGGTTTGAAGCAATGGCATCAGGGGTTTGTGATCTGTAAGAATGGTTATTTTTGACTCAAAAATGTAATCGCAAAATTTCTCACATGCTTGAGTAATGGCATGAGCTTCTTTTTCTATCTGGGCTTATTTTTCTTCCACTACATTAAGGGAATGTGATGCATACATAACTGGTTGCCTCTCACCTTGTTACTTTTGATCGAGCACTGCCCACTTCAAACGACGAGGCATCTGCTGCAATTCTTGTTGGTACATTTCTTTGCTACAATGCAATTACTGGCTCCTTGTAAATATCTTCTTTAAATTTATGTACTGCGTCCTTTTGTGTGGTACCCCAGACTCACTCATTGTCCTTTTTGAGAAGTTCTCGCAATGCTTCTGTTTTCTCTGCCAAGGTAGGGATTATTTTTCTTAGGTAATTTATTATACCCGGAAATCTGCGGAGTTTCTTAGTGTCCGATGGCTCCGGTATTTCTCTTATAGCACAAACTTTTTCACTGTCTGCTTGGACTCGACCCTCGCGTATTTGATGGCTAAAAAATGTAACACTTTTCACTCTCCAAAGCTGCACTTCTGCCAGTTAAGTGTCACACCCTCTCTCTGAATTCTCTGTACGATCTCTTCTACTCTTGCATTGTGCTCTTCTGGCATTGTTCTATTTTGGCTTTGTTCCATATATCAAGATGTCATCAGTATGGCTGACCACTCCTGGTGCTCCTTCCAGTATTTTCTGCATTTGGCATTGATAATGTCTGGGTCCTGAGTTAATACCAAAGGGCAAGCGTTTAAAAAAGTACTGCCCAAAATTGGTCATGAATGTTGTTAAATGTGCGCTTGTTTCAGTGAGCGGCACTTGCCAAAATCCTTGTGTTGCATCTAAAGCTGTTAAGAATTTTTCACCTTCCAACAATGCCACTTGATTCATCCACTGAAGGGAGCTGGAGTCTCTCTCGCTGAATATTTCTGTTTAACTCCATGTAATCTACACATATTCTCAATTAACCATCTTTCTTCGGTACTAATACCATGGGAGCACACCACTCTGTTGGGCTGTCGATAGGAGCAACAACATCCTCCTGCACCATTTTGTTCAGCTCTTGTTTTACTATTTATCTCAGAGGCAGTCCCACTCTTCGTGGTGCAGCTATATGGCATACATCCCTCTTTAAGCTTTATTTTACATGCACAACTCATTTTCCGCAAGCCGTTAAACACGTCTTTGTACTTCTCTTAGTTAGGAACATATATCTCATTTGTTACTTCACTCACAATTTTAAGTTTAACTATGACCAATGCCATAAGTGCTGGTCTACCCAATAATGGCATATCTTGCCCTTCGACTACAAATATGTCCTGCCTTATTTGTTTGTTTTCATACTTTATTGTCACTGCTGCTGTGCCCAACACCTTCATTGCCTGCCTCCCAGCACCATTAGGCTTGTTACGTGTCACATTTTTGGCACCCTGGGGCAAGGAGTGGAGGTAGGAATGGCGACAAAAACCCTGTGTGCCTACCGCCCACTATCAATACAGTATACAACCAGCTCTCAGAGAAGACACGCCGAGGTGGCAAATTTCCCCCAAACCGGCAGACTTTATACTGCTAGATTATTTCTCCTCCTGTGTGGGAGGTTGCTAGGGTGCCGGGAGGGAACTGATGTCCCTCTTGCCTTCGTAATTCCTCTTGCGATGCAAGCTTTAAATAACATGAATAATAAATCAACTACTTCGGCGCTGCTATTTGTTTGTTTGTCTGATGAAACTGACTGTTCGTGACTCTGCATACTTGAAGATTGTATGTGAACAGTTTATTCTGAATATTAACTACAATTAAAGTAATTAAACTGAGACTTGACTTTATTCTTTATATTTATATGGTGCCTTTTACGTTGCATGTCTCCACCGATTGAGCAAACCCGAGCTATAATTCCCAGTCGCCACTTCTGACGACTGTGACGTTACAATGTGTTCTTGCCAGGTTAATTTTTTTACAAAGTTCTTCACCCATGACTAACATGTCTGTCCCTATATCAATTTTGACCACTACTTCCTTATTTTTTATCTTCACTGCTACAGTCCAAAACTTTGCACATGCCACTTCCATTGCAACCTCCCCTATAAAATGGTATTCCGATTTGTCGGATTCTTTCACTTCTTATAGCCACCCCGCCTACAGCACCTGCCGAAATGCCTCTTTTACCTTATAGCAAGAGGCCTTAATCGCCAGGCACTGACACCATGGGTGTGCAGGGGACTTCCCACATTTGGAGCAGCTTCCTGTTTGGCTATTTTGCCATCCAATTTAGTTTTTTGGCAAGGATTCACCTGCATCCCAACTGGGTGGAGGCTTAACACGTTTCTTTAGTTTACAGCTTCCTCACTGGTGGCATCTTCAGTCTGCCACACTGTTTGTTTTTGATTCTTCACCGTTTCGGTCTGGCGGATGCACCAAATGGCTTTCTCTACATTGAGGTAACGGTCTAATTGCAAAAATTCTGACAAAGTATCATGCGCCACCCCTATTAGTAAGACAGTGATTTCTCAATTCTTCTTTCAAAGTGTGTAGCTCACATGTTTCAGCCAATATAAAAACATTGTTTATGAAAGCATAGACTGCCTGACCATCCGCCTGTCGCCGTTTGTAAATATTGACCTTTGCCTCTTCGGATTTTGTGTCCAGCTCCGTGCGCTTCTAAAATGTCTTATCAACTTGTGCCATTCCATCAGCGAGCGAAAATGTCTGGTGGAACGACTTGGAACTGGGCCGTCATCATTGCATGCCAACTCGTGTCGTATTTACACGTGGGGTTAGAACAACTGAACCCTACACCAACCTGATGAGATGTAACAAGTACGTCACAATATCACATTTTTCACCCCATGTGCCATGTTACCGACCTTTGACACAATGTCTTGCGCACCACGACCAATTGCGTCCACTCTTTATGGTCCATATTTACTGTCTGTGTCCTGATTACACAGGCTGACGTAGGTATTGTTTACAAACACATAACCTAGCAAGCTATTTAAAGCACACCATCCTTTTCAAATGTAATGGCAGAGCGGCAAGAGCAGGTCAAGCTCATGTTGAACCGAGAGAAGGTGCACTTAGGGTGTTTCAAGGGAGGTGTAGTTCTGGTCAAGACAGTGAGGGCAGAAGTTACCAGGTGGGCCCGAGGTGTAGTCTGAACAAGAGTGAGTGCAGTTGAATACCAGTTACAGGTGGCCAACAACATTAAGCTGGTGCATGCTGACCACTTGAAGTCATTGTTCATTCAGGCCCACAGATCACAAGCACCAATTGGGCAGGAAGATACTACAAGGCTGCGAGAAGATGTTGAACTAGAGGAAAATATAAAGCATGGAGAAGACATAGGTTGCCAAAGGGAGTCTGGGATACCAGCCACCATAGAAACTGGGGAAGAGAGTTGTACCAGGCTAGGGCATAAGAGTCACCAGCAGTGTGAATATGCGGAACCGATGGGGATGAGCAGCCCAGCTGGCCCAAGTGGGAGTGAGGAAGATGACATATTTAGAGGATTTTCAATGTCGACAGCAGTGACAACACCATGTCTCAGGCTTTCTAGTAGATGGGTCATGGCACCCAAGAGGCTAAATTTGTAAGGATATTGTTTTGGCTATGGTAGTAGAGTGTTGGAACAGTGTGTGTTTGATTTCGAATGATGGCTAGTGTAACAGCTGTCATGGCGGAGACAATGCAGTTGTATAATATAGGTATATATCGTCAAATACGATACTCAGTATGATGCTGGCACAATAAATAACAGTTGACTTCAATAACTGCAGATATATGCAATCATTATGAACTGGTTTTAGCATCCAGTGATACAATAAAGTCTCATTATAAAATACTTTGCTTTAAAGTAGATCCTGTTTCATATAAGTTGGCGAAATTTTGACAGTTAGTGAGTGGCAAATTGACGTATACGAAAAGAACAACGTGCCATTTACAAAACCCTGTATCAGCTGATGCATGAACGAACCAAAATTAATATTATGTTGGCTATTCTGAGTGCACTGCCGATGCACATCGGACAAGCAGAAAATATGCGGATAAAAAAGAGTTCTTGGATTAATTAATACATTTTATTTTATGTGGTCACTAAACAGTGGTTTTCAGTGTTAGAAACTAAACTTCATACAAAAGTAGAAATGTATAGGTGTTATAAATGAAATGCACATTAAAATGATCTGTATTAAAATGAAACTACTTCAAACCTTGGGAGATCTTTCACGTCGTATCCCCTCTCCAACCATGCTTTCCATACACGCTTGATATAAATTCCAAAAGCTTATAGAAATATCGCAGGGTATTGTTGAATAATTTTTTCAAATAATTTGACGAAATATATTTCAAATTCGTGTCGTTTCAAGCCAGTAATAGGTAGAGACCTGAAAAAAAAGGCATTTGCGATAAAACGAAAAATAATGCGAGTTTTAGCATTTTATTGCGAATAAAGCGATTTTTAAGGTTTTACTTCAAATAAAGCTGTTTTGAAAATTTACACTGACCTTTACTTGAAACTAAATCAATATTCGCGGAATGAGTTGACGTGGTCAAGCAATGGCTCGGAGAAATACTCGTCCCTAGTTGGGAAAGCCAACTTGACGTGTGGTGTTACCTGAGCTGATGATGTAGGAAATAAATGCTCGGCGCCACGGCCCCTGGGGTGAGCTGATGAAATGAGGGTCGTTTCGGTCATCAGCCTAGGGGACTCTGGTTAACACTCAGTCACATACGATGTCGAGGCTGTATGCCGTCTCACATGCCTTAATTAAATTTCAAATGAAACACTTACTATGCTTGAGGAGTTATTTATTCCTTGCGACTCCTTAATGAACACACACAACTTTAGTACAAAACATAGTCTTAACGGCCCTTAAACAGCGAACACGTGGCTTTATAATGGGAAATGCGACTGCGTGAAAACTCTCCAATGAGCGTAATGTTGCTCTCCCCTTGGCGCTATAACAAAATTAATGATCCAGTTCATGGAGTGAAGTCTATTGCAGTAAATATGAGTTCAGCTTAAGATGTCGGCACTGAGGGCCTTCGTGGAGCGAGAGACTTACACATCTTGATGTGTTCAAGTGCTGAAGAGAATTGGGCGGAAGCATGGGCCGGCTTCCGCTACCTGAGCGCAGCCGACACCAAGCGGCGAAATGTTGAAGCACAATATACACTAAAAAAAAATAATTATGAGATGGAAGTGACATTAATTAAATTAACCTAAGACAACATAATTTTTCCTTATACAAATACACAATAAAAATTATTATATTAATCCTAAACGTTTCCATTGTACCAGCCACAGTATAGCCAAGTGTACAATGTCAAATGTCCCTGGCTGTGGCTGTGTCGTCTGTCTTTCATGATGACAATTACGATATTAATTATATACACTGATACAATTAATAACACTGAATAAATACCCTGATGAAATTATGAACACTGCTGCAATTATGAACACAGATGCAATTAGATACCCTGATTGAATTATGAACACTAATACAATTAATAACACTGATGCAATTAGATACCCTGATTGAATATACTGATGGTATTATGAACACCACTGCAATTATAAACACTGATGCAATTATGAACACTCTCGCTCGTGCCGACAAGCCCATCTGTGTGGTGTGTCTGGTGCAGTGGACACGACTGCTGCAGTCAGAGTGGGTACAAAGGAGCTCGTTTTGATGCTTTGCCTAAATATGGCAAAAAAAAAAAAATGCACGCCGACACACAATGAATGTTTATATAATATTTTATGGTTGAGGTTAGGAATACTCGTCACACTTTTTACCAAGCGGCCGCCATCTTCGTTGCAGCAACAAGTTATTTTGGCGTGTTAAGAATTGTGAATGTTAGGAATACAAAATTCTGAATACTATTTTTCGACAAATTGCCCACAGTAACTTATAATTCCTGTCAGGAGATTTTCAGGGAACAGATATTCAAGTTGAAAATAAATACGGAATAATCTCGTTACAATACGCAAGAGGAAAGTATCTGAATTAGTGAGCGATGGAGGTATTAATAAATTAAAATAACTATATTAATGTTTTATTTATTAATAATGCTATATATATANCAATACGCAAGAGGAAAGTATCTGAATTAGTGAGCGATGGAGGTATTAATAAATTAAAATAACTATATTAATGTTTCATTTATTAATAATGCGATATATATATGTATAAAACAACATTAAACCAGCTATTTTTACTATTACATTTGTTATTCCCAGTATGCGCCATATTTAATGTCGATCTCAATTTAAATTGAAGTCCTTGTTACTGATTCTATTTAGGTAACAGTAATTTAATTCGTATGCATTTTGTATGAATGTTCAATCTGCTTATTGCNAATGTTGATCTCAATTTAAATTGAAGTCCTTGTTACTGATTCTATTTAGGTAACAGTAATTTAATTCGTATGCATTATTTATGAATGTTCAATCTGCTTATTCCNAATTTAATTCGTATGCATTTTGTATGAATGTTCAATCTGCTTATTGCCATCATTCAAAATGTCTGTCACTCACGCATCCAGTTTACTAGTCCTGCCCACCAATCTCACTTTCCACTGTTCCGATGATCGCAGTGGCAGACTTCACTCTCACTGGTCACTGTCGCCGCGACTCGTCACTTTGCTGGCTCGTCGCTGCGCTGTCTTCGCACTCCTGGCGCCTAAGTTCGTACAACCCTCCAGACTCTATACTGTCGGCTCGTTGGCACATTGTGGTTTAAGTAGTCTCGCTGGACCATTCTAGAAGGTTCCCCGCACTCGGAGTCTCGCTGAAAGAAGCTAGTAGTGTGATTACAAGAACATTATTGCAATGATAAACGCAGATTATCAACTTGTTGAAGGACGGGCTCACACGAGTGCCCATAAGCTTAACTGGAATGTGTGGCGGCAAACCTTTGTAATTCGCCCCGCTCTCCGCAGGATACCGCTTGCCCTTGACAAACTAATTCGCTCGCCTGAGCGGAACGGCGCAAGGGAAGCGATGCAGAGCAGTGAACATGTAATAATATTTTGCTCGAGAATTATTTGTGTCTATACATAGAGCCCTACTGCCCTTCATCATGTTGCCGCAGGAACCAAAATGTTACGTGTTACCATGCATATCAAAGAATTTAGAATACAATTAGAATAATAAATACATATTTCGTCAGGGCGCAACCAGAATGTGAGGTTGTCTCATACAAATAATAAAGTTATGTAAACAGCTTCTAAATAAAATAAGAACACTGCCCTACATAAAACTATATCAATTAAACAAATAAAGATACAACTGTCAAACAGTGGTAATCAGAAATTATGGAAAATTATGTAGATCACTTAAAATACCGTAGCCTTGCTTCTCTACACCTCATTAAATATGCACATGGTGTGCATTTATTCTGTTACAACTTCTAAATCCCCTAAGGGCGAATTTCACGAACATTTGCCCATGGGTGATAAATTCTAATGCTATTTAATATACATTCTAACATTTGATTCCTATCCTAATTACACAGATGTCTCTAGGGACACCACAGGCATTCGGTTGAATCAATCAGTATTGGGTCATGACCCGTTCCCAAGTAACGATGCGGACATGCATCGGGATGCACGACGTGTGTGTTCCACGGGCCGCACTGGTGCAGCGACTGTGGGCCGATGACGTGATGACAGTGGCAATGCCAGACCACTCATGAGTAGTCCACATCACACCATAAGTGTGTCAATATAGAACCCCGAGAGTCATAAGAGAATTAAACATGTGAACATACAGCATTACTTTATCAGGAGAAAATTACAAGAGGGAGTTATTGAAATGCAGTGCATTAGTACCCAGGACTAAGTGGCAGTTGGGCTTAGCAAGCCATTAAACAAACCCTCATTGCAGTAATTTGTAAAATGTCTAGAACTTGAATGATTTGAACCCCATAGTGAGATGTAAGGGATGTTAAAACTGACAGTATTACATAACAAATGACACAGTATCGTTCAAGATTATTTTTTGGTTGGAAAATAATTTTGCAGAGTATGGTGGGATGCTGAAGTGAATAAAATTTCGTATATGTATATAGATAAAAGAGTAACAAAAGCGAGTAGTAAACAAAACACGGTGAGTTAATAAGATGTATGCTGTATGTTTAATAGAATTATAACAGTTTTATTTTACAATTTATTAAACAAGTTGGTATTTTTTTTAATTAACATAAATTAACAGCTTCAGTTGTTAGGGATGTATCCGAGCGACCTACTTAATACTTTTAAGCCAGATTAATTAATCTCATTTCATTTTATTTTAAAGATAACTTGTTATCAATTTCTGTCTTCTGTCCTACGACGAAAACTAGTCTTTAATGCCGTATTCAGTTCTCTCTCTCTAAGGTTTAAGTAGGTTATTTATGTCAAATTTTAATGAAAATATTTTTTTTTGTTGAAGTAAGTTATTTGTTTATGTTATTTGATAGAAAAAAATGAATAAATTGAAGAAAATAATATTATTTTATAATGTACAACCACAAGTCGCGTCTAATTATTTATAGAAAATTAAGTTTTCTTCTAGGACTATGTGTTTAATTATTCATGAAATTCTGTTATTTATATTTTATTTTCTATTTAGTGTCGTGTACGATCACCCAGCATGGTTATTTTATGGAAAACCTCCTCTCTATATGTATATGTTGTTCCTCCTCGCAGCGACTTTGGTTTTATTAAATTGTTTAATTTTTTTGTGCCACTGGTTCGTTTGTGTTATTCGTGACTTTTGTGCCAAGGACTCGCACATGTCGTTGCTATAACTCTGACTAACTATCGTATTTTGATCGTACATGGGCACAATACATCACACCACCTGACTACACTGCGTACAACCATAGGATCATTGAAATACAGGTGAGTGAAATGATTCGTGATGGTGCAATTGAACCCTTCGACAGTAATAAAACTCTAAAATTGCTATAGCACCTAAAAAGGATAGTTCGTGGATTTTTTGTGTTGATTTTTGCCTTCTTAATCAGTCACCGTTCATAAATGTAAAAGGTGCATACAACTTACTCATTTCAGATAAGATTATGTCATCATTTGATATGCGGTTCAGGTACTGGCAGGTACCAGTAGAACCTGCCAACCAACATAGAACTGTCTTTGCAACACCTGGTGTGAGAAGTTACCAATTTTGTGGTATGCCATTTGGCCTCAAATACGCCCCAGAAACATTCCAGCAATGAATGCACATGCTTTAGATGAAGAGATAGGCAAATTCACAACCGCCTAATTGGATTGTAATTGTGTGGTCAGACAACTGGGAGGAGCACGTAGTACACTTAGCACTAGTGTTAGAGTGGTTTGCAATAAGCGGCCTAACCTGTGCAAACCATAAGTGTCATATTGATTGAAAAACGATCGATTTCTTAGACCACCTTGTGGGCGAGAAAGGGGACCAGCACAATCTGGAACACTTACGTTTCATTGAGGAATAATAACCACCAAAAACCCACAAACTGTTGAGATATATTTTTGATGTAATTAATTGGCTTTGTCATCACATAAAGAATTTTGCCTCTGTAATGGCACCACTCACTGCATTACTGTCAACACAATTTAAGTTCCAGGAGAACAGTGAAGCAGCAGGTGTATTTCACGAAATCAAAAACAGGTTTTGTCACTGTCAAATTCTTTCCTGCATCGACACCACAAAACATCTGTATTTGCAAACAGATGTGAGTCAGGAAGGGCTGCGAGCTGTCGTGTTACAGTTAGGGGAGCCCGAGGTTCGACCCCATAGAAATACATTACTATGGGAACGAACAGGAATGTTTGGCGATTGTATGGGCGCTAGAATGGTGCAGGTTGTACTTAGAATACCAACGATTCACATTCCATATGAACATGACACGCCTAGTATGGCTACATAAAATGTGTGAAGCGCACAGCAAACTTGCCCATTGGTTCCTTCTCATGCAGTCGTAGAATTTGTAGTAGAACACATTCTGGGAATAGAAAACCAGCTGGCAGACGCCCTCTCCCCCTTGCCAGGTGAGCTCATGTACGAACATGATGTGGGCAAATGGGAAAAAATGCTATCTCCCATTCCAAGTTATCAGTTCAGCACAGACCTGGTAAAACAGTGTTTAAATCAGATTTCCATTCAGGATAATGACACACACTAACACACAGATGAACACATACACGAATTTGTACATGCATGAAAAATGTGTAACCACAATAAAACCCACCATGCTGTTGGCATGACACAGCAACAATCACGAGTACCAGAAAACCCTTCCAAACAATTCCATTTGATTTGATGGGACCATACACCCATGTGCCGAGCAGGAAAATATTCCTATTAGTTGTGTCCGACTTGTGCATTAGGTGGTGTGAATCCTACTCCCTCCCAAACCTACGCCACAAGAACATAATTGGAGAGTTGCAGAATGCCTTCTTTGCCTGCTGTGTTTACCTGAAAGTCATTTGTTATGTCAATGGACAGCAGTTTTGCGGAATAAAGGCGACAGGGATTCTGCACCAAATGGAGGGCAGTTCACCATGGAACAGCTGTGTACCCCCCACGCGAATCCAATGTAACGATGGAACCATGATTTCAAGGCACAGTTCTGGCTTCGTGTGGGGGATGACCAATATTCCTGGCCCATACACATAATGTACATCCTATTCTACTTAAGTAAACGACATAACGAAGTCACTGGTTGCTCGCCTGTTGGGTTAATATACGGACACAGTCTTGTGAGACCAGGGGAATATATTCATGGCCACAACTGTCGTCGATCTCAGGACCCTCTCTGACACCGAAGTTCACCGAGAATATCGTCAACAGAGATTGAGCGAGCTGTAGGAACCCAGAAACAGTATATTAAGCAATTGCTGCCAGGACCCAAACTTCCACCAAAGGGACTGAAGATAGGTAGTTTGATTATGTACGAGAACACCAATTTCTGCGCGGTTTTGCCCGATGCTGGAGCGGTTGTCACACAGTTGTGCAAAAGGTAGGGAAAATAGACTACATTGTGCAAGTGAGCACCTGTCGACGAGCGAAGTTCCACCATGACTACATGTGGGCCACACCAGAGATGTCGACGACAGATGCATCTACTGCTGTGCCATGTGGTCCTGAGCTGCCACCACTCGTCGTGACAGTGACCTCCCCGAGGGGACGGCATTTGATGTGGGCCACTCTGTCAGCTCATTTTCAACCACAGAGTGTTTTATTTTCTGTAATTTCTATTCGCGACATTTTCAGCCTTTAACTGCTATGTCCACTGGCAGGCCTTGTTAACCAGACCGGCTTAAAGTGTTAAGTATGTGTAGGTCTGTTTATATGCAATTACGTAATATAAATTTTTGCTGAACTAACTGTGTTTACATGTTCTTATTTCATAGCATTGGACTTCGGACCCTGGTCCTATCCAGTACCTTTTTACTGCCTCGTAGAGGCACACATTATTAAGACCAGGATTAAGTTGACTTCACATACATGTAACACACATCATATTACATTTTCACGTGTACATAAAACTGGTTATTTTTGGGTTGTATATTATAGTGCATAATGTAAGCACATAGCCTTTGTGCCCTGAATAAAATGTAGGAGATCAGTTTGTTGCTTTTTAGATTGAAATCTTTCAAAATTCATTTTATATGTGCATATTTGTGTTTTAATATTAATATGGCAAGAACAGTTTGCGAAAGTATGATGTTCATGGTTTACACAAACTGAAAACAAATATATCATCATAATCTCAAGAACGAAATCTGTCTTGGAGATGTACACACGTTTTTCGTGAATATGTATAAACACTGGAGAGCCAAAAAAAAAAAAACTCATATATGCGTGCATATGCAAATAACAGAGGTATGGAACCAATCAGAGTAACACGATGCGGTCGGCAGCGCCTATATAAGACAACAAGCATCTGGCAAAGTTGCTGGATCGGTTACTACTGCTATAATGGCATGTTATCAAGATTTAAATGAGTTTGAAAGTGGTGTTATAGCCGGTGCACGAGAGATGGGACATAGCATCTCCGAGGTAGCAATAAAATTTGGATTTTCGCGTACGACCATTTCACGAGTGTACCGTGAATATCGGGAATCCGGTAAAACATCAAATCTTCGACATCACTGCGGCTGGAAAAAGATTGTGAACGAACATGNGATTTTCGCGTACGACCATTTCACGAGTGTACCGTGAATATCGGGAATCAGGTAAAACATCAAATCTTCGACATCACTGCGGCTGGAAAAAGATTGTGAACGAACATGACAAACGACGACTGACGATAATCATTAAACGTGACAGACGTGCAACCCTTTCTCAAATTGGCGCAGATTTCAATGCTGGGGCATCAACAATTGCCAGCGTGCGAACTATTCAACAGACCATCATTTATATGGGCTTTCGGAGCCGAAGGCCCACTCGTGTACCGTTGTTGACTGCATGACACAAAGCTTTACGCCTCGCCTGGGCCGCCAACACCGCCATTGGACTGTTGATGACTGGAAACATGGTCTGACAGATCTCGTTTCCAATTGTATCGGGCGAATGGACATGTACGGGTATGGAGACATCCTCATGAATCCATGGACCCTACATGTCAATAGGGGACTGTTCAAGCTGGTAGAGGCTCTGTCATGGTATGGAGCGTGCGCAGTTGGCATGAAATGGGACCCCTGCTATATCTAGATACGACTCTGACAGATGACAGATACATTAGCACTTCGTCCGATCAGCTGCACCCATTCATGTCCATTGTGCATTCCGACAGACGTGGACAATTCCAGCAGGACAATGCAACACCCCACACATCGAGAGTTGCTACCGAGTGGCTCCAGGAACACTCTTCTGAATTTAGACACTTCCAATGGCTACGTAAATCACCAGACATGAACAATATTGAGCATATCTGGGATGCCAAGAAACATGCTGTTCAGAAGAGATCTCCACCGCCTCGCACTCCTATGGATTTGTGGACTTCCCTGCAGGATTCATGATTGGAATTGCCTCCTGCATACCTTCAGACATTAGTCGAGTCCATGCCACGTCGTCTTGCGGCACTTCTGGATGCTCGTGGGGGCCCTACACGATATTATGCAGGTGTACCAGTTTTTTTGGCTCTTCAGTGTACATTGTATGCAATAAACTTTCATCTGCAGTGAAAATTAAAATTTTATTTGAAATAAGCCCGCTATAAAATTCTAACTTCACAGTAAACATTGTGTACTCCATATATACAAACTGTGGCAATGTAAAGCTTCCAAATTTTTAAAGATTAAAAAATTAATCATTTTAGTTTAACTTTATTTTCTTTCGTCCTCATTCCTGGGAGAAAGTAATATATGCGTAAGCAGACGACATTAATAAAATAAAAGCAAACCCACGAAAATCAAAGATAACACAGCAATGTACTTATAGTGACCGGCCAGTACGATCTCATGGTGAATGTTAAGTATCACATATTACGCAAAAGCTTGACATTTACAAGCTTTCCCATAACATGAACAATACATGAAAATATCGTAATATTTCTTCTTGGAACTAATTAGTCACGGTTTAGCCAGCTTACTTGCGCGTGTTACTCTTTATATTATGTAAAAAATTAAGTCATCGTAATTGTTGCCTAATAGCTTACACTAGAAGCAGAGGTCTCCACTGGGAGCATAAATACCCATGTTACATCCACGTCTTCCTTGATTTAGTTCAATGCGTATAAGGGGACACTGCCACGTGATCGTTCGGCCTTCGATCCTGAGACCAAATATCTCGTACTGTTTTTACTCGGCGAGTTGGCGCTCATTATATTAAATGCTGGATAGTTGGAGCTATTTAAGTTTTCCATTAGCATGAATCCCGAACACCGTCTGTGTTAACTGTCCCTTACCACTCAGGCCATGCTATTTCGAATCCCCGAAATAAACCTTTTGTTTATGCAATTCAACTACACTCTCTAATATACCTGTTTCTTGTCCAAATATTTATGTTAACTTACACATCATCACATTTTACTAGAACATTCAATTTAATTGTTATATCATTATATAACGACCATTTTCGGTGAATAGTGCTGAGCTCTGGAGGTATTTTAAAAGCTAATTCTTAGCGCCACTTTTCTGCGTTGTACTTGTCCTACACTGCACTACAGAGCACTGCATTGACCTACATTATACTATACACACGTACACCCCCATGGCTACTCTTTTATGGCCGAAAGAAACGAATGACGATAATGTTCTGTTTTTTTTTTTTTCATTTTTGTTGTTTTTTATTCGTAAGGATTAATTTTTCGCTTCCGTCTATAATTAGCCAGGAGGGTGGCATAGTTTGCATATGATTGCGGAAATAAGTTTGTCGATGCCGTGTTCTGTGTGTTGCACATTGTGTTTAATTTTATGTGGTATTCCGTTAGATTTTATTTATCTGGTGTTTTATTAATGCAAATAGTGAAATGCGAATAAATGATAAGGAGCTGTCACAGTTAAACTTGTCAGAAACTGAAATGGAAGGAGTACTCAATCATAGGAAACCAAATAGTGGTAATTTTACTCAGTGCGGTGAGTAATTTGTTAGGTTTGGTGAACTTGTGTTGCAGTCTTTCTGAGGACAAGTATTAGCAGGGCGGTTATTAGTAAAAGTTTTTGAAGGAGCTGTTCTGGGATAACGTTATAGAAAGTGTCAATAGTTTATGGGGGTTTTTTTTTTTTTATATAATTCTCCTACATGAGACTATGTATTTAAAAGCCAGTTTTGTATGGATATTATCAATACACACAACACTATTCAACAAGCGCGGAGGCTTTGCCGTTGTTGATTTTAAACACCTCAGTTGTTCAGTTTACTATATTTAGCGTGGAAGAAATTGTTGTTTTAAAATTATGTTGTCAAAATAAAAATTATAATATACTTGCTATTGGGCAGCTGCCCGGTGGCAAGGTTATACCCCCACCCCACTCTTCCTTTCCAGGTCCTTGAACTTCCTAGCACCTCCGTTCTTCTCCATACCCTCTGTATCTTAACACTGTTGTTGCCTCTCCCTCTGTACACTCCCCCTAGACAGTTAATCAAGGATGATATATTTTCGGTACAAAAGTTATATAAAAAACATGTTGACGTGCTACTCCTAGGGTGATATTTAAAAGGTTTGTTTCAAAACATCTGGAGAAACAGTGGATGGGCTATATCTATATATTTATCTTAAGGCCTACAAGTGCCTACATGGCACTTGAACTGCGTTGTAGTATGCTTGAAATACATGTTTTTCCACAAAACTATTAAACGTGCATCCAATGTACTCATCTACGAAAAGCACACACACTTCAGATGAGGGCTCTTAAGTGCTTTCAAGACGTCACACACATTAGAAACACCATTTCTGAGCACTCCAAAATGGTTGAAAATGGCTTTTTCAAAGCGCTGTATCTCAAAATATACCTGCTAGATCCATGCAAAATCACTCACTCATGGGCCCTGCATTGAACCTTCCTGCAGTCTTTTCATCAATAAAATAATAGGGTCACTACTGAAAGTCCCATAGGCACACGCAGTGTGACGAGAACACTGCGCACAGTTCAGAGCCTTGCTCNTTGCGCTTAGCGGCGATGAGTACTTTAAGCGTGTGACAATGTCGCCCTTATCGCTTCCGTGCTTCGCAGTCTCAAAAGTGGAAAAGAGCTCCAGGTAGGCGGGAGCCTAATAAACTTCACAAATACACTGAGCAGTGCAACCTTTCATCGTAAGTGAAGGCCATTTTCTACAAAAAAAAATGTAAAACTCATACTTTTAGTTTTTACTGTTGATGCCACTTCAAAACATTGTAAAAATTTTGATTTGCTATCTAGAAATAATTAAAATAAAATAACTACCCAACCAGGGAATGAAGCGATACGTACTCTTTTCACACAATATACACACAGGATTTTTGATGTAAAAAGTGGATAAGTGAGTAGTAGATTGGATAGAAGACTTTGTGAGGGGGATAAAACAGGGTGAAAGTGTCGGAGGAAAGTAGGTTTACATCTAGGGGTTCTGTAGTTTTGAGTTAGGAGCCGGATTTGGAGTGTGGTATAAACTGATGAGTCGTAGTAAAAAGTTTCATATATTGACTTGGCACTGTTGTGCTCAACACACTTTTCAGCCGGTCTCTGTGGTCACTAAGTCATCAGCTTGTAGATGGGGAAACACAACTTGATGGGTCGACACGTGTGTGCTGCAGGCTACTCAGAGTAGTGAATCGGTAGCCAATTGTTTGAAGCTCATCAGTGTTTCAAATAAGGGTTTCCTGTAGGATTCTTAGCACCAGTCATACCGTGTTTCCTAGTCTGAGTTACAACAATAACTGTCCTGAACCGAGATCCTAAGATCCTGTTTCCAACGTGATCTGAGTTACAGCCTCCAACACATCTGGCAAAGTTCAGATCATACATCTTCTTATCTTAGTTCAGAAAAATTGTGATCTTGGGATAGGATGAAACACTGTTTGTGATTGGCTCTCATTTTGTGATGTCATGAAGTATTTGTTTTGAATTTTAGGAGAAAATTGTTGAATTTGTTTTGATATACTAGCATTTTTTAAACTCTATAATCTGGTTGAATGCACAGCTACATTATCCAGACAATTATAATATTGTATGTAAAAGCAGTCTTTCAGACATTAGCAGTTCAAAACATGTGATCACGAATACGGAAATGCAATGTTTCAGCATTTGGTTGAAAAATCTGTTTACAACCATGCTTGTTTATTCATTATTTTTAATACAGTAGAATCCCAATAATTTGTATTGTCAAGGGACTGAATGTTAAATATGAATTATCGGGATATTCACATTAACGGGATTACCAATAATTGGGAGCAAAAAAAA
>NQII01000046.1:264695-290146 GCA_002778355.1 Clitarchus hookeri
CCTCTTAGTTCTGGGAATCACAGACACATCGCCTCACAGCCTACTAGGCGTCATTACCTTCCCTTCAAACCCTCTTACGTCCCTCTGTCCTCTTCCGGTCTTTTTTACCCTACCCGAATTGCATAAATCTAGAGCTGGTGTACAGTCTAGAGTTAAAAACATTACGAGTTAACAAGATTTTTAAGTTGGAAATAAGAATTATAAGACGTTTTAATTGAGCTCGAGCACCAAAATAAATACGTATTATCGAGGGGACCGGAATGCATTGTTTTTTTTATGAATTAAATGGATTTTCTTAAGGGACCGGCAAATTTGTACGAATTAGCAGGATATACTAATAATCGGGATGCGAAATATCGGGATTTTACTGTATCAGGATTCTGAAGTAAGTGATGGACAACAAACTACACAATACGTACTTTTTTTTCCCTTCTACTTTAGTAGTTTTGACATGGTACAAATGTTATTGAATTTTTTAATGGTTTTGTTTTATGCATCCAAAAAACTTTTAGTGCTACTTAAAAGTTTAGTTCTGAACTGCAATTTTAAAATACGTTTCTGAGTGAAATTAACTTGTGGATTTGCTTATACATGCATGCATGCATACTCACACACACACTCCTACACTCACTCACTCACGCTCTCACTACCTCATTTACTCTCTCACTACCTCATTTACTCTCTCACTACCTCATTTACTCTCTCACTACCTCACTCACTCTCTCACTACCTCACTCACTCTCTCTCACCACGTCACTCTCTCTCACCACGTCACTCTCTCTCTCNACTCTACCTCACTCACTACCTCACTACCTCATTGGTAAGCTTTAAAATTATTTGTGTGAAACAGTGGACATCTTAGAATTATCAATGAAGTCTGCTCTTTCTATGAGCATTTTTACACTAGCTCAGTTTTGCGGCATGGTTCGTGCAAAGAAGAATGTCTGTTTCCGATTGACTATTATAGCTCTGCTGTGTCTGTTCAGCATGATAGGCTAAGATTTGCAATCTCAATACAAAATATCATTACTTTTTTAATTAAACAGGNCATTTTTACACTAGCTCAGTTTTGCGGCATGGTTCGTGCAAAGAACAATGTCTGTTTCCGATTGACTATTATAGCTTTGCTGTGTCTGTTCAGCATGATAGGCTAAGATTTGCAATCTCAATACAAAATATCATTACTTTTTTAATTAAACAGGTGTCCAGCCACTGAGAAAATCAGGCAGGGAAAAGTCGGGGAATTTTCAGCTGGGTTAGGAAAAATGCAAATAATTGCTACTCTGCAAAAATTGTTAGTTGTAAGAATACATGAGAATGTAATTATAAATATATGCATTTTAAGATTAAAATTTTTATGTTTGGCAATAATACGTTTGCCTAGTGACGTGGGACCAATACATACAAAATAAAGTATTTGTGTGTTTCTAATGGGCACTCATTTGAAGTCATTAGCATGTATCGGAAGAAATATTGATGGACTAAATAAAATGTTGGCCCTGCNTTAAGAATACATGAGAATGTAATTATAAACATATGCATTTTAAGATTAAAATTTTTATGTTTGGCAATAATACGTTTGCCTAGTGACGTGGGGCCAATACATACAAAATAAAGTATTTGTGTGTTAATGTGTTAATGTTGTCTAATGGGCACTCATTTGAAGTCATTAGCATGTATCGGAAGAAATATTGATGGACTAAATAAAATGTTGGCCCTGCTTGCTAGGTCTTGTGTAGTGTAATTTAATTCAACATTACAGATAGCATATTTGTTGTCAGCTGTGGGAAAATATGCTATTGGAAGGTTTCAGTATTCCTAAAAATAGATCAGGGAAATCTGTAATATTCTGCCTGGGAAAGAAGAAAAAGTTGGGGAATTCCAAAATAGGATTTCAGTAGACACCCTGTTAAAGAAATGTGTGATACATTTAAAGCTAATGTTATACATCTTGCACTTTATATTTTACTAGCTACCCGGCCTGGCTTCGCCCGGGTACAATTTAGTGTTTACAGTGATACACTAATAAATAAATTGGGAAAAGACAATTACAATATTATATGATAGTAAATTACTATCATATATAACATACATACATACATACATACATACATACATACATACATACATACATACATATCATGCCTGTCTCTCAGATGGGAAGGCAGAGATTATGGGCCTCCATTGACTATGATCTTGACATACATACCTACTTCCTTCGCTTTATCCACATTCATACATCTCTAATATAACAATATTATATGATAGTGGTTTAGAAAATGTATTTGTAAACAACATTAATTGTTTTGCCTCCGACCGCCAGCACAAAAAGATTTATGTTTGACGTGACACACGAAAGAGCTACGTATAGTTATCCATGTGAAAAACATGCTTCACTCAAATCCACTCCAGCCACATTAAGTGTTTGACCCTGTGCCTTATTTATGGTCATACCAAAACAAACTCTAATTGGAAATTGGACTCTTAAAATTAAAAGGCAAATCCGAGGGAATCATTGGTATTCTATGTATTAAAACAGTTTCTCCAGTACCAAGATGTGTGGTGGCATGCCAGAAGGATTCAATGAATTAAGAAATTCTGTGGAATAGTGCACAACTTCTTCACTGTCGAGTACTGTTTGCGCATTGAATTTTGCAAGCACTAATTCATTAATTTTTTCGACTTGTTCATTAGTAGGCGATAACATATTGGAACTACGATAGTGTCTTATTTGAAAGGTGGTGTATTTCAGGGTATACGTTATCTATCAGTTGGTGGTCGGTGACTAAAACATATATATCACTATTGAGAGAAATGTTTCCACAATCCATTGGAAGCTCTCCATTTCCGACTTTCAGTAGCATGCCAGCAAACATGCTGTTATCTTCTGAAGAAATAAGTACTCTCATGCTTGTTTTGAGTGCTAGTTTTTTACGTTGGCCCAAATTGTATGCTGTAAAGGACATTTATTATCTACATTAAACAGTTTTAATTATGAATTAATTTATTTTGATAAAGATTAAGTTCTTTATGGTAAGAAAAAACAGTGAATTTTACGTTTGTTTTTACTGCATAATTTAAACTGTAAATATGCTCTTTACTACTTATCTATTAAAGATAGATATATGCTGCTGCTGACTTTTTTGTAGATCATTTAATTTTACACAATTCTTTCGTACATGATTTTGTTATATCTCTGAAGGATTAGGCAGCGTATTCCATGAGAGCGCGCTGGCGACAAACTTTTTTCCGACTTGATTCACTAATACCGCTAATGCTCAGCTCCTATGAGTGATTCTCAAGATGAGCGCAGTCATACAGACAAACAGACGTGTGCCAGGGACTTCCTTTTATACTATGGAGGATAACTGTAAGCAACTATCAAACACATACCAAAACAANGCTTCGCCCGGGTACAATTTAGTGTTTACAGTGATACACTAATAAATAAATTGGGAAAAGACAATTACAATATTATATGATAGTAAATTACTATCATATATAACATACATACATACATATATACATACATACATATCATGCCTGTCTCTCAGATGGGAAGGCAGAGATTATGGACCTACATTGACTATGATCTTGACATACATACCTACTTCCTTCGCTTTATATACATTCATACATCTCTAATATAACAATATTATATGATAGTGGTTTAGAAAATGTATTTGTAAACAACATTAATTGTTTTGCCTCCGACCGCCAGCACAAAAAGATTTCTGTTTGGCGTTACACACGAAAGAGCTACATATAGTTATCCATGTGAAAAACATGCTTCACTCAAATCCACTCCAGCCACATTAAGTGTTTGACCCTGTGCCTTATTTATGGTCATACCAAAACAAACTCTTATTGGAAATTGGACTCTTAAAATTAAAAGGCAAATCCGAGGGAATCATTGGTATTCTAGGTATTAAAACAGTTTCTCCAGTACCAAGATGTGTGGTGGCATGCCAGAAGGATTCAATGAATTAAGAAATTCTGTGGAATAGTGCACAACTTCTTCACTGTCGAGTACTGTTTGCGCATTGAATTTTGCAAGCACTAATTCATTAATTTTTTCGACTTGTTCATTAGTAGGCGATAACATATTGGAACTACGATAGTGTCTTATTTGAAAGGTGGTGTATTTCAGGGTATACGTTATCTATCAGTTGGTGGTCGGTGACTAAAACACATATATCACTATTGAGAGAAATGTTTCCACAATCCATTGGAAGCTCTCCATTTCAGATTTTCAGTAGCATGCCAGCAAACATGCTGTTATCTTCTGAAGAAATAAGTACTCTCATGTTTGTTTTGAGTGCTAGTTTTTTAAGTTGGCCCAAATTGTATACTGCAAAGGACATTTATTATCTACATTAAACAGTTTTAATTATGAATTAATTTATTTTGATAAAGATTAAGTTCTTTATGGTAAAAAAATACAGTGAATTTTACGTTTGTTTTTACTGCATAATTTAAACTGTAAATATGCTCTTTACTACTTATCTATTAAAGATAGATATATGCTGCTGCTGACTTTTTTGTAGATTATTTAATTTTACACAATTCTTTCGTACATGATTTTGTTATATCTCTAAAGGATTAGGCAGCGTATTCCATGAGAGCGCGCTGGCGACAAACTTTTTTCCGACTTGATTCACTAATACCGCTAATGCTCAGCTCCTATGAGTGATTCTCAAGATGAGCGCAGTCATACAGACAGACAGACGTGTGCCAGGGACTTCCTTTTATACTATGGAGGATAACTGTAAGCAACTATCAAACACATACCAAAACAANACAGACGTGTGCCAGGGACTTCCTTTTATACTATGGAGGATAACTGTAAGCAACTATCAAACACATACCAAAACAATTTAAATATTACAGTTAGACACTTTTGATTGTGGATCATGTCTTTGAACTACCATCTTGATCTCCAGTCATGCACTGAAATCGATTAACAGTATTGTGTGGTGGTCTTGGATCGAGTTCGAAAATGATCTTGGATCAAGCAATGAACTTCAGTGGTGCAGCCGGTCCCTAGAGAACTGTTACAGGAAACCAGGAGTTCCATGGCTCAAATTTTGGCCCATTATATTTAAAATGATATTATTTAACTAAGTACATTTACATTTTAAATAAAAAATATTTTTTTAAACATTATAGATTTACTGTGCATTTAAAATTAATGCCAAAATAAAAATGTTTTTCCCAGTTTATTGGTANTTTTTTAAACATTATAGATTTACTGTGCATTTAAAATTAATGCCAAAATAAAAATGTTTTTCCCAGTTTATTGGTGTACAAATCATTTATTTACTGCTCGTAATCATGAGTAGTTCCAAAAAAAAATAGTTGTTAAATTCTTCTGTATATTTGTTTTTTTTTCTCCTCACACACAGCTTTGTTCATTTGTCGTAGATTTTAAAATACTGTATGTTAACTAAAAAATTAAANTTTTTTAAACATTATAGATTTACTGTGCATTTAAAATTAATGCCAAAATAAAAATGTTTTTCCCAGTTTATTGGTATACAAATCATTTATTTACTGCTCGTAATCATTTGAGTAGTTCCAAAAAAAAATAGTTGTTAAATTCTTCTGTATATTTGTNATACAAATCATTTATTTACTGCTCGTAATCATTTGAGTAGTTCCAAAAAAAAATAGTTGTTAAATTCTTCTGTATATTTGTTTTTTTTCTCCTCACACACAGCTTTGTTCATTTGTCGTAGATTTTAAAATACTGTATGTTAACTAAAAAATTAAATAGGGTTTTACCATGTCTTATGTAATATTAGGATAATGTAAAATATTTTTAAATTATTATGTTTTGTACTTTTCAGGATTCAAGGAGAGGTTGTTCAAATTGAAAGCCAACCTGTTGTTTTATTTCCGCATCAGTGAGATCGGTCAGATAGATGACAAATGTGTAAGTACGAATGAGTTGATAGTGTGTAGGTGATAGTTATCAGTTTTACTGGGTTTCCAATCTGCTGCGCGCTGTTAGCCTGCTTGTTTTGGGCTTGGTGAGCATCATTACTCCTACTGATACACATGCCATCATTGTTGATCTCAAGGGCTGTAGTTTCATATACCAGTTAAACAACTACACTCATGTTGATTTAGTTACAATCCCACTGGAGCCATTACAGAAAATTATGTGGAGGACATATTAAACCACAAATATATTACAAATTATATATATATAGTATTAGAGAAGTTGCTCAAGTATAAAAGGAGTAAAATACACTATGAACTGGTTTGTCTGAATTGTTTTTATCCCGTAGAACACTTCCCATTATAGAATATTTAATGAACAATATGTCTACAGTAAATATTTATGTAATGTTTTGTTTTTGTTTTATTTTCTTGATATGTTTATATTTTAACGTAATTGTTTTAGTTTTCGGTCAACGTAATTTTAATGGTAATTGCACTACACCACATTTTCATTTTACTAGTAATAGGAATTTAAATAATTTTAACCTAAATATTTAACTTGATTTTCAAAGACATTTTGTTATTTTATTAAAATAATTTTTAGATGGTATTAAATTATTTTTTTCACTTTTGTTTTAATTATATTTTATTTTCTTATATTTTTTGCTTTGTGTATTTTCAGTTTTTTTTACCATTCACGGAAGTTTTTTTGTGTAATGTGCATAGAGGTGAAGTTGCTGNTAAATATTTAACTTGATTTTCAAAGACATTTTGTTATTTTATTAAAATAATTTTTAGATGGTATTAAATTATTTTTTTCACTTTTGTTTTAATTATTTTCTTATATTTTTTGCTTTGTGTATTTTCAGTTTTTTTTACCATTCACGGAAGTTTTTTTGTGTAATGTGCATAGAGGTGAAGTTGCCGGAAGTAACGCTTCTGGTGGGACTTTTAATTACGGCGGACATGTAAAATACAGCCGGGATTAAAATATGTACACACTAGTATCTATAACCACTGGTTGGTGCTTGCAGCACCACTGCTGGGTCTGCGGTCAAGTGCATACGCTCCAACATGGTATCTTGCATTAGGGTGGGTCATTTTTTTTTATTTCCCGATATTGTAAAGGGCACAGCGATTGAAAGGTGCTAAATGGTATTGGTAATCCATACGTAAAATTTTATTACGTTCTATTGAGTTTCATTGCCTCCGGATTGTGATTAAAGATTTTAAAAAAATTGTTTTCCAATGTTTTTTCTCAATAAAAAATAATAATATAGAAATACTTTATACAAGTGATTAACATCGAATTGAATGAAAAATATACTTTGTTTTGCTAATACTAAGCAGGAATGTTCTGTAGAGAAATGGGAGAGGGGGCATTAGACGTGACAAATGACACACAATTTGAGACAATAACAACCAGTGTCGCCCATCGCTAACTAGAGAGTTCAATTTCGGTAGCTGAAACAGTCGCAAGCTATTTTATGTGGTCCTTCTGGCTTTCAGAAGTCGACGGGCTTCTAATTCACGAATGTGCGGTTGGGGGTCGTTCAGCATTGCAAGCAATACATTTTCCGGGTTTGCAAAATAGCTATTTCTTTGAATGATTGGGTCGACAACTGCTTTCAAAGTTGTTGATAAATATCAGGTTTGCTCGATGAGTTTGAATAAGTGTCGTGCTCCATCTTTACAGCTGGGGTGGGATTTGACAGAAAACCATACCGGAGCGTAAGCCTTGACAATATAGGTTGCAAGGATAGTTAGGTTTTCAGAAGGAGCGTCCGCCGAAACATACAGACGGAAAATTCTGTTGGCACGCGTTAGCCATCGCGCATAAGACATTTTGCCTGGTGATTTGTTCCGATTTAGTAATCCTTTATATGGACAACTTTGGCGAAACTGATATCTGTACAAATATTTCTGGTCGGTAATAATATCTTTAGCAGAAAGTTTTGTTAAGTCCGTGGGAATAGGTTGAAACTGAATTACTGGTCTTTTTTTCCGCAGTTTTCGAGTTCTTTCCCAATAGTCCCTGAAATGTCTGCGGTCCGGATGTACTACTGCCGATGCGATAGCTGCCCCTGCCCTATCCGACACTCCATATTTATCGCATGTTTTTGACAGTAAACCATAATCAACTGTTGGAATTACCATCCGGTTTAGCATTTGAAGGTCGCAACTGAAGTTGGGTTTGGTCTTTACAATCAGACTGGCTACATTCTGATGTGTGGCAGAGCTCCTCCGTACATTTTTCGGCTACTTTTTGACGTTTACTCAGAGATTTTTGTCGCAATAGCTTTCTTTTCAGTGCTTTTGTAATTAGGCTTGTTGTGACAACATCTATGCCCCCTATCAACATTTTTCTAGTCGTTCGTTGGTCAACTATGAAGCTTTGTTCTCTTACAGGTATTTTTTTCTGCTTAGTGCAGGTACATTTAGAAATATCCCGACACTTGCAAGCCGAAATATCAAACAAAGTTTTACTTCCAAAACGAAACTCTTCCAACTTGTTTTGCGGTATTTTTGGGTGAGACTTGAGATTGTTTTTGCACTTTAAATGATATGCCTTTAGCATTGCTTTCACTCGTTTTTGTTCTACTGTAGGAATAGAAGCTTTAGTCCATATTTCTATAAGTTTTGCAAGTACAATAGTTTCTATTTCTTTATAAGTGGGTTCTTTTTTAGATTCCCTCTCATGTTTTATCTTGTGTTGGGTCCACTCATAACACTTCATGATTTCTTCATACATTGGTAACACATTGTCTTTTAAATCACATATATCACCGACCAACGCACATTTCCAATTGATACGAGTACGATTCATGGTTAAAGGGCACGAGAAAACACAAAACAAACAACCACACTCTAGTTAGTGACGGGCGACACTGGTTGTTATTGTCTCAAATTGTGTGTCATTTGTCACGTCTAATGCCCCCTCTCCCATTTCTCTACAGAACATTCCTGCTTAGTATTAGCAATTCGACGTTAATCACTTGTATAAAGTATTTCTATATTATTATTTTTTATTGAAAAACAATTTTTTTAAAATCTTTAATCACAATCCGGAGGCAGTAAAACTCAATAGAACGTACTAAAATTTTACGTATGGATTACCAACACCATTTAGCACCTTTCAATCCCTGTGCCCTTAACAATATCGAGAAATAAAAAAAAACGACCCACTCTAATGTGCATATCAGCCCGTACTTTTGCTACTTAAATTGTTTTGCGGTTGTCGCTTTATTCCTTTATGGTGGGCTATTTTCATCGTCTGGCAGTGTGTTTAAAGATATGTATATAGTCTATGATTGTAGGGTGTTGATCGGGGATTTGATTAATATTGTATAATCTTATATTACTTTACAACCTTACAATCCTAGGTTAGTTTAAAATCCTACAATTCTAGGTTAGTTTAAAAATGTAAAATAGTGATTCACCCATCGTGTGGTTAGGTTCTGTTAGGTTAGGTGAGCACATATTAAGAAATTAGTCGTATGCTAACGCCCCTAGTATATTAGTTTTCTGCATAATTAGTAGAATGGAAACATACCACTTTTTGGGGGTTTTTTTTTTTTTTTACAGAAAAGCCCCTAAACTTTAATAAATCCTGATGATAAAAAGTTGTGAGCACTAAGATGGTGTTCACCCCTGTAATTTTCATAATGCTGGGAGGTATTAATGATAGCTTGCTGTTAGGTTGAAGATCCCGGTAACATAAAATAATGTTAAGGGAATTGTAATTTAGTTTCACTTTGTTTCTGATATTCCACAGAAATACAGTTTAGAAACTCTGTTTTCAAGAGCTCGTATCTCCCGTAATATTCAGTTTAGGAGGAAATTGCCCCATATACGTATTTACCACTAGATTTTGCATAAAGAATTAGCTCATGAAGTTTGTTAGTCAAATTCAGGCTCATCCTGTAAAATTTAATTTTTAAGTACATATGTACTTACCCTATATTCTGGATTATCTAAAATTTTGTTTATCCGAAATGTGTCTTGTCTCATCCAGTTCAGATAAATGAGTTCATAGTTGACATTGGCTTTACTTATGTTAAGTTGCTGCTATGTTGCTTTGACTGCTATGTGCATCAATATGATGCACAGCTGTATTTTTATTCTGGTCATGTGTATCACATTTATTCACTTGACTCCGTAACATCTTCCATAGATTTTTTAATTATATATACTTATTTTCTTAATATTGTTAAACTAAGGCGATAAATTCAATAAAAAGACCTTGAACAAAACACACATTTTATGAAAAGTATGGTGGCAGTCAAAGTGTTACTAGTATGTTTGTTTTATTTACATCTAAATAAACATTCAGGAAGCATTTTAAAAACCACAAGGGCAAAGGTAGTGAAATCATTTGGGTTTTTATTTTGAATATGACAGCACTAGCCCTGAGTGAATAGCTAAAATTCAGGTAAGGATTTCTGCCACACTGGTGAGTCATAGAGGGAGACTCGTAGGCTAAGGCATAGAAGTGTTCTGTAGAACTGACTCGACTTCAAGATTTGAACTCTTGTCTGTAAACTTTGACCATCATGTCTGCCAACCAAGACAGCAGGGTAATTTGCAAAGTTACTCATCAGTGCTAGCACAGACTGTGCCATACAGCCGTATTCTTCTGATTCTTCTGCTGACTTGTTTGAAATAAGCAAGCTGAAATGAACTGCAGTTTGGGGTGGATAGAAATAATTTTGACAGGGGCACAGTGTTCTTTGTATACTTTATGGGCCCCAGGGCAAGGGTGGGAGGGGATCATGTATGGCCACAAGATATATGTGTCTCTAACCAGTGTGTTGCCGTACTGAGGCAGTGGAGGGGTGGAAGCCAACAGCCAGCAGCTGGAACAATGACACGCAATCTCTACAGCCCACTTTTTGCCATTTTCCTCTGGATGGGTTTCAATCTCATCACATGTTGATCACCAAAATGGCACACTACTGAGCTGTTGAGAAGAGGGCAATATCGACTACCTCTTGTGACAACTAGATAAGACATGCAGAAGCAGGGTCTCTGTACCAAGGGGAGTGTTGCTAAAGTAACAGTACAGCAGGTTCACTGTGTAGTGAAGGGAGGCTTAGAAACTAGTTATGTTTTTACTGTGTTTATTGGGATTTATTTTTTCAGGCTATTCACGGTAAAGTGAGCACTTGTGGAGGCCCTCTCATTTGGAATATTAGTCAATAAATATATTTAACTTTAGCTTTAGTCGTTGATTTCAGAGTGCGGTGGAATATACACACTGTATTTATTACTTACATGGTAATATTTATTTAAAAACGTCTTTAAAGGATTTAAAAAAATGGCTTAAAGGAAAAAGTAACTAGGACCTCAAAAGTGCCTATAGTAGTGCTAATTTAGGAAACATTTAGTGGATGCTTGAGTTTTTTCTGAAAGTGACCTATATGATGTGTTGTGATGTTAACCAGTGTGGGGGATGTTGTTGTTCAGCCAGTGGGAGTCTTGGTGCTGGAAAACTCCAACATCCAATACGAGGTCAGCACCGGAGTGCCGTTTGCATTTTCCATCACGTTCCGAGATGAGCCGGACCGCAAGCACCTGTTCTGCGGTCGTTCGGAGGCATATGTTCAGCAATGGGTGGCTGCAATCAAGCAGGCTAGGTGCGTGAAGTACCACACTTTTGAAGGAAGTGAACTATCGAGTTTACTCAAGATGTTGCCTCTGGCAACCTGGTCTTTCACAACTGCTATGCTGGTTTGATCCCAGGTCAATGAAATCAAGATTTCTCATATGCTAGGCACATAACAGGCATAGCTGATAGTTAATATATTTGCACAGGTTCTCATAGCAGTTCTCTCTATTTTGATCATCACATTAGGCAGGTAACTATCTTTTGGAGTTATGTCAGATTCATTCCTCCGGTAGGTGTTATCTCTGCCATTAACATTAACATCTACAGTTTATGTTTTAATATTCTCAGTTGCAAATTACCACTTTCAGGTATTTCATTGATCACAAGGCAGTCAACCCTCAATCTGTGACCCTAGGAATAGTGACCTTTTAAATAACAAAAAAAAGGTAGACAATTTGAAGGCAAAAGGCTGAAAAATAAGTTAAGATTATTTTGCTTGCTCAGCATTGCAATTCTCTATGAGCGCGATGTTACTTGCAAGAGGATAAGATGTAAAAATAGACACCACCGTGCACTTGAATGTCCTCTCTCCACCAAGTTGCTGATTTTCTCCACGTGCATCAACTGTTGGCACTATAAAAAGTTAAAAATTAGTTTCCTAGCAATAAAATATAGGTTGCCCGTAGTTATTACACCATAATGTGAAAAACTAAAAAAAAGTTGGCGAAGTGTGGGTAAAAACTGTGACCAAGATAGCAATTTTGTAATGCAACATGCGTAGATTGAGAGAGGAGGGAACATGTCCACCTCAGGCCCCCTTCACCCCAATCTGGTCAACGATGAGAGGGAGGGTGCTGGTTGCTAGGCAACCATTCCCCACCTTGCCATGTAACGAGGTAGTACTGCCCGTGCCAGAGACAGTAGATGCTTATCCCTCCAAACCATGTGTTCACTTGTGCACTTTAACCATGTCTCTTGTTTGATAGACGTCTGCAGTTTTGAATTGATTAGTAATATTTCATTTAAAAATGTGGGAATTTTTGAGACCAGTGATTACAGTTTTTTTATAACCTTTAATACTTAATTCTATACCACATGCTATGATTTTCCTGACCTGGTTCTCTTCAGTGCCTGTGCATTATTCGCTTGTCTGGGAATCCCTAGACAGACAGTTGGAATGATTCTACTCAGGTCACTCTACGTAAGATTCCAACATCTAGTAATACTTCCTAGCCCTACATTAATACCCTTTCCCCCCACCCCCTCTTCCAGCCCCGGCATGGCGGTAGCCTGTGGTGNTATCATCGGAGCCGGCGGTGTGCCAGACATTCTAAGGCCGAGCATCTGCGGTGATGCCTCAGTCAGATTGCACAGAAACTCCCCCCGCCCACAGAGAGTGACCTAACTAACCTGGGGAACCTCACCAGAGCCTACTATTACCTGGCAGACTTCTTCGGGCCTCAGCCCGACCTGACCCTACCTCTAGCTTCTGGGTAGCAGGAGGCACCAACCACGGACCCTGTCCACCTCGACCGAGCGAGGCAATGTGAGCAGGAGGCCTGACAACATTGACATGTGCAAATCCAACGGGAGAAGAGGCAACCCTCGGCAGAGTGTTCTCAGCACCCAGACATATACCCCTAGTACCCAGAGTTTTCCGGTCGATGATTCGACATCGAGACCTTGAGGGAAGGGTTCTGTCTGTCCTTGAATGGCACTACAAAGTACACAAAGTGGTGGTAGAGAAAACGCCCAGACTCCATTACAGTCAGCAATTGACACACTCCACCATCTCTCTCGAAAAGAGTGTTACAGACTTTGTCAGGGCCCACGAGGCAAGGAGGTAGGAGGAGACGTGCACAAGAGACAGACCACCAGGCCCTGCTAGGGATACGTAATATATGATATCCCTAGCAGGTGCCCACTAGGGATACGTAATAAAAGAGAAAGCCGGGATTAACAAGTTATACTTTTGTAGTCCATCTAAATTTATATAACTTAATAATGAGGTAGTCACTTATTTTCAAAATCACAGGAATGTAAATATGTTCCAAAAATTTCAACCAGCCTAACGTGTAACAGTATGTATGACAAAAATAGAATTTGCCACTAAATCTCAGTTTTATTATCCAGTAATAAGATACCATCACATGAGAAAATGGAGCTTTTTTGTCATATGTTCGAGACTAACTGACCGATTCCCACCTAACTTTGCTCACTAGTAGTGCTACAGTAGGCCATGTTTAAATTGTGTCTGGTGTTATTTACAGTATGGCTGCAATATAAATCATTTGATTAGTTTATCATTTCTATTAAACAATTTCACCAATTTCAATTAAACTTTGTATGTTGAGAATATCCGTTAGAAGCATCAAATATGCTTATAGAGATCAACTTTTGCCACCTTTCTGTAAGAAAGTGCCAGGTGATGCAATGCATTATTTATGCCATATTTCGGGAACCAATCATATAATTACCACCAAATTCTCCACACAAGTAGTGTTATGATGGGTCAATTAAAACTTACATTATCCAAACGACTTACACACCTGTAAATATTTGAAGTTGATAATCCCAACACTTTAGTCTGATTACTATCGAAGTTGATGTTCTAAATCCTATCTCCATAATGTAGGTGGTTACACGCCAGCCTATGGTACTTGTCATTACGTGTTAAGAGTCACAGGTAAGGCACGTATTTGTAATTCTCACTAGTAATGCATTTGTTTCTGGTTGCAGCTGTAATGATATCGCTATCAACAAGACGTCAAGACCCACCTACCATCTAACCTTTTAATAAATTCATCAAAATTATTTGCAACCATGTAAAGGAAAGTAGACTCATTAGTTATATTGATAATTTCTTGTTGTAATGTGTATTCATGTCATGTAATTTCATTTACATGTGCACCTACATAATCTCTATTTTAATGTTATCAAGAAAGAAAATAAAGTATCACAGCACTGGCGTACTCCATTAGGAATGGCGAGTTGTACTATGGTGACGTCATGCTGGCCGCGTCAGTACGCTACTTTCTCTATCCTTATACTGGCCCGTACATAACTTATTGCAGTGTGTGTGAATACTAGTGGTTTGTGTCACTAACTAGGATGTGTGTTCAGTATTTGCATTATTGTGCACGGCACTGGGCCACGAAAATTAAATGTTAAGTTGTGACAGTGCTAAATGTAATAATAGTGTGGTGTTGCAGCTACGAGTACTGGCGCTCGCAACTCATCCTGCTGCAGAGCAAGATAAGGCAGCGCTCTGGGAAGGTGAGTGCATACCTAATATTGTGTGAGATAACAGTAGTGGAAGTGGAGAGAGAGTGAGGTTAGTGTTTGTGGGTGTAGGACCCACTGCTGATGTACCCTCACAACCAGGGTCTGGTGAGGGACCTGCAGCCAGCTGCCGCCTCCCCGTCTGCCGCTCGCAGGATCAAGGCCATCGGCAGACAGGCCTCGTCTTTCCAGAGCCACCTGCAGACTACCATATCCTCTTTGGCGGCCAGCCGCTCTTCACCTGACACCGACCTGATTCAGTTCTAACTCCCCTTCAGCTCTTCTCATGGCTTTCCAGAGCATACTCGGGGTAGAACTATTCACTTCAGTGATAGCTACTTCTGGGAAACACAGCACTGTTACAGCTTGTCTGCCCTGCTGGCTGTAAGATTTGTTAATGCCTTACAAAAGTTGTTAATACATAATGTGATGAACAAATTTTTATTCAATTTTAAAGAGATCTGTTACGAACTTATTTGAAGAAGTTTTATACCAATTAAATTTCAAATTATCATTTGTCATTGGAATGTCATCCTTTTTACGTATAAAATTATTTTAGGAAACAATTGTAAAACAATTTGTTGTGCCTACGCATGGAAGTAGGCATCTTCCTCCTAGTTTTTGATATATTAATTTACTGTATGTGATTTGGACTGTAGAGTCGGAAACCAGAGAAATGGCAGTAGCAGTAGGTCATGGATGAGGTGTGCTCAGAACACCATGATCTCCCTTTGTCAACTGCATGCNCTCAGAACACCATGATCTCCCTTTGTCAACTGCATGCAAAAAAAAAGCTAGGTAAAGAATTGAACTAAGGACAACATGAGTGAGAATCTGAAGGGTGCAATCACTGTAACTATTTCCAAGTTTGGTTTTCTGCACCTGTTTTGTCTATCACTATATTATTTTCCCATTGCANGCAAAAAAAAAGCTAGGTAAAGAATTGAACTAAGGACAACATGAGTGAGAATCTGAAGGGTGCAATCACTGTAACTGTTTCCAAGTTTGGTTTTCTGCACCTGTTTTGTCTATCACTATATTATTTTCCCATTGCAAAAAAAAAATGTAAGACACTGGTGGTAACTTATATAAAGCTCCCAGCAGCTGTCTGTCTACTGAATGATGTTTCTTGTTGACTGTTATCCTATTTGGTAATGAAAAAAGAAAGTTATTAATATATGTGTATATTTTTCTGCATTGCATAAGATATCAAAGATAGTCAAAGATGTATACACGTCTAAACAAGAATGTAGACTTTTAAATTCCTATTTAAAAATATAATATTTTGCTATTTGGTATTTTGCCTGAGGAACACAGGATTTGTACCACTTTTGCAAGGAATAGCCATCAGGCAGTTGCATGCTTGGTAAAGTTGCTTGAATCCTGAAAATAGTGTTATAGTGAAGGTGATCACAGTGTTTTCAAATACTATGGTATAAACTGTTGTAGATTTATGGTTGATGGTGTTCAGTTCCTGTGCATTAATATAACTGAAGATCTATCTCTGCATTGAGAAGGAAAAGATGTCAATGAGGTGATATTGAATACAATAACTTGATTCTGGTATTTCTAACAGTTCTTATTCTGAATGTGTGTACTGTTTACTTATATTAGTGTTACCATATTCTCTCTGTGCAGACTTTTTAGGAAATTTTTCCAGAAAATTTGTCTTTTTTTGTAGGAAAATTTTTAATTAAGGGGCAGTATTATTATATTAACAAATTTTTATAGTTAATAATTGAAGGAAAACAGAATATCACTCATGTAGCAGCCAAACAGAAAAAAAATATTTTGTCACTGAGGGAAGTTCCTGTTGCCATACATGCAAATGTCATTTTTTGCTTGTTGGTGTTTGTTTTCTGTTCTGGTTGTCATATGAGTTAATATCAACGTGAAGTAGTGTAGATATTTTTTGCATTTTGTCATTGAATGCCATTGTACACCATTGTACTCAATTCCCAAATATTGTACATTGGTAGTCTTACTGTGTATTAGTTTCCATTAGTGCTTTGATGTATTGTCTATTTCCCATCCGGCTTAATGAGTGTTAATTATCTTTATGTGCCAATCTGTATATTGTATTACGGCAAAAGATCTCTGGTACTATGTGTATTTTTTTTATTTTTATTTTCTCCCAAAGATGATAATACTCATTACTATCAAATAAGTAGTGACTGCTATTTTGGCAACGTTTAGTTAGAGACTATTTATAAGTAACATTTTTAAGCAAAGTTTTTTTTGCATTTAAAAGCTTAGTTTTTCAATTAGCATGGTAAATTGTTTTACCAGTGTTGTACAAATTTATTTACAAAGTTGTAACCATTAGTGTGCATTTGCTTGTTTTAATGTTTTTTGTTTAACGTAAATTTTTATTATAAGGGCTTTAAGCTAAAAAAATTTATATAACCACATTCAGTACTGTTGCTCCTGAAAAAAAAATTTCTCTCTCTCCATATAACTATGACTTGGTATACATTGATTTTCAGATGATCCCTTTGTTAGTATGAAGCCCATTGCTAATTAATTATGTGCAGAGTTGTGTGTGAAGACCATACTTTTTTTTTTTTGTATTTTTTTTTTTTCAATTTAAAAATATTTAGTTTAATACTTGATCTTTTGCTAATGAAGAGAATTCAGCTTGGCTGACCAAGGTACATACATATATGTGAATTAATTCTCATTTTATGACATCGACCGTTTATAGTTAGAAGATTGGAGCCACGATCACGTGTTTTTGTTAGGTTATGTATGTTGTTCTGCCAGGTGTTCTCCATTTCTCTCTTTTTGCTGCACTATGCACATGAACACACAACTCTTGTGTTGTGATACATAGTTTGTGGACACTTAATTGCACATTGCAGCAACTTTATTCATGGGCGATGCTCAAGCAGCAGTACTGCGTCTACGATTGTCTGAAGGACACCTCAAGCATGCGCTTGGCTTCGCCAAGTGTGTTAGTACAGATCCCTCTAAAAGTAATTTATTCCATGCAACCATGCGAGATTTGCCGGAAATAAAACTTAAATTTGAATCAGATTACATCACTGTAGAAATGGCAGCCGAACAACTAACAGGCTTCGATAAATATGCACATGCAGCCCGCATGCTGAACTTCGAAGATCAATACTACGATATTATGGCAATAGTAGAATCTCTTGTGAGCAAGTCGGAGACAGCACATACAGTATTTACCAGCACACGGAAGGTAAATGTATCACTTCACAAGATCTTGCTACAGTTCAGTGAAAGTGTAAAATACTGGGTGAACTTCTCTAACTTGTTCAGTGCTCTTGTAGCTGGTCTCCCGGACCTAACTCCAGTCGAAAGGTTGTCATATTTAAAGTATTGCCTATGTCAGATGAAAATTTTGACGTTGCATGGAAATTGTTATTGAAGCGATATTCAAACAAAAGATTAATTGTTTCTTTGCATGTGGAAACTTTGCTAGAAGCACCCACAGTATCCTCTGAATTACCCACCTCACTGCGACAGATGCTGACAGTTGTAACAGAGAATGTGGCAGCACTGGAAGCTCTGAAGGTTCCTGTGCAGCACTGGGACTTAATCTTACTGCCCATCCTTTGCAGGAAACTGGATGCCCCACTCGAAACACAGTGGGAGATGGCCTCGACAGACGCAGAGCTCCCCACTTGCAAGTCCTTTGTGTGCAGTTTTTAGAAAACTATTGTCGTGCTATGGAAGCAGTTGCATTAATATCTAGGCCGGCACCCTCAAAGATCAAACCTGTGCAGATTTCAGCAGATCCTAAACAGGCTAAATGTTACCATTCATCCAATGTCTTTATGGTGAAACCTACCCCTTCTTGCAGCTTGTGCAACACAGCACATTTGTTGTACAAATGCCCCCACTTTCAACAGAAGCCACATAAGGAACGATTTGCACGTGCCAAGGAATTCAAATAATGTTTGAACTGTTTGCGGCCCTTGCACCAGTGCAAAAACTGTCCCTCGGCAGTCTCGTGTCGTCACTGCACTTCCCGGAACCGTCCACTCAAGAGGATGTCTCAGATGGATCAGGACAATGTGTAGAGGCTCCAGATAGCAGCTCGAGTGGTGATACAAGTCCTACTGCGACTGTGTGCTCCTCATTCAAGGACGCCCAGCAGTGCTGTGGTTATGCTGTCAACTGCTGTAATTGATATACAAGATGTGTCAGGGGTCTTCCAACCCATCAGTGTTACTGGACTCTGGCAGACAAGCCAATTTCATCTCTGAAAATTGCTTATCTCTCTTGGGTATGCCTCGTAGGAAGAAAACTCGACCACTTCAGGGGCTATCTCAGGCAATGGCTCGTGGTGTGGTACCTTGTGTGCTAAAGCTTTGTGGGCAGACAGGGACAGTATTGTCAATACATGCCTTTGTGTTACCTCACATAACAGGACACCTCCCATCTGCACCTGTGAACCCCAAACCCATCTTCAGTTGACAGACTCAGCCTTTGCGACTCCAGGGTCAATTGACATGCTGCTGGGTGCAAAGTTTTTTCTCTACTTATTGAAAGGAAGCAAGTATTACCTGGTACTCCAGTAGCCTGGACATGCACTTTGGCTGGATCATGATGGGAAAGGTCGACAGCAGTTTTCCAGACCCGCACTGCACCGCAGAGCAGTGATAAATGGTAGCGTGTGATTTATTTCACATCCAGTTACTAGATGTTTGCATAAACAGCCAGCTTAAAAACAGTTGTTGCATGAAATCTTGGGTGACTGTACCAAAATATATTTCAAGTAATGCAATATCCAATAAACTATAAAAGCGGGTAGCTATATCATTATTTATATAGAAGTTTTGCCGGGACCACTGAAAGTTAACTGTGGATACAGTTTATCGGTACATGCATTTATGGTACATCGAGAGTCCACGTAATGTACCACAGAGGTTCTTGCCCATTTTTAAATTTCAGTTTTATGCGTTTATAAAATAATGAAAACAAACACAACAAATTAGACAAAAATTTTCCTTTGCTGCTGCCCTAAATGAACATTCATTAAACATCTGAATATTCATTGAAATGGAGGATTTTCATTTCATAGTTTGTTTTGGCAACCAAATTTCGTACCGAAACTAAAACCGCATTTATTATTTTTCAATTTTGTTTTAGTATGTTGAATATTCGCATAACTGTACTTTAACATTAAAATCATGTTTTAATTATGGACCATTAATCCATACACCATTATTTATTATATAAATGTACAAATCTGGTAGAATCAAAATCATCAAACTACTATGCACTTGCTACAAGTGCTGAGAAACGTAAATGTGGAATAAGCAATGAGACAAGAACGTACGCACCACATTGTGCACTGATAAATTTTTTTAAAAGTAACAATGAAATATGTTTGTACCAGTGCTGCAAGAAAATGTCTTTTGATAAGAGACTTTTACATTAAGCGCGTTAAAACTAATGTCATTCCACATGTGAACTATATCTTGCTAGCCATAAATATGAAATATCTATTATTGGCTATAATATGTTGGTAAAAGTTTTGTTTAATCAAAAATAGATTACTTCATTTTTACTGTACATGATTTATTTAAAATGAAGATGGGTATTTTAACCTAGGGTAATTTTTCAAATGTTAGTTTCAAAAAAGTTTCAAAAAACAGTGAATGGCCTATATTAAAAAAAACATGTCATCTTAATTTTACAAGAATTTTGATTCTTCACATTGCTTTGACTAGCAAATTTATTTAAGAAACTGAACTTATTAACTACAAAACCATCAAAGCATTTGTTACAAGCAAAACACACGTAATTGTTTTAATATTTTGATTTGCATAACAGCATTGCGAGAATGAAGTATACAATCAATAGGGTCGAAAGTTCATTCAATAGGATCTATTGTCTTGGCACAAATACAAAAGTAACCTAACCATAAATGTGATGTGATAATTAAAAATTGTTTATCAAAAAGCCAGCTACAAATTGTTATCCCACGAATATAATTATTCCATGTACAGTGGAGTCCATTGTAAGGTATCGGATATCAGCAAGGAAGTATCGGTTTGTACCACCATTGGTAAAAATCTGAATCGGCTCAGCTATAGTAAATACTCTTCTTCCTCATCTGGAGTTAGAATATCATGATTGTACTGGGTGTGGTTACAAATGTTTGTCAGTAGTACTGCACATTTTTATTGTGTGTGAGCATGAGTGTTTTAGTAAAAGTGTATTATTTATTATTGTGTGTGTTATTTATTTGCATAGTGTTGTAAGAGTTTTGTAAGTGTGCATTGAGAAATTGTTGACTAGTGTAAATAAATTATTAATATATGCATGCTCCATACACCACTCATAGTATATATGAAAATTGCTGTTTGTCATTCAGCCCTTTCCTGTGTAAACGTAATGTTCAGTATGCTTTTACCACTAACTGCAAACATGAGGACAGCATCTCATGCTGCCATCCTGTGTTAATTCGTCAGCAGTTCTTTTGGCTTCTAACGGCTGTAGTGACAGTAATTTATATTTACAGTACACTCTTTGCTGTGTAGAGAATGCAACTATTTTATATGAAGCTGTATTGTCTGTACAGTCTGCAGCTTTAATCTATAATAGTGTGGGTGGCTCTCTTCATTTCATGTGTAGGGCTGAAACAATTGTGTGTTGTTGTTATGGTGGTGTATAGAAAGCTGCAGGGGATAATTTTAATTTGCAGCACTTACATACTGTACTTAAAACTTTTTCATGAAATATTTTTGTTGTCATTGAAGTGCTGTACGTTTTTATATTTTCAAGGGACTGTTACAATACTTGCTAAATAGTATGAGGGTCTTCTGTGTTGTCCGCACAGCAGTGTCAAGTATTTTTTTGGAAGATGGAAATGTGCCTCTTTAAAATTGCAAAATATTGTGATGTACATAACTTTAAGTAATGTATTTGGTACCTTATTAATAAAATAATTTAATGAAATTTGGTAAAAATTATTTTAAAATCCAACTGGTGAGTATTATTATGTGACTTTTAGCAGTCAAACTGCAGACATGCCACTGTTTGTGAAGTTATTGTACAAATTATCATAATACTGTTTACATGGGTTTTCTGTGCTGAGGCAGGCTCACCATGGATGAGAGAGGCTTGCATCAAAGGAGGGCCTGCCCTACATTAGGAACGTGACCGTCATTCTCGGCCAGCCGGAAGAATGGATGAGAGATGAGATAGGCCTGGAGCAGAGGCAGAATGACGGAGGAGGAAACAAGAGCAGTGTGAGAAAACCTCCATACCACAGCAATGTCTGCCACACTCCCCACATGAGAAACTTATCCTGCCCATCAGGGTCTGATGACTCCAGCAGTAGTAGGAATGCTGCTAAACCATGCAGCCAATCGCAGATCCCCATTTTCATGGTAAAGTAGCATTCTGATTACAAGTACCTACTAGTGTTGCAGTACATATTTGGGAAATATCTCTTGCTCCTAATTGGCTTAGCCAGCAGTGATGTTAATCAGAGTGATGTTTGCACATCACACTGGTGGGGGGAGTCAAGACAACAAATCTACAGTAGCACCCACTCGACAACAAATTGTGTTACAGTAAATAACAAAGGGCACACACAGGATGATAAGGATATCAGTCACCCTGAATAATATCCAGTGTTTAGCACTAGTTGACACAGCGGCATCACATAATTTCATGAGAGTGGAGTTCGTAAAATAGGAAACTATAAGGCTTGCAAAACAAACCGTACATTTAGTCTCGCACCAACATACAGGGCAAACCCTCGGAGAAGTGACCGTCACTGTCCGAATTAGGAATGTGGAAACTACTACTACAGTTCTACTGTCAGCGGACCTGCGGGAAGACGCCATACTTGGTATACCCCGGCTCACAGCGCAAAATACTGTATTTTATCGCATATAAGTCGCATATTTTATTTAAAAAAGGTTTTTGCTTTTAACATAAATCGTTAGAAATACTTGAAATATATAGTAAAAAGAAAGCTCGATAAAATTTTTGTCGTGAAAATATCACTTCAAATTAAATTACATCTTTACAAGTTATTTCTTTTTCCAATAAATATATAAACTCTGCCAGTCAAGGCTGCATCTCGAGCGCTATATCAGAACATTCCAGACGAACTACGTCCAACAAACTTGCGGCGCAATGTGTATGCGCTGTACGCTTGGCAACACCGCTTGCTTGCAAGGGGACAGCTGCCACACGACCTTCGCCAAGGTCGCGTGCAGCAGCCACCCGTGACTCAGGCCGTGTTGTACAGGATTTACAACACTAATAAGCGCAACCTATAAACAATATTTTTTTTTTTTTTAACACCTTTTGAAAATAATTGTGCGACATATGCGATAAAATACAGTACAATACTAGAGCCAGCGGCCTGCAGGATCCATTTTGGCCAAAAGGAATGGCGCACAGTTTACGAACTCGAATCACGGACCACCAGTTGGACCCCAGACGTCCAGTTGGACGAACTGGACCACAAATTGCCAGAAGCATACGGGGAAATAGTACCGAAAATCCTTCAGGAAATACGGGACGTGTTTGCAGACGCAGATCCCCTAAGGCGGACAACTATTGCCGAACACGCAATCTCATTAGAACACGAGCTCCTGCTTTTCGCAGGACCACGCAGCTACCAACCACACCAGTGTGCCATTATCAAATAGCAGATTAAGGAGATGTTAGCCGAAGGTGTCATCAAGCCCACACACAGCAAATACAACAGTGCAATCACGTTAGCACCGAAGAAAGATGGAACATGGCGCTTCTGTGTAGACTTTCGCCCCCTTAATTTGGTTACACAAAGTGCACCACCACCATACATCAGTGTGAAGGATGCATTACACGCAAGGAAAGGCAAAGATTGTGACATCACTGGACTTGCGCTGTGGCTACTGGTAGGTCCCAATTAAGTCAGAAGACTGCCACAAGACAGTGTTCACCGCCTGCGATGGGTGACGCTTCCAGTTCTGTGCCATGCCCTTCAGGCTAAAATGCTCACCTGCCACTTTCCAAGCGATGATGGTACAACTGCTCGACGGGTATGTAGGGGATTTTACCCTTGCTTATCTGGACGACGTGATCATCTGGTCTGAGAACTGGGAAGACAATGTGAAACATCTGTCATTGGTACTAGAGTGCCTAGCGATACATAAGCTATCATGTGCAAACAGGAAGTGCCACATAGGGAAAAGGTGTATTCAGCTCCTTGGTCACCTAATGGACGAACATGGCAGTAGGCCAACAACGGAACAGCTGTCACTCGTAGACCAATATGAGACACCCAGGACACGCAAACAGCTCAGGAAGTTATTCGGGTTGGTAAACTGGCTGACGGAATACATTAGGTACTTCACAACGATAAAGGCACCCCTAACAGACATGATGTCCCCGAACCGTAAGTTCCAGTGGAACAATGAACACAAAAGCTGCTTTCAGGAACTGAAGAGCAGATTCCAGCAGTGTACGACACTCGAACGTCACGACTCCAGTAGGCACCTACACCTACAAATGGACGTCAGTGAGAAGGGCATAGGCGCCGTGCTATTCCAATCAGGTGACAACATTGAGTGCCAAATCATAGAGTATAGCAGAATCAAGTTTGGTCCGACTACGGGTCGATACGATGTGAACGAGAGAGAGAGAGAGAGTGTGTGTGT
The DNA here is from genome assembly GCA_002778355.1 of Clitarchus hookeri. Lineage (NCBI taxonomy): Eukaryota > Metazoa > Arthropoda > Insecta > Phasmatodea > Phasmatidae > Clitarchus > Clitarchus hookeri. The sequence continues at coordinate 289,173 of NQII01000046.1, forward strand.
GTGTGTGTGTTTCGCAGTGGTTTGGACGGTGAAGCGTTACAGTGCGTACCTTGAGTACCACCGCTTTGCCCTACGAACCGACAGCAGGTGTCTTCTCTGTCTTCACTCCATGAGGGAAGCCAGGAGCAAACTCGCCTGGTGGGCATTGTTGTTATAATCGTACGACTTCGTTGCGCAACATGTCCCCGGAGCAGAGAATCAACTGGCCGATGAACTATCCAAAGCACCAGGCACCGAGGTACCAGACGACAAGAACGAATGGAACGACTTGCTACCCCCTACTGCCAACACCGCATCGACAACAGGCAACGGGAAAGTAACCTGCAACGCCATAGAGATCACACCGAACAAGGAACCCAGGCTCGATGAACTCTACACCATGGCCATCAACACCCTACGTCAATGTGGGACACGAAGACGGAAATAATTTAAGAGATGGTGAGTGGTGGCGCATCCGGGACACACACGTCGAGAACCATCAGCGGCATCCCGATGCGACCTTGTGCCTCTATGTGCCATAAGGAGCTCCTGAACACATGCTAAGGCACGTCCACAGTAGCCATTTTGTTGTCCATTCCCAGGCAACCCAAACGGCCAGGAATCTCCACCCACATTTTTACAGGCCAGGATCAAGCAGGTACGTGGAGGAGTGCGTCCCCTCCAACAACTTAAAGAGCAGGAGAGCAGACGGGGTGGCCCAACAGCAACCCTGGGTGCCGAAGGAACAGTTCAAGATGGTGTCCTTAGATCTGATGAGCCTCTACCTCTACACTTCCACACGGAAGAGGTTCATCCTAGTCGTGAGTGATGGATTTTATAGATGGACTGAAGCCTACCCAGTCTCTAGCGCGTGGGCACGCACCATTGCACGGACACTGGAAACTGATTTCTACCCCTGCTGGGGGTCCCAAAAACACTGCTTACCAACAACTGTACCCAGTTCACTGGAAGGTATTGGTGTGAGCTGTGCACTC
>NQII01000046.1:290290-357806 GCA_002778355.1 Clitarchus hookeri
AGACCATACAACACCAATATACCATCCAAGCACAAACCCCACCGAGAGAAGGAACCAATACCTCAAGATCCAGTTACGCCTGAGAGTGAAGAAGGACCACACCAGCTGGGCCGAACATTTACCTACCGCCCTATTCGCAACAAGGCGATGGGAGAATCTCGTAACAGGGCAGACTCCAGCAGCGATCCTGCAGGGTCGCGAACTCATGCTACCCGGGGAATTTGCCGCACACCAGAAAGAGGGCGTGGGCGTACCAGAAGACAGGACAGCCAGAAAACAGTGCAGGGAGGCAGAGTTAGTAGCAGCTCGCGGAAACCAAGACCGCTAAATCGAAAAATAGATGCCTGCCACCACACAAGCACCATGGCGGTTGGCACCTGGCCAACTGGTCTACATCAGGGGACACAAATTATCCAGCAGCGCGAAGAACTTCTGCGCCGGGTTAGCCCAGAAGTGGAGAGGACAACATTCAGTGGTGAAGACACCAGGCTACACCACATACCTCATCAGGCTTAGCAACAGGAGGAGGGCCGCCATCCATCGCGACGACCTCCGTTTGGCAGTGGGGACGACAAGCATCACGACGCCTGTCCAGCAGAACATTGAGCACCAGGAAACCAGTACACCAATCACCAGAGGTGAAAACTGGATACGATCCCGGCAGCAAACGGAAAACTCTCCAGTGCCTCCTCTCCGCCCCGATACCTGGCATCTCGACGCCCACAATGGACATGGAGGAGGAAGAAGTATTAGAGGGAGGATTACCACCACCAAGCACAACTACCATCACCGCACGCATCACTGCGGGTCTGGAAGGGTCACTCAGCAGCTTCGTGAAGCTCGGCATCATGGTGCTTGTCACCAGGGATGCCGCCAATGGTGAATCGCCAGAGACACCAGTGAGACAGAGCTCCCCACAGGACAGCTCTCTCGATAGCTCTACCGCGCTCTCAGCAGGACCACCAGCAGGGGACCTCACATCGGAGGATGTGTGGCCAAAGCAATGGTGAAGTGTAACAGGGTTTCTCAGGCCTTTGGCAGGGCCCTCTCCTCCCTCACCAACACCCACATCACGCTGACGTCCACACAGCAGCAGCAACAGCAGCAAAGAGGAGTCAGAGGAGGAGGGGTCCACATCCCTATCCACCGCTACAAGCGGCCATGTCGTCTGACCTGCCCAGCATGCAACACATGTGGTGGGGACACCCTCCATCCACACATGCATGTTACAGGACGTCAGCCTCGCTTGGGTCAGCACCCTGACCTCCCAGCAGCAACTAGAGTCAGCTCCCAGAGGCGCGGGCCTTATGAACTAACCCACACCGCAAGCTGAAGCCACCCACCGCATGTTGCACCTGGCGGCGTGATGGGACGCATGGGAAACTGTGCGTTCAAGTGGTCACCAGAGTAGGGGCCGTTTGATGTAAACCACGCATCCACGAGCTCCTTGTGCCCACTCTGACCAATGCAGTCACATCAACTACACCAGCTGCACCAGCCCGCACCAGCAACATCAGGCCAAGAGTGAGTAGGGAATGTTGACAAGAACAGAACTTGCACCTTCTTGCCAACAGGTACTATATGACTCAAGAGGTTATCCTACTTTGTTTATTACAAGAAGTAACTCTTGTAACAAATTAGTAAGCTATCAGAAACTTTATTTACTTCAAAGCCACAGCTGTTGGGCAGACAGGTCATTGGTCTTTATGTCGTAGTGCCTCGTGCAGCGACATACGAAGTAATGCACCAGCAAGTGGCATTACCTGGCCTGTAGGCCGAAACTGAAGTGCTAAATGCTCCAAAGTGCGACCAATAGTGTGCAGCATTTTTCTATACATATCACGCAAATTTATCTCATTCAAAGCTACAGTCGGGGGTGGGTTTTAATTTATAAAGAGCTATCGAGCATGGCAACCCACTCTCCTTTGTCCAGGCGGACTCGTCCATCTTTTCAGGAGCCAGCCACCTGGCAACACTGTAGCCAGTGAAATACAAACACGCCACATGAAATTAAATACACAGACTTTTCACAAGAATGCGCAATAGTGTATTCATTGCATATTCATAAGGGAGTAATTGTGTTTTCATAAAGGGAGATAGCATATACAGGCATCCATCATAGTAACAGTTCATTTAGTGCTGTGACACTCCCCGTCAACTTCACAATATCAACCTTAACAGACATTTGTTAATCAGCAGGGGTGTGACCAATGTGTTTCATTTAATTGATATAATTTTTCACCATTGCAATAATGTTACATACTGCTTATGCCATGATTTACTACTAGGAGTTTGACGTTGGTTACTGCCACTTGTGACGGAAGCCGACGCCACTCGTTCAGCTCACCTCAGCACACGAACCAGACTGGCAGTGAGGTCATCCGCTCCCCGAGCCCCCTGAGCGAGCCCCCTCTGTACCATAATTTAGTCTGATATCACTTAATTGCACTAGTAACTTAATTAACTGGAACATTTGATTTCTTTCTTTTTTGTATGGAAGGGAGCACTCACCAGAGTGCTTAATGCTACAGTGTATCCACATAACCACCACGCTGACTTAGGTCATTTTCATGCTAAGGTCACTACTGTTAGTGCTGAGTCCATTAATTTTAATATTCACATGTCCACTTCTTGAACATGTAATCCAGTGTGAGAGTAAATAGCTTTACAAAATTCAGCTAGTGTTGATTCATTGCCCCGGGGACACATAGGGTGCTACACCTCTTATAATACCAACCAAAATTTTTCTAATACATTTCAGGCATACGAGACGGCCTAAAGTCTCGCCACAAGGTCAGCGTGTGTAAGTAGTGTAATGTTAAGTGCGTGTCAACTTCATCTTTAAACTGACGGAGGCATCCAGGGCCCGACCGAACGACTCACATCACTAACTCTCCGCTGAGTTATGGTGCCAGGCAATTCTACACTGATCAAGCCCTGGGTCTCCTGGACTACGTCAGTTTTATAAAATACTTGAAATACAACATTAACATTATCAAGCACTTTTGCGGAGGTATTTGGTGATTTAGCGNATACATTTCAGGCATACGAGACGGCCTAAAGTCTCGCCACAAGGTCAGCGTGTGTAAGTAGTGTAATGTTAAGTGTGTGTCAACTTCATCTTTAAACTGACGGAGGCATCCAGGGCCCGACCGAACGACTCACATCACTAACTCTCCGCTGAGTTATGGTGCCAGGCAATTCTACACTGATCAAGCCCTGGGTCTCCTGGACTATGTCAGTTTTATAAAATACTTGAAATACAACATTAACATTATCAAGCACTTTTGCGGAGGTATTTGGTGATTTAGCGNGTCAGTTTTATAAAATACTTGAAATACAACATTAACATTATCAAGCACTTTTGCGGAGGTATTTGGTGATTTAGCGAGCTTCTCCAGCTCAGTAAATTTCTACTCTAAATCTGCAAATATTTAGGTCCTTAACTGGGTCACGTGGTCGATTTAGTAACCTAAATAGAGCTCTCCTGGTGGTTTCGGACATGGCTCCAAATTTGTGTACTTGGTAATTAACGAACCTGTGTGATCTATGCTATAGAATTGGGATGACGCTAGTATATACTTAATGACATCACAGGTGGGGCGTAGTATAGATATGTATATACTTGAAGAGAATTCAGACACAGCCTTGGTATCCCTCACATTAAATTTTTCCCAGGTTTCTTGATATTCATATTGATTAATTTATATTATTCATTAAATTGATCTCGTTCCACATATTGTTTTCAGTCAGATAATTTAAGAAATTACAGTTATTGTTCACGCCTATGTACATATGTTTTCAATTTGATTCAGTTGAAGTGGAAACATTTCAGTCTTAATTTTGCATTTCGTTCAAAAAATATCTAAATACCGCTACATTTGGATAATCATTTTGTGTACATGTGTTTCTCGTAACTATTCCAGAAATTTTTTTATAGATGACCTGCGGGAAGTGAGGATGTCGGCAAATCCCTTGAGTTTGTCACGACAGCATGGCCAGGGCATACTCAAGGAATTTGCCGACTCCCTGAACTCCCGTATACCAGCTATAAAGTTCACTTATGAAACCGGAAGTAATAACTCTCTCCCCTTCTTGCAGAAGAAAAAACTATCAGCATCACAGTATATCGGAAACCAACGCATACTGGCCAATATTTGCATTTCATTTCCAANCCAACGCATACTGGCCAATATTTGCATTTCATTTCCAACCACACACACAGCACAAAAGTAGGCGTTTTTCATACATTGGTTAACAGGACCGAGAGCCTATGCTCGGATGGGGGAAGTAAACAAAAAGAACTTGACTACATAAAGAAAGAACTGCTCAGCAATGACTACCCACACAAAATCATTAAAAATATGAAATATCCAGACAACTCATTTATCACAAAAGCTGAAAAAACAAAAACCTCCTGCAGTTACTGTAGTTATTCCAAATGTTAAAGGACTACCGGAAAAAATACGGAGACTGGCTAAGAAACACAACATAGGTATTGCCTTCAAACCCACTATTATAATAATAACAAAAGTAAACCCTGTCAGTGATCAAACAACACACACAGAAATGTATTGACCAAATACCTTGTCAGTGCAGCAGTGTGTACATAGTGGAAACAGACCGGCCACTATCCATCTTTTGTCAATGAACACAAAAAGAACACTAAACAAGGGGAAACAGAGAAATCAAAACCAGCTGAACACACGTGGTCAAATAATCATAAGATTCTGTGGGAAAATTGTGTACCCATAGCCAAAGGGCAAAAAGTCCTAAAAAGAAAAATCAAATAATCGGCTTTCATGAACTGCAATAGTAATATCATAAGTCAACAGCAATTATAATTAAAGGGAATATGGCTACCAATAATTATAAATGAAGTTTCGTCTGCCCATCCCTTGGGACCAGCAGAGGCGAGGTCTTCTGCGAGTGCGGCGGGACTGTAGCAGCTTGGGAGCGGCGACTGTTCCGCAACTCGTCACACCCTTAGGTGGCGGATAGGGCATACCAGGCCCTGGGGTGGTTGGGAATACTCGAATACCAGCCCGCGGATCAACTGGCGGTGCGATAGCACCGTCGTCGTGGACGTCGGAGACCTGGGTAGCTCAGTACGAGATGGCGAAGCGCATTGTGCAGGAGGCAGCCCAACGATCAAGGCGGGGAGGGAGATCTCGAGGTGCTGAAACATGCGAAGTTTAGCGAACCTCACTGCTGGATTCTGCGGGCTGCTGACTGAGAATGTGTGAGGAATAGAATGGAATGTGTCGGACCTCGGAAACTTCTTGCCATCAGCCTTCACTCCGGGGCCAGCTGATTCGCCACCAGGCCTGGAAGGTCCCGGAAGTCATTCCGAGATAGAACTCACCCTGACCTACGAACTGCTTTGATGGATGGAGAGAGGGTGGCTCCCTACAATTTAGCTACCCGTCTTCACCCACGGTGTGGAGAGCCTAATGGCAGTGCGGAAGAGTGAATATGGAGTAGGTACCATGTCTGTGCTGCCCAGTTCGCCGACGCACTCGACGAGAATAGGGGGTCCTGCATTCAACAGCTGCTGTCAATACTATTGTGCTGGTACGCCTGCAAAGAAATATTTGTAGCAGTTCCCCCTCAAGGGCGCTTGCGCCCACAACCCCATTCCTCTCTCTCCTAGATTTTCAACTCCTCAATAAAAAGAATGAAAACATCCTTTAGCATTTTTATTAATGCATGAATAAGTTTTAAAGTTCTTTCCTGTCGGGAGGGTTTTTATGGTGACTATGCTGGTATTTTCCCCTTCCCCTTCTAACTATAGTCACAGGTATAGGAACACTCAGGATTGCAGTTCATTGCCCCCATTGCAGCCATTGCTGCTTGCTTTAATCCCTCTTTTAGCTATCTGCCCATAATAACGCACCGACTTGATAGATTGTTACAGGTAGGGAAGAAGACTTTGACTTCAGGAAGGGGGGCTCTAGTGTTACTGGATTCAGAGTCTGGTACCAGGGGCCCCTCCAACTTTAATTTATAAACAAGGGTTTTCTTAATTCCACTGTCACAAGCGAGAAAACGATGAATCGTACCCCGTGGACTGCCCTTGGGAGAATAGAGACTCACCAACACATTACATGCGAAATTAACTACCACACTTGCAAACAAGAGACTAGCATGTTAGACAGACATCACGACACTCACATTCATTCTAGCTGTGAGGCTGGAGGGGAGCTCCACCCCCCCCCCTCCGAAAACACGAATACATAAATTTACTTATAATAGGCAACACCAAAAACCAGCCTAAATAAGAATCCGATGCCCAGCTAACCACTGCTATGCGGCGCCTCGCCACCGACCCAATAATTTGAGTATGTGTTGGAGTGCATTTGTTCAACAAACACCCAATGAGTTATGGGAGTCTAGGCTCTCGGTTTCACGACACTTAAAGCCATTCGGTGGCCTATTAGGGTTCGGCGGCAGCCCACATGCCAGCGACGGCCCAGCGGCCATCCAGGGAGAACCGGGAGGCCACGTCATGCCTGCCCCCGCCAATACTCGTCACCTGCCTGCCTTGCTGACACCAGACACCCCGACAAATTTGGTGGGTGGAGACAACATGCCTGAACTGTCTGTTAACGTGATGGGAGGCCTACTTGCCACACTTTATACTCCATTGCAAATGGGGCCAACAACCAGTGGGCGACAAGGGATGGGAGTAACCCGAAGCAGGCCACCACTCAACAAACTGCAGGCGGTATAGACCCCCCTCCCCCTCAGGTCTGCAAACAAGGGCGGGCCTTTTAAAGGCGACGCCAAACACGCCCAGATCACGACACTTAACCCACAGACGAGCGCCCCACACCAGCCAAAACCCAGTACGAGTGGCACCAAGCCAAGTAAGCCGAGGCGGGTCACAATTCATGTGTTCTCGGTGCGTGCCACCCTCCTCCGCTGCATCTTCACCGAGACAGGGATCACCGAGCTGCAGTGCGAGCTGCTACCGCATCCCAGAGCATCAGGTCAGTTCGTTGCCATACTGACTGACGAACTGGTGTTCTGGAGGGCCCAGGCTGCATTACACAAATCCAAGATCGACTTCGCCCAGTTCTCTCACCAGGAGAAGCGCCCCTTGCGAGGGACCCTGGGTGAATTTCCTGCAGACGAAGATGTAATTCTAATATAACATCAGCTGGCACAGCACACGAAGGTCATCTTCGTTCAGCAGATGACCAGCCGTTGCACCAAACAACAACTTGACCTTTACAAGGTGGAAGTGGAGGTGGAGGAAAACACCGAGGATATCTCCTAGGACTGTCGCGCCTTTACTGGAATCATTACATCCCTCCCACAAACCCAGTGCAGTGCTTCCGATGTCAGAAACTGGGGCACACGAGACTCCAGTGCGTGTGCGCAGAGTGCTGTGTGCGCTGCGGAGAGAATCATCCCCACTGCGACTGCACACATAACAAGTCTACTTGTGCACTCTGTGTGCAAGAGCACTCGGCGTCCTACACCCAGTGTCCAGTGAAACTGTGCTGGGCAAGATCCCGGCCCGCACCACAGCCCAATACCACACACCAGACAAACACAGGAGAACAAAGACAGACACAGCTAAATGCACCAAATATGACTCACATAACTAACACAGTACAGCCAAGAGAGAAACAGATAACTAAACAAACAAGAGCCGACTCAACACAGCAACCCAATATGGGAAAAAAGCCTTATTTACAAATAATAAAACAACAAAATATACCACCCATGCAAATAACAAAACAACCACACATACAAATACACAACAGCACAGCACCAGATACACCCACAATAGAGTCAAGAGACACACAAATATTCTGTAATAGTAAATTTAAACCTCCACCTCAACAAGAGCCGGTCCGCCCTCACATTCAGCCACACACACACAAAACCTACCGAGCCCACAAAGACACACCAGATTCGCACTCAGCATACGCAGCCCTCTACACAAACATGCCAGGGTCGCCTGCCTATAAGCAAAGTGCAGGAACTTCTAACATTCCAGAATTTCCTAGCGATAATGCAGGAGATACCTGGCTACACTAACTGAAATGCCAAGACTTTTACGAACTCATTATACACGAAATTACACAATAGGCAGACCAGACACAAACAATACAAAAACAGTTCTTAGCTACCACATTATTTCTACAGAAAACACTACTGCTGCACCACACCAAGGAAAACACAAACACACAATAATGGCAGTGCATCAACGAACACCTCCTCCCCCCAATAACAGAGCATTCTCATCAGGAATGCCAGGGGCCTAAGTTACGAGAAACACGAATTGTCTGCCTACATTCACAACACACACACCAACATAGCCATCATCACAGAAACACTCTTTCGCCCAAACAAAAAACACACAATACCAGATTACAATATTCACAGACAAGACATAAATATAAAAGGAGGGGGAGTTGTCATTATCATTCATCGATCCATATGCCATCATATCCAGCCGCTGCCACAGCTAGAACACACAGAAGCAATAGCCATAGACATTTACATACACAATCAGCCAATTACAATCATAGCCGCAAATATCTTCCCCTCTAGACACGGGTGAAATAGACATGCTATTGCAAGTATCTCCATGAGTGCCAATAGCAGGCGACTTGAACGCCAAACATCCCGACTGGCACTTCAGAAGAGCCAATACACATGGCAGAATACTGCACAGACACGCCAGAATGCACACCTTTATTACAGATGCTCCAAACACACCAACATTCATCCCAGACAATCAACATCATGCACCAGATGTACTGGACATTATCCTGAACAAGGGCAATAATTTCCAGCGACCACATACCAGTATTCATGGACATTCACCATACATCTTGCCCTCAACCTGCACCACGCACACACACACACACACACACACATTTAAATACACAGTTCCCATCTTACATTAAACAGGCCATAACATTACGAAACAGACACAAAAGGCTTGACATGATCCAAGTGTTCACTAGCTCCTTTGTGCCCACTCTGACTGTGCCGCAGTCGTCTCAAATGCACCAGCTACACCACACCAACTGGCTTGTGGGCCAGAGAGAAAGTTCTACAAAGTGTAGTTAATTAGTGTACATACTGTCAACAAACATAAATCATCAAAAGTCCAATACAAACATTTATGAAATAATATAACAGCTTTCATATGTGTATTTATGTAAGCCATTATGTTTTCTTATGTTTAATTAATTAAATATAATTTTCATCACATAATCATCTTTCAGTGTATTGTTCTGTTTCATCTTTTCGCCGCTTGGCGTCTAGCTCTCGCCACTGGTGGCGGAAGCCGACTCCATGCTCGCCCCAGTTCATCTCAGCACCTGAACGAGACTAGAAGTGTAAGTCTCTCGCTCCGCGAGGCCCTCAATACCGGCATGTTAGGCTGAAATAATTTTTAACAGCAATAGTATTAAATTAATTAACCGGAACATTTCTTTTATTTATTTCAAGTACTGAGGGGAGAGCAACTAGTTTTCAACGCAATCACGTTTTCAACATAAAGCCACGTGTTTTTCGCCGTGCAAGTGCTGAAGCCATTTTTCATATCATTCATGCGTTTATTCATCTGTGAACGGACGATGAATAAACAACTCAACAAGTAAAATAGTTTTAAATCATTGTAGGGCAACCTTATTAGCGTCACCAGTGTTTAGTAATGTAGTTCAGGCGTACGAGACGGCCGACAGTCTCGCCATCCTATGTAAAGAGTGCAGCTGTAAGTACGCGACAATCAAGCAAATAACTGACGCAAGGTTCACCAGGGTCCCTGGTCGACCGTACGACCTTCACTTCATTAGCTCACCACTGAGTTATGGTGCCGGGCAAAAATCTAACATCAAACCAGCCCTGGTAACTGATGCCGCGTCAGGCTGTGACAGCGAACCCGGGACCTGTACTACAGAGATCTATACCAAAAGGCACAAGATACAGTGGAGACGCTTGTCAGTGATTTTAGAGCTCAGCAGTGAGGCAATTCTGTAGCCGCTCTAAAAACCGAGGACACCTCTCTGTGGAAGATGACTCTGCACCTAACGGGGAACTACTTCGCAGTCCCACCACTCACGCATGCACACAGGGGTTGTTTACACACTGGCTGAAAAAGGTGAATGTGCTAGACTGGTCCCTTGAGGAAACATTTCGCTCTAATGAGAGATATGGAGACGGAGAACATGAAAACATGATGCAGCAAATCCTGGCAGATGTATAAGTTGGTGAAAACCCCGAGGAAACCATGGATATAACTGCCGCTGAACTGATGAGAGCCATGAAATCCACTCGCCGCAACACCACACCAGGAGAAGACAAAATCCACTACACACTCATTAAACAAATCACATATAAATTCATTTGCATTTTAGCACAATATTACACCCCCATACTCTGACATAATCATTTCCCCGACAGATGGAAGCAGACCAGGGTGGTGACTATTCTCAAACCAAGCAAACCACCCTCACTTCCCACCAGCTATCGCCCTATTAGTCTGCTCTCCACTCTCTCCAAACTACTGGAGAGAGTGGTGAATGGCAGGATGCTGGCACACATTTCATCCCACCACATACTTCGTGACGAACAGTTTGAAGTCCACCAGCTCACCTGGCTCACTCTGGAAGCCACGAAGTCCATTGAATACCAACATCACACTATCGTCGCCCTTCTAGACATAGGAAAGGCATTCGACAGGGTCTATCACCCTGGTTTGCTATACAAGCTTCACGAGTATCTTTTTTCTCCCTACCTCGTCCGTTTCATATCATCCTACCTATTATCTCGCGCATTTCATGTCAGTTTCGACGTCGAAAAATCCATGGTCTGCCAGGTAAAAACAGGAGTTCCCCAGGGCAGCATACTAGGTCCGGTCCTGTTCAATATTTATATCAACAACATGCCACGAGCCGGAGAGGCTCACATCGGCTGTTATGCCGATGATACTATAGTCTTCGCATCATCGATGAACAGAGACCGGGTCATAAGCCACGTGCAGGCTGCCCTGGACGACATAGAGACCTGACTAGCGAAGTGGCGCATTAAAGCAAATGCAACCAAGACAGAAACAATAGAATTTAGCACCCGACGATATAACCCGCCCACAAAACTACAGTTCTGTGGCCAGGAAATCGACTACAGCAACAAGGTCAAGTACCTGGGTGTAATCATGAATATGAGGCTGGTCTGGAGACATCACATTCATTGGTAGCTCACCAGTGCTTCCAGAACAGAGTCCTTCGCATGATATCAGATACACCCAGGAACACACGAAATGACCAGCTCCACAACGAGCTGAAAGTGGAGAGAATAGAACATCACATACACAAGCTGGCCATAGAGCCATATAAGAATATCCCGAAGGTAGAAAACCGCCTGGCTCGTGAGCTGACAAACTACGACGAAAGGCAGGTGTGGATGCATAAACAACCCAAAGCCCTCATCCTCCCTCCAACAAACTGAAAAGATTTACACTAAACCATGTATATAGTTTAAATTGTAATTTGTAAATAGCTGGGATATTGCCAAAGTCGGCCATATGAATGTATATAGTATTGATTAATTATGTTTGATATTATTTAGATTTAATATATATTATCTCGATTTAATTATGCTATTCCGATATTATTATATTATTTCAATTTCATTGTGTTATTTCAATTTTATTGTGTTATATCGATTTGGTTATTTTCATTAAATTTATATTATTTCGATTTAATATTATTGTATAACTTAATAATTATAGAGTGGGTATGTATGTATATGTGTATATGAGTGTAGAATGGACAAGAAAAAAAGGTGAGAATGAGAATACATACACATGCAATGAATAATAAACATTTTATTGACAGACATCCCAGCCGAATTTCTGCTGACTCTGTTTCGGCCATATACTGCCAGGAGACTACTTAATGCTGGCATTATGACATTAAATTATTTCACAAGCCGTTTACCACATTCAAGAGATTACATTCCACAGCACCAGATATCCATCCACATCCTAGGGAGGCCCGGAGAAAGGCAAACTAGTGGCGTGGATCACCCCTGTAAGTCCAAATCCCACCCGTCAAAAACCCAATGGGTAAAGCCTTAGCTCAGGCTCCTACATGCATTACTAACTGCCTGTTAAAGAGGGGGAAACCTGTGGCTGAGTGCGGCATAGGAGCGAAGATGCGAATACTACATTCTTCAGACTGGAAACTGAAAACCTGGCCGCTCATGACGCCAGGAATGTCGTCTGGGGGGTTGGGTGTAGGGTCCAGTGGCTACCTCCTTCCCACTTCGCGGCCGCAGCATAATGAAGGATGCTGCGGGTTTGGGAAGGGAGGGGTGGCGACCCCCGATGACCAAGCACAACATTATAACATCACCCATGAAATCATATACCATGTATATTCATTTCACCAGGTTCATTAAAAACCAAGGCAAGAGCAGAGGCCATAAATNCCCATGAAATCATATACCATGTATATTCATTTCACCAGGTTCATTAAAAACCAAGGCAAGAGCAGAGGCCATAAATCCTAAGCATATTGACTCGCAATCATCCATGTATAATGTTTTTTTTTAGGGGAGCGAACCCCCTTACTTTTTAGCGATTTAGCGATTAGCTTAACACTTCAGTCGTCCGCACACAGGGCTATGGACAACACATTAGCTACTCTTAACACTACATCAAAAAGCCAAAAGGTACACTGCACCGCTCACGTAGGGCACCCTGTCCAGGCTGGTTATGTGGGAATTCGGGAAAGGTGGGAAATTACTACTCGTTTTCCAGGTTGAGAGACACACATGCCAATCGTAATAGGGGTCAGGGGATAACAAAACGAAAAGAAACTAAACTAAATAAATTCAATTAACAAATTTATAAAAACCAACCTTTTTTTTAAATAATAAAAATACAAATATATATAACACTTTTGTATTTTTATTATTTAAAAAAGTTTGTTTTTATAAATTAGTACTTCATACTAACAACTCACAATGACGCACCGACTTGATAGTTTGTTGCAGGTCGGGAAGAAGACTTCGACTTCGGAAAGGGGGGCTCTACTGTTAATGGATTCAGTGTAGATTCTGGTACCAGGGGCCCCTCCAACTCTAGTTTACTAACAAGGGTTTTTTCACTGTCACAAACGAAGAAACGATGAAACGTACCCTGAGGGCTGCCCCGGGAGACTAGGGACTCACCGACACATTACATGCAAAATTAATTAGCACACTTGCAAACAACAGATCAACATGCTAGACAGACATCACGACACTCACATTTACTCCATCCAGGAGGCTGGAGGGGAGCTTCACTCCGCCACCGAAAACACGAATACGTAAATTTTAATTATAATAGGCAACACCAATAAACAGCCTAAATACGCGTTCGATGCCAAACAAACCACAACTACACTGCGCCCCGCCGCCTACCCAATGATTTGAGTATGTGCCGGGGTGCATTTGTTTTATATACACCCAGTGAGTTATGGGAGTATTAGGCTCTCGGTCTCACGACACTAGGGCCATTCGGTGGCCTATGAGGGTTCGGCGGTGAAGCAGCAGTCACACAGGAAATTCCCATGCATGCAGAGCGCAAGTCTGCCGAAGTGAAGGCAACTTCACTCGATTAAATAACGCCCATACTAAACAGTAGCGACGCACTTAAAAAAAATCTCCTTCTCAAGGCCCTATTTGAACCTCTGCTCCAGCTCGTTGTGATCTGGGCAGACCCGAACACCAACTTCCACAATAAGGGTTAACCCTAACAGTGGGCTAACACTCACCAAAAATCACTCCTAATATGGAGCCAAATATACACGATTGGTACACTACAATAAACAAGTTTTTATACTGGAATGCTCGAGGCATTCGCGACAAATAGCACGACCTAATTGATTAATTAGGCAGGCACCAAATAACCCTCACAGCTATTAATGAGACTCATTTAAAACCCCGGGACATGTTTTCAGTCCCAGGCTACACTATTTCCCGCGCAGATCGGGAAAACAGGCAAGGAGGCGGAGTACTTGTGTTAGTACACAAATCTATTAAGTGCTACGCCGCCAAGCAACCTCAGCTCGCCACTGTAGAAGCAATAGGGGCTGAATTAAAGCCAGGGACACAACATAGCATTCTATGATATAGACTGTCCACCAGGCCACACTTTGACAGCTGTCGATCGAGATGAACTTACCAACATCGCGTCCATGTTCATTGCTGCAGGCGATTTAAATGCGTAACACCCCGCCCTTAATTGCAGGTCGCACACAGAAAATTGTAATGTACTATTCAGGCACTAGAAACGTCACAATTATATTGCGCACACCCCTCTGGAGTACACGCGATAGCATGGTGTATTAAAATTAATACTCCACCGCCATGCTGATCCCTATCTGAACGAAAACATTTAAATCCAGGGACTGAAAACCTAGTTTGTGGAAGCAAATGCGTTTCATTAACCGCAATTATAGGAACCTGGTGGCAATAAATAAAATATATCAGCTCTTGTTTGATAGATTTTATTTCTCGCCACCAGGTTCCTATAATTGCGGTTAATGAAACGCATTTGCTTCCACAAACCAGGTTTTCAGTCCCTGGATTTAAATGTTTTCGTTCAGATAGGGATCAGCATGGTGGTGGAGTATTAATTTTAATACACCATGCTATCGAGTGTACTCCAGCTAAAATATTACAGTTAGATAAACTAGAAGCAGTAGGAATTACAGTAAAGCTAGGAAACCAGCAAGTTTCAATTTATTCTGTTTACTGCCCGCCAGGCCGCACTCTTTTACGCGCAGATTTAAATAAATTAATCAATGCATCTCCGGTTTTACTCGCTGTGGGCGATTTAAACGCTAAACATCCCGCTTGTGGCTGTCTCGCGGGTACACCCAATGGGAATACACTATTTAGTCATCAAGAGCACCATACTTATTGTGTACAAGCACCCACAGAACCTACTTTTCAGCCTTCAGCAATTAATTACAGGCCCGATATACTTGATATCGTGCTCAATAAAGGCCTTCAGATGACCTTAGAACTAGAAGTGCTCCATGAATTGGCTTCGGACCATTATCCTGTCCACGTGTTGTTCAGCGATGTTGAAACGGACAAAATGCCAACTCGAAAGATTAAAGATTACAAGAATGCGAACTGGTCTGGCTTTAGAGATTACCTGGACGAGGAAGTCAATCTCCCAGCTCTTCTTACTACTCCCTAAGAACTTGACTCCACTGTCACTCGTGTCACGGAACTAATTCAGACAGGAATAAGTGATTTTGTCCCGGAAAAAAACCCCGCGGACTTGCGGAGATACACTACCTGATGATATCAGAGAGTTGATCTCGCGCAAAAATAGGCTGCGCAGACGCTATTCCCAGCTCCGTACCAGGCTAGTTAAATGCCAAATAAATGAACTTAGAGATCGAATTGATACCGAGATTAAAATCTGGCAAGCTGAAACTTGGAATAATAAATTATCCCGTTTATGCACCTCAGACAACAGCCTGTGGCACATGACAAAGGCGTTTACAAAGAGACGCGACCCAATCCCGCCTCTTCAAAGCACTGCAGGCACGGCCTATTCGCCCCAGGATAAAGCTGAGGCCATGGCCGCTCATTTAGAATTAGCTTTCCAGCCCAATGCTGATCCCTCAGATCCAGCTTTTGTGGCTCACATTTATAGGACCCTCCGAGTGCTTTTTGCGGCAGCCTTCAACTGCCGAGCCAGATCCCATGCATGCTGACGAGGTTAGAAGAATAATAAAACAAATGAAGCCCCGTAAAGCACCCGGGTTCGACTCCCTGCAGGCTATAGTGCTCAAGCGACTGCCTGACAGTATACTTGAAGCTATAGCCGAGTGCATTAATGCAAGTTTTAAGCTTGCCCATTTTCCCACTTCCTGGAAATGTGCCTCAGTTATCGTTTTTTCCTAAACCGGACAGAGACCCGAAGCAATTACAGAACTACCGCCCCATTAGCCTACTCAGTTCGTTCTCTAAGATACACGAGCGCGTATTATTGCGACGCCTAGAAAATCATATTCGCGAAATTAATATTTTTCCTAACGAGCAGTTTGGCTTTAGTAAATCCCATTCTACCGTTCATCAGCTCGTAAGACTAAGCGAGCATATAACCAATACTTTTAACTGGCGTCATTGCACCGTCGCAGTATTTTTAGATGTTGAGAAAGAGTTTGACAGAGTTTTCCATGCTGGGCTATTGTACAAGTTGTTTGAAAATAACTTCCCTGATTGTTATATTAAACTATTAGCTTCATATCTATGTAGACGCACATTTACCGTTTCAATTGACGGAGCGACCTCTGAAAAGAAAATAATTATAGCTGGAGTCCCCCAGGGAAGTATATTAGGTCCAGTCTTGTATAATATTTACACCGACGATATTCCGCGCCCCCCTACCTGGCATATAAACTTAGGAATTTATGCAGATGACACTGTAATTTACACGCGATCTCGTAAAGCTGAGCTTGCCACTCAGCGCGCCCAGGCTCAGCTCAATCAGCTTGAAAACTATTTTCGCCTGTGGAGAATATAAATAAACGTGGGAAAATGCGAGGCAATTGTTTTCACTCGCCGAAATATTCCTCCCGATTTGCCACATCTCACTCTCTTTGGGGAGGATATTCCATTTAAAGATGAGGTGAAATACCTGGGCCTTCTTATGGATAAAAGGCTGACATGGCGGCGTCATGTGGAGGCCAAGAGAAATCTTGCCTACGCACGCATGTCAGCCTTATATCCACTTCTAAATCGTGGCTCAGGTTTGACACAGAAAAATGGGATACGATTATATCAGGCAATGATTCGCCCCATTATCACGTATGCGGCGCCCGCTTGGGCATACTGTGCACAAACTCATTTAAATTCATTGCAGGTGCTGCAAAATAAACGCCTCAGATTGGTTGCAGATGCACCCAGGTATGTCCCTGTCAGATGCTTGCACGCCGAATTAAAAATAGACAAGCTGGACGAAGTAATTCGCAAGCACACCAATTCTTTCTACAGATCAACAGAGGAACATTAAAATCCTCCTATAACTGCCCTTGGGGATTATGATATCGATTTGACATAGTGCTACGAGCTACCAAAATCGCTTCTAGCACACAGGCCCCCTTAGCCCTGTGTGTAACACACTGCCAGGCCAATTATGTTGCCTCTGCGCGGCTCTTAAGAATATATATTAATATGTTTACAACCTTGTGTAATGAAAAGTAGGATAAAGTCTCAGACTACATTATCTGCAGCCTATTTAATTTTAGTTTTATGTTAGGATTAGTGCAGTCATCAACAATTACTAATTCAACCTAAACTTGCTTTGATTTCTCATAGTCATGCAGGGCGCTCTGCCCAGGCTGGTTATGTGGGAATTCGTGACAGGTGAAAAATAGCCCCAACCACCACTCGTCTTCCAGGTCAAGGACACACATGCCAGTCGAGGTAGGGGTCAGGGGCTACCTAGTATTAATATTAAATAGTAATTAGAATAATTAATAATTTAGTTTGTACGAGTAGGAATATAAATGTCCTCGTGGATTACTTTAGTATTAGATTCTTAGACTAACCATCTTTTCTTTCAGGCAACTACCATCTTGTCGTGGATTAGTAAAAGTCAGCTTGTGTCAGCTCTGCTGGCACTCCTGACAACTAATCCAGTTTTTCTTTTAAGTTTTCAGGATCCACTGGTGATTCGGGGGGGAGTAGCACAGTCGCACTCTCCCCCCACCAGAGTGATGTTCCACATCACTCTGGTTAAACCAGCGCAAGTTAAGAAAAGATCCCAGCCACCTCTCTACTAGTTTCTCCTCTCCCAATAGTAAAGAGCATGGTACCCACCTATCTTTATCCTGTAGCATTTTCTCATAATGCATGTAACAATTTTTAATTCTTTCCTGTCGAAAGGGTTTTTACGGTGTCTGTGCCGGTTTTTCCCTTTCTCTTCTAGATGTAGTTAGTTAACTATAAGTACATTAGGGAGGTTTTTCATGGCCAAACTCGGCCATGGGAAACCCAATCCCTCTTTCCCGCGATGCACGTCTCCTTGCATGTTTTTCCTTCCCTTGTAAGTGTAAGGGGTTAGTCCTGAGACGCAATAATCCCGTTCCTACCACGGACTAATATATAACACTTAGTTTTAGAGTAGGTTAGAAAAAAAAAACCCCCTCCGGAGCCGACTTTCGACCTCCCAAATTCCAACACAAACCAGATATTCTGGATATTTTGTAAACTCAAGGCCTGCGCACGCCCTTTGAGTTAACTGTTATACATGAATTATCGTCTGACGATTACCCTGTTAATGCTGAGTTCGTGCCACTCGATACTGACACTACTCAGAATGGTGCTTTAAGAGATTTTAAATACGCGAATTGGCGTGACTTCCAGGGGTATTTTGAGGAAGAGCTGATATTGCCATTCCCTCTAGACACATCCGATCACTGGCTACGAACCTCAGTTGCGCAGTCAGCATACTTTCCTCTCTCTTTCCGTCTTACCCCCGACCCCCTCACTCTTCCCCTGGGTCCAGCATATATATACCGGCTGCGGAACGGTATTCGTGGCTGGTTTGCCTCAGGAGAGTTGCAAATGTCGCCCCATCTGCATCTGCGACAGTAGCGTCATCCCCCTCTAATAAGTATGGTTTGGCCCTTCAGGCCCTAGAAAGGGTACAGGCTGGGTATGCTGGTTTTGTTGTTTCGCCAATAGCGCAGTCATATTTCAACGTTGTTAACTTTGTCTTATAGCTCACTGTATTTCCCTACCCCTATCCCACTGCAATACCTATTTCAGCCTGTGTCCAGATATTGTCTTCTAGGACTTGGCACACATTACAATCCCCCACACCCTTAATGCTATTAGGCATAGAACATCCCTCTTCCTGCTGGTGATAAACCCACCTTGTTAGTCACCACCAGAAAGGAGTGATTGACTGCTGTCACAACCTTCAGAGGAGTACTTGGCATGCCTGCGATAATCCCGCNCAGGACTTGGCACACATTACAATCCCCCACACCCTTAATGCTATTAGGCATAGAACATCCCTCTTCCTGCTGGTGATAAACCCACCTTGTCAGTCACCACCAGAAAGGAGTGATTGACTGCTGTCACAACCTTCAGAGGAGTACTTGGCATGCCTGCGATAATCCCGCCCTACCCAAGTACTTGCTGGGAGCCAGTAGTGGTGGTCACATAGGTGACACAGCACACAAACTTCACCATGGAGATATGGAGTACTGGTGGTAACCTCGCTCACTCCGCTATCCTGGGAAAGTGACACGTGTTGTGTGGGTATTACACTGGAGGGAAGTCACTGCCCTCCGGGAGGCCACCCGAGAGTTAATAACCCCCCCCCCCCAATTCCATTCAAAGTTAGGGCTTTGGTTCCGCACTAAGCTGTGCCAGCCCCTATTGGACATCCATTTTAACCTTGACGCATTATGTCTAACCCAGGACCATCATCGCTACTATAACAACTCGCCTGGCCTCCTCCCACCGCATTTACATACATGAGATGCGTAGAACAAGGGTTGGTCTTCCTCTAAGTGAGCATCGTTACCACCTGCACGACCACCAGTTACAGATTCGCAACCCGGCCTAGCTCGGCTAGCGCCCACACCACCCCCTCTCATGCACAGCCAGCACGTGCCGATGCCACCGAGTGGCAGTAATAAAAGGTAGTCTGTCACCTTCGTACACCTATAGTCATCAGGGCATACACCACAACACTACATATTGAGTTGTAGCCCTGGTACATGCCATTTGTTCATTAGCCATCACTTACACTTCTCTCTCTTACAAGCACTGCAATATTTAGCAGTTTTCTAACCACCAGCCAATCTTACAAATGTGATGGGCAGTTTACGCACTTGAGTTGATCTTCCGAAGTTATCCGAGGCCATGTTCGCTACACCAACCGCCTCTTCGCAGTTGACTAGTAAATTTAAATTTAGCTAAGGCCATGATTCTTGCCCAGGACAGACCCAATCGAGAGTTGTTACAAGCTTTGTAAATAGAAACTCGAACTCGTAGTTTTCCACTGAGGAGTATTTTATCAAGTCTGAATAAAACCCTGCAGAACATTATTTTACAGTTTTACCTTCTTTTTGCAGAGGAGATATCCCTGGTTAACTGATCATTTTCAACAACCTGTAGTCACCTAGTAACCTACTATNAAGCTAAGGCCATGATTCTTGCCCAGGACAGACCCAATCGAGAGTTGTTACAAGCTTTGTAAATAGAAACTCGAACTCGTAGTTTTCCACTGAGGAGTATTTTATCAAGTCTGAATAAAACCCTGCAGAACATTATTTTACAGTTTCACCTTCTTTTTGCAGAGGAGATATCCCTGGTTAACTGATCATTTTCAACAACCTGTAGTCACCTAGTAACCTACTATGTACACAGGGACTTCTCTGAGAAGAGTAAGGGAACTGTACTTACAGGCTCAGACAATAAAAAAACCAATTCCTGCGGGGGAGGATCCCCATCGCAACTTGATGCCCGGCACTGTGGCTGTTCAGTATTACTTGGTTGGGCTTGCGTCCTTTGGACTCGACTGTCGAGCATGGTACCCGTAATCTGGTATTAGGTAACACACTAGTAATTCCAAGTTACTGACACCGCCCCCCAATCAAGCACACCACCGTAATTCGTTGCCGGTTGCAGAGGTTTTGAGGACAGCAAGATGTTAACTTGAACCTGATCTTCCATGGGAGGAAAATAATTCTACACTTCTGCTTTGCCCCTGAGAGATCCTTGTAATACACCTAACTACTCCATCTACAGATACCTTTCTCCGAGCGAGGAGGAGAAAGTAAGGGTAGTCACTGCAAAACAAGAACCCCGAGAGTCTATGCCAAAGAGCCCCCACTCAGGTCAAGCAGACTAAGTTTGCCCAGCTCGCATGGCAGCAACTTGCCTATGAACCTCCTTGATATCGAACAAGGTTCTTCCTACCACACACAAAGACCTCAGGTATCCACAGCCAGTAGGCTGCTTCTGACCAAACACAATTTCAAGGTAGGCAATATGTATACAAAGCTAGAAGAGAACATGTCAGTAGGAAATGCGTGAATATGTAGAGCCAGAGATTCCCTAAGGACTGTTCTCCCCACCTACTAAAACGCCCAGGCCTCGAAATCCCTGGGTAGGACCAGAGGTTCCAAATAATTAACAGTCCCAATCCTAGAGAACAGACGAGGTGTCAGCAGTCCATGCCAAAAGGAAAACTTCTCTACGCCCTACAATGGTAGGTATCAACCTCACTAACTCTCTACTTCCCGTATGCTGTACCATCGGACTAGGAGGCAAGAAACAATCAAGCAGGCTTTGACTTTAGCTAGGGAAACTGTGGAGTCAGAACAGGGGCCCAACACCCAACAGGGTGTACTACTATCTGCAGGAAGAGGCAGCCTGTCTAAGGAAGGCCACCTCCAACCAGTGTCCACCTGCTGTAACACTGGTTGCGAAGAGAACACATCTGGGAGGTCACCCTGTCCCGCTTCCAAGAACCACGTGCTGTATTCTCTCCTGCGTCCCAACATCGCTGAAGCAATGACCGACTGAGCCACCCCGAACTGTGCCTGCTTAGGCTGGATTTCACAGCAAAGCAATTCGCACCAACCTGCCTGAATACCTGGCCAGTGCCACGCCTGGCGCCACTTCAAACTCAGAAGACTGTCGTTGACTTTAACCAGTCCACAGGCCATTCTCGCACTCTCTCTATGCATCCCGGTCCTCAGGGGGAGAAGCTGTGACGAGATCTGCCTGTTAAGTGCAGCCTGAACAGGTGAGGCATCACACTGCCAGTGCTGTGTGATGCCAGTTGGTGAATCATTTAACTTTTCACATGGGGGGTATGCTTATGCTGGCGGTATTGCTGCACGATTGGGAGAGGGCATGGCCCACCTCCCGCTCCAGTGACCTTTAATGATGTGCTGGTATATCGTGTATAAATGCAAGGAGATCTAAGTAGCAGAGGCAAGTCACATATGGATCATGCACATGCATCAAAGTTGACGTGATGTCTTCAATCCATGTAAACCTCTGCCACAGCCAGACCCTCCCAAGGCATAACTGTCCTGCCGTCACACGCCACCGAGTCTGCATGAGGAGATAAGTCATCAAGGTACACGTGTGCCTGTGTAATATGCATGCTCGCTATGGAACTGTGCATGCTGCCCCTCATGCAGCGTAGCCAGTGAGCAACCCGGCCGCAGATAGATGGCACTTTCCATCATGTTGGTTCTTCCTCTGTCTCGTCTTTCACCCTGCACCTCCTGAGCTTGACATTTGTTGGTCTCCTGGCTACACCATATCATTTCGCTAGACAGCTGCATACTGCTAGACCACTCTACTTGATATACAACCTGTCGCTGTGCCACACATTGGCATCACCCATGCCATATTCATACTGTATTTGCAGGGTTTACCATTGCCCTTGTAACACTGCGTTACTGGATCAGTCATACTCTTGCCAAACTTAGCTTTGACCTTCAGGCAACTGCTTTGGATACATACTGGAGTGCGACTTGTATACTATGGCAACTTAATAAACATGTGACGCACCACTAGCGACGTCATTCTCTCATCTATCTTCCCCACAGTCATGGCCCCCAGGATGTCTTCCAAGTAAGGGTGGTTTGTCTGGCTGTTGCCGCCTGCTGCGCTGCAACCCGCTTCACATCATGTCGCTGCTCTACCCCTCCAGTGCCTGGCATGTGAGGGGAAGTCTGCGCCGCTCTCAGTTACTCTCTTCTCTCCTTCGCGTTTCTCTCTCCACACCCCGCATCACCCGCGCTGGCCCAGTGCTTTGAGTATAAAGAGGACCCGCAGTCCTCAGTTGTGGTAACACGCCAGTCCTCTGTGGAACGTTACGCTGCCCGAAAGCTATCAGACTTTGCGTCTCACCGTCGCAAAATGTCACGCTGGCTGAGCCACCATCGACTTTTTCAAGTCACCACTGCCTTCTGCAGTTCAGTCAAGAGTTCTACTCTGTACGACACCGCCTCGCTGCCCACCAGCATACCGAAGCCGCTGCGCTTCCAGCTCAGCTACCTTGTATCTTACTCCCAGATATCACGAGTGCGAGTACCACTGACTTGGGGTTGCCCTCACCCCCGGCGCTGCCGTGTCTTCCGAGACTATGTAAGATACCAGTTGGCAACTTACGACCAGCCCTTCAGGCCTCAGTCAGGGCACAGGGAGTTGTCACTTCCAGCACTCTGTAATTCCTACACCTTGTCTCATCTCTTTCCTGTTCGCCACCTGTCCTAGTAAGGCTCTTCTAGGGTTAGCCACGAGCCAAAACCTAGCTCCTTTTCTCTCACATTGATAATGGTTTCGAAGTGCTGCTTAGGAAGTTTGCCTTCCTAGGAATCAATAGAGCAGTTGTCTCTTGGGACTATCGACCTTCCCAGTAAGTACCTGAGTCAGCCCCGCGATGTCCAGCGTGCCAGGTTACCTGCTTGGAAACGATAGGTCATCCCCATCAGGAGACCCACTCTTCATGACACCTGGGTCAGACCACAACGTCCCGCCCGCCAGCGAACCATGGGAGTGGACGCCCTTAGCCTCCTACTGTAACCTCCAGTTTGGTACTTGGGTCAGACTGCGATATCCATGTGCCAAGACATTGGGCTGGATACCAGTAGAACAGGTCTCCCACCTCACTTGACCTCCACATTGTTCACTCCATCAGGCTGTCTCTACCTCTTACTGGCCGCCCACTATCAACCTAACTGGCTACCCCCACCATCTTATGCCTCATTATAGGACTGGGCGGGGCAAAGCTGCCAAACAGAGACTAGCTCAGGCTGGGGTATTGAGGGAAAGCAACCCAGTTTGCAACCAGGCATACTCTTTGAAGAAAGAGGAGGCTCCACATTAGAGAGGGTCTGCCTCAAGTTCATCAAGCTCCACTTCGAACCTCCTCTGGCACATACCACGTGCAGTATCTCCGCTGCCACCTACACCGCCGAAGAAGATGCCAACCTTCATTTGGCCAGCCAATGTTACCATGGTAGTCAGGCCCCTGAACGTCACACCAGATTATATTCCCTCCAGGGTGAGTAGGAACCTCACTGGCAAGCGTGCCACCCGAAGATCAATGCACAATCATAGAAGTGGCCATAGCCAACAATCCAGGCACCAGTTAAAACCCAGTTTAAGCAACGACCACTGCTTCACCGTTGTCCAGGAGGGGAAGTACCTCGGTCTCACCCTCTAACTGCCACTCTCACTAGGGGTGAGCAACGAGGCCACACATTCACATCGCATTTGAGTAAGGCCTTCTTACTCTCAGACCACTTTGTTTTCTAAAAACCTGAATCCCTCAAGCCCTACTTCGACCTCTTCTCTCTCTCTCTCTCTCTCTCTCTCTCTCTGAGAGATGGAACTGGTAGCAACACACCCATTCTCATGAAACTAATTCCTCAAAACATTCTCCTTTCANCTCTCTCTGAGAGATGGAACTGATAGCAACACACCCATTCTCATGAAACTAATTCCTCAAAACATTCTCCTTTCAACTTCAACCAAGAAGCCAGCAATAAAACGAATGGCTAACCTACAAATCCTATCCTAAGGGGGAAGGGGGGACCCCTTCAGAGTTGCTAGTCCTGCATGCTGTTCTGAAGGTGACAACGTATTTGTCGAGTCCACCAGGTCAGTCGCCACTGCGGACAGAGTGCCAGGGTCTTAAGTCTGCTTCTGTGGTGGATTCACCAGAATGTGCTTGTATCCTGCTCTTTGAGAGTGAACCGCGGTGGGGAGATTGATATATATATATAGCTCAAAATAGAGAACAAGTACGCGAATTTTTGTGGGGAATATCAGGATGAGTAACATACTGCTCTTCCGAAACACCCAGGAAGGGGCTGCAAACCCAGTATGCCATTGGCACTGTTAAGTGATCGGCTTTCCAGAAGGTCTACTCAGTATCACCCCACAATTTCCCCATTTTATTATGGAACTGCTGTTCCTCACAACAGGACACCCACAGTAACTATCGGATGTTATGCCCCAACGATGGGCTGGGAGCTGGAAGGCTGCCCGGATCGCTCACCAGGAAGGAGGTTATCAGGAGAGGTTGCTAGGCAAAGTATTTGTGTACATTGAGGTGAGGACAGAGGCAGTGTGGCAAAGGGATAGCTTAATTGTCCGGACACCCAACAAAAGTCATCAAGTGGGTCCAGGGTTCACACCTGGCTACATGCCCGGCTGTTTTTGCATGTAGAGAGCCATTTTACCAATCCCATGCCCCAAGACTGTAGCTATCTGACTACTCACCCAAACAGCTGCTGTCAGGAGACTTTCATTCCATCAGGGCCCATGCTACTGCTACTCTTGTCAGAGCTAATGCTCGGTCAGCCACAAAACCAGAACCAGTTCATATTACTCGACCAGTCATGACTATCGTACCAGGCCAAGCTCCAGCTGCCCCTACTGCATTTACACCTATCCGGACAATCACACCTCCAGTAATTCGGACAGCACTACTTATAGCCAACCATCAAGTGGTTACGATTACAGTCAAGTCAGGCAACCTTACCATCTCCAACCCACCAAGTAACTGCAAATATGGATCCGGCACCACGGCCCAGGGGGGAGCTAGAGACAGTGGGGCATGAAAATTGAGATCCAAATGACCTCCAGGCTTTCACACCTACCATAGCTCCATCAGTTGTACTGACAGGATCAAACATGCTGCCAATTCAGATCAGCTGCCTTCAACATTGGCAACTAATTAAATGACTACATCAAAATTTGTGTTACCACTGGCATCAAGATTAATTGCACAACTGCATAGCAATGGAAGTAAAGAGATGAATATGCTGCTCAGTCAACTGGTCTTCACCTTGACGCCTAATAAACTCAATGTGGAAAAATGTATGAAGATGTACATACCCAGTATCTCCCTAAGAGACCAGGGAAAATGAGTCTTCTTAACGAGGATTTCACCTTCTTATTTGAGGAGTCCTGCAGTTCGGGTTGGCAGCTCAATAACTTTATGGGCCGTAGCAGGTGGAAGCAGGCGTCCTGACGGGGACATTCTCCATGGAAGCAGGACGAGCAGCGTTTAGCGATAGCTGCCGTACTATGGGCGCCCCAATAAACCATGTGATGGCAGGTAGGACCCGTTTGGGGGGTATAGACGGAAGAGGCGACAGTGGTCGGGGTACGTTATACCAGGTGTTCCTAGATGCTGTGGCTGCGGGCACCGAGTTCCAGGAGTATGCGGGGAAAGACGTAGCCCATCGCAATTTGCCCACCTTTTCTCAGTCCTTAGTGTACACCCTGGGGGAGTTTGGCTCTGGTTCACCAGATTGTGTAATCCAGGACCTTGAAATCCTGCAAGCCTTTTTCCGGCCCGCTCGGTGATGTGGCTTTTAGGAAAAATAGCTGTGGGAATACAGCTACGCTGTCAGTGATGTTAGGTTATATTCATAGGATAAAAATCAAAAGAATAGATAATTATGATATAGCTGATTCAATGGGTGTCCTGGAGGCGCAGGCACGTCCATAAAAGTGGTTTAATATTATGTAGCAGCGCAGGGGACAGGTTCAGGCATAGTCCGTCAAGGAAGGAACCTACTCTTCCTGGGGCCGATGCCTTGGGGTAAGCCCCTGACGGAGTCTTATCAATTGATCGGCGCAGGAGTGTGCGCTTCACGAGGGACGGTTCTCGGGCCTGTAGCACCTTGGGGAGAGCTCCCTCCCCCCAACCCTGAACACTGTGGTGAGAAGTTGAGTGAGCGGTGTAACCAGCCACAGACCTAAACTGTCCCTCTGGATTCACAGCGTTCCCCACGTAAGCTGCATGACCAGCCTCTCAGTAAGCGGCATGACCAGCTTGTAGTCTGCGAAATGTTCTCTCCCCCCTTGCCAAAGTGGCAATAGAAGAGCGGCGTTACCAGCTAGCAACTACACACCAAACACTGTCAAGAGGTGAGAGCACTCTTCTGTAGGGACTTTGTTTCGAAACTCTATCGCGGCAGTCGTGCGTGCACCGAGAAGTAGATAAGTGGATACGCACACAGAAGCCAAAGTGGGCAAGGGAAGTGAAAGCGGAAGAGAATGATCGGACCAAAAAAGAGCTTACATGGTAGATATATGTTTTATTTCGTCAGCAAGAATTTACAAGACATGTATCTCCGACCTATGCTCGCTAACGTCTGATGGACGAGGGACTAAGTTTGCCAAGCTGTTTGCCGCAGGGCGGGCGAGATATTGATAAAAGTTCAGGGTGAGAGAGACCCCGGTATAGCTACACCTGGCGCGGACGAGGCACATGGCCAACACTCGAATCAAGGAGAAGGCTCTGCCACAACAGCTTCTACCTAGTGTGTCGAGAAACACAAGTTCTGACAATAGTAACATTATACCCTAAGTCTAAATGCTACGGCTGAAGGCAAGCGGTATGGTAAGCGTGGCGAGATAGCGAGAGTTGCAGAAGATACTATGGTCAGACTGCTTGTGAACTGCCCAGTTTATGCGTGTTGATTGCGGNGGGGGGTGGTGTTGCCAAAGAATAAATAGTCGCGTGAGACGCGGCGAGCGAGGGGTGACTGGAGCAGGCCGAATGGAGGGGAAGTCCATCCTGATGTACGGCGATTGTGCGCATTCCGTGTCTGCCAGACAGGGTAAGGAAAGCGAGAGGGTGTGTCCATCCACTCAGACTCGAGCGCAGCGTCGTGCGGATTGCCGGCCTCTGTGGTAAGGGGTTGACTCGCTTGTGAATAGGAACAGTACAGAAGCTAAATGAGCGGCGGTGTTCAGCGCTACGGTTCACTAGGGGAGCACCAGAGGCTGAGGCACGGATGTGTTTCTAACAGTGCTCGTGGCACGTCAACCCGTACACTGGCATATGGATTGTGTAGTGGAACTACACCCTTGGCCCCTTGGCAGCTGACAGCATTTCTAAGGCTTCAGAATCATTCTGGCAGTAAGTTTATAATCCATCAATGTACCTTTAAACCATAGTGGTGTTCAGTTCAGTTCCTACAGCATGCTTGGCACATCACCTTGCCTGGAGAAAGGTGTTAAGATGTAGACTATGGGCAGACTCAAAATATAACTGGTTATGCTGCCTATCCGATGGCTCATTTGACCTGTCTTCTCTTAGTGGATGAGATGCAGCGAGAGAAAAGTTGCTATGTTGACATGGTCGAGGTGACCCAGGCTGGTTGAGTGTAGAATTGCCCGGTGCCATAACCCAGCGGAGAGTTAGTGATGTGAGTCGTTCGGTAGACGGCCAAAAGGGCCCTGGGTGCCTCCATCAGTTTGCAGATGATGTCACGTACTTACTGTTACGTTATTTACACCTTATGAAGAGACTGTAGGCCGTCTCGTACGCTTGAAATATGCTACAAAATTGTGGGTGGTACTACAAAAGGTGTAGTGCCCTAGGCGTCCCGGAGAACAATGAATCAACACACATTGAACTTTGTAAAGCGGTTTACTCACTGTGCTTGATTACATTAAATAACGAAAGAAAATGGACCCAGCACTTACGGCCTGCCGGTGACCTTTGCGTGAAAATGAGCATGGTGTTATGCGGATATGCAGTAGCGTCCTGGTGAGAGTGCAGGTGGTTCTCCCCTTGGTACTTAAATCAAATGACCCGGTTAATGAAGTAACTATTGCAGTGAAGTGATAACAGCCTAAACGGTGGTACCGAGGGGGCTCGCGGAGCAGGCGACCAACGTTGCCAGTCTGGCTCGAGTGCCGAGACAAACTGGCAGTGTGACATTGGCTTCCACCACAAGTGACGAGAACTGGCGTGAAACGCCGAATGGAAAAAATATTACATGAACACTATGGAACATTATGGCAAGGGTGACACCCCCGTTGATTAACAAATGTCTGTTAAGGTTGATGTGAAGTTGACGGGGAGTGTCACCGCACTAAATTAAATGTTACAAGGATGGAGGCCTTTATAGGCAATCTCCCTTTTTGAAAACATAATTGCTCTCTTATAAATTAACATTAAATACACTAAAACGCGTTCTCGTGAAAAGTGTCCATTTAATTTCCTGTGATGGGTTTGAATTTAAGGAGACAGCCAGGTGGCTGTCTCCTGAAAGGATGGATGAGTCCACCTGGGCAAAGAGGTGTGGGTTGCATGCTTGATGGCTCTTAATACAATAAAACTTACCCCTGACTGTAGCTGTGAATTAGGTGACGTTTGATATGTTTGGAAAAATGCTGCACACTACTGGTTACACTTTGGGCACTTAGCACTTTAGCTTCGGCCTAAAGGCCAGTTCGACGCCACTTGGTGGTGAGTCATGTCATATGTCGCAGCGCGAGCGCTACAACGTTAAGGACCAATTGCCCATGCGCCCAAGGGCTGTGACTTTGGGGTAAACACAGCTTTGGATAGTCTACTTATTTATTAAAAGAGTTACCTCTTGTAACAAATAAGCAGAGCAGTCTCTTGAGTTACGTAATCATTGTTGGCAAGAAGGCTCAAGTTCCGTTCTTGTCAACCTGCACTACACACACTATGCCTGATGTGATTGGTGGCCTGGTGCAGCTGATGTGACTGCGGCGGTCCGAGTGGGCAAAAAGGAGCTCATGGACGCGTGGTTCACGTCAACATTACGAGACAGATGGTAGATGTTCAGATGGTTACAAGGGGTAAATGGACTGTCAGTCAAGCAACAATCTCAACATAGAAGTTGAGACATGGTGTGCTGGGTAGGCGACTTTACCTCAGGCATGTTCCTGTCAGGGGTCTGATTGTGTGCAAAGACATTGGTCAGCCTATGCTCACAGCAACCGAGAGATATGCGGTACAAACATGGTTCAACTACTGACAAATTACATTGCATTTGTTTCCTACCCTGCCTATCAAGCATACCTGCAAAGTGAGAACAGATGGAGGAAAACAGAATAATAATAATAATAATAATAATGTGATTCTTACAGTAAAATAAATTTGAGAAAATATCTGGTAGGAAAGAAATTAATTACTGTATCAAGTGTTGGCATGGAGATAAGTGGGTATCTCTCGGTTTAGCTGGCACCGGCTTGAAGAACTCAAGCTCGAGATGCATGTAATGTGTGCACATGTCATGGAAGTGGCATGGATGGTGAGTTGTCCATTCCTTAGTGGGGCATGTCATGAGTGTTTCCTTGGTGCTCACTTGGAAAAGGAACACTACAATTGCCAACCAGTGTCTTTTTTCTATCTTGTTTGTCAAGGGTGAATGGTGGATAAGGGTCTCCGACACAGCTCAGTCTGCCATAGATGATGTGCGCATCAACATTTGTAGTCTTATGTTCTATGGCAAGACTGTACTATAAAGATAATGGGAATATAGTGCTCATGTGCCAACTGCACAAAAACCATTTACATACCAAGTTCCAACATTACACTGCATTTCTGACAATAGACAAGAATAATGGCAGTGCCACAACTGTGGTAGATTAAAAACTGGCACATCATTGTTTGTGGGAAGAGTGTGGTGCAGCAAGCGGTACAGTCAGAGTTTGTGCTACAGAAGGCTGGTAGCAGGCACTCTCATATTGGCACAACAGCCCAGACATCCTGCAGAGACCGATGTAGTAACACAAGTGTAGTTTGTCTCTGTGAATGCCTTTTCCGGAGCACACTGTTGCACACTGGCAGGAAGCATGTGAGGGAGAAGGTAGATGGGGAGAGGGGAGGGGGAAGGAGGGAGAGACCGACCGACCAAAAAAAAGGAGCAATTTTTAAAGAAGAAATACTTTATTAATATTATTGTAAATAATAAATTAAAACATAATTTTCACTTCAACATTCCTTAGTAAAGAATATAACATCACACAGTACTGTATATAATTGACTGAAAGTTGATACTGAATGCAAGCCAACCCCAAACTTTCAAACCCTCTGAAAAAGAAAATAATAATAATAATAATAATAATAATAATAATAGAGAGAACGCAAGCAGAATTTTAAATGTCTTGTGCACACTTGAACAGCTGAGAGCACACGGAGGGATTATCGATTGGGTAGTGTGTTTACGACATGCAAGACGGAGAAGGGGAAGGGGAAGCATCAGTGGCAGAAGTGAAACAATCTACCCCTCCACAGGTCGGCAATGAAGACGAGGATGCCACGCTGGTTGCTAGGCAACTAGCTCAATCCCGCCAGCTGTGTAAGGAGAGGAAACTAGGTCATGACTGGGCTGTGCCAAGTATCACTGAGGAAAAGTGAATCAGCATACAAGCATGGCTGATAGAGATATAATACTTTATTTGCAACAGGTACAAAATACTTCATATGGTCACACACATAAACATAATGAACAATGCTACTACAAATACTGTACATACAAACTGTCAATAATATCACATTCTGGAAAAACTAACCTTACATTGCAGAGGACTTTTGAAGCTGTATAAATGAATTTCCACAGGTGAACTGCTTCATATCCAATTCATCAATAAATTAGTAAATCACAGACTTCAACAATTACCACTTCATTAACATGCACTAAATGTAAACAATGTTTTTAAAGCAAATGCAAGAACATTTTTTTTTTAAAATAGAGACCTGGAATACCCAATGGAAAACTTTAAATTACGATGCAAAATATAAAATAACTACAACATGTGCACACAGTCTACATAGTTCCATACAACATATTCAGTCTGGAAAAAGGGAACTAAAAATCTTAAAAGTTATGAGCCTCACTTTTAAAATGAAGGACAATCACAAATTCACAATGGCAGTTAGATTCCTCATGTCAGTAGTTAAAAGCAGTGTCAGAAACATAATTCATAAAATCATAAAATATTCTGTAAAATTAAATTTTCTTGGGTAACTGCAGTGAAGAACCCACACACGTAATGCAATTCTAATATGACATTCAATTTCATTAAAAAAACTAAAAATCTTCAAACATATATCATAAGTAGTTCATAATTAATAAAAATATTTTTATTGATAAAACTTATTTGAATTATTTACAATTTTTAGCGATAAACATTTGAGATAGAAAAATACAATACAAACTGAAATAGCACACAAACGCTTACACGTGCTTATCACGTTTCTGGGCCATGCTACTACAAGCTATGCAAAAACACAACAATTTCCAGCACACATGGGTTCATTAGAATTGATTTTCAGAACACCCCCCAACTCTAGAGTCGTATATGACCACTACAAACTTTGAAACTTGATATTCTCCATTTCCTATAACTTAAGTAAATTTTGACAGTTCTCAAAAAGTAGTGTGGTCACAATGTATCCCTCCACCACAGCTGTTGTCGGTGAGGGAAACTGTGTTTGTAAACAAACTCTATGAATTCAGTGGCACGCACTGAAAGACTGGCAACTTAAGTACTGTATTAAGGCTACTTTAAGATGGTTGCCATTCCCACCTGTTTTATGTTTGTTATAACAAAGTAATATACTAGTTAGGATTCTGTTTATTTTATTGGTTGGGTGGGGAACTCTAGTTTACAGTCTTTCGTGAGACGGAATTGTTTTGCAGCTCTTCTTATGAGTAGCAATTTGAACTGCCCATTGTTTTGATGTTACAGTGGAAAATTTTGTTTGTACGGAAATAACATTTAAATTACTATTATTCAAAAGTCGTAACTTCATAAAAAAAAAGTGATAAGTGTGTCGCTGTTTGTACAGATGCGAGAAATAGACACTTAACATTTTCAGTGGGTCTTTCCACTCCACTCCCTGAACAACATCCTCCAAAGCACAAGTCCTGCAATAAACTCTCAAACAATCCACCAAGTGCAATGAGATAATCACCTGCTTTTCCTGCTTTGCCAATACCTCCATAAATAAATATGAAACTCAGAAAACAACAAAAACTTAAAATACACAGTATACACATACAATGTATTATCAGGTGGTCTCAGAAAGGAGGGGGAGTAAAAGAAATAAAAATAGTAGCAGTACGGAAACTTTATAAAAAGTGCTGGAATAGAACATGTATGGAAATTGTTAATGCTGAAAATTAGGATTTTTATTTATTTCACTACTTGTACAAGGCAACAATAAGCAAAAACAATTAAATTTAGCAGGTTTTCAGGACATAACATTAAAAACACAGCAATAAGGCACACACTAACACTACTACTTGGTGTTTCCTTATCTGGCAGCCCCTCAGTCCCGGCGCCAACAGTTACGGGAGAGTTCTCTGTATAATTTCAGAACTGCATCAGCATACTCATAGCTAGAAACATATGTTTGGCAATGAAGGTAGATGCTAATAGTTAAGAGTTACGGTAGTAAAATTCAACCAGCAATGAAATACATACATAGTGGTGAGCTAAGCTGGTTGAAGATACCAACAATCTTTGTACAGTCCATGTACAACAACGTCATGGGTATTAATATACACTATAAAATAATAACTAAAGAGACATAAAATTAATAGTTCTTTTCAAGAGTTCAAAAAATTGCTGCTAATAATGTAATAACATTAGTCTAAAAAACATGTACACAAAAATGCAGATAGCTGAAAAATAGATTGATATTGTATATAAAATCTAATAAATTGTATTACTAAACATTTTGCATTTCCTCACACACAGCTGCTGTTCTTCGCATGTTGGATGATGTAAAAATTTTGCACATGGCTGGTTACTAGAATAAGTCAGGCCTGAGCTGCAGTATTCTGGAACAAAACACCAAACTTACACCACACAAACTCACATCACAAAACAATACAGTTACTCACTGAAACCCTTTAATAACATCCAATTTAAGGGATTCAATAAGTTTTTTCAGCAAACCAAAATGAATGAATTAAATGTTATTTGGGCTACTATTTACAAAGTATGCAGTAACTGAATTTTTTAATATGGCCAGTATGTTAATATTTTTGGAAAAGGGTAGAACAGGCAAATTTCTGGAGAATGTGCAAGTCAATCAACGATTGAGAGAAGAGAAAGCTACTTCAGACAGCTTACTACCATCACTGGACAGCAAGAAACACAGCTGCCAATGTAGAACCCTATTTAAAATGAATGGTTAAAAATGAGAACAAGCTAAGAATTTGTTCTAAGAACGGTTCAAACAACAAGAGTAACATCACGGTAACAAGCCCGCAACGTAAATGTCTGCAAGGGTACAAAGAGCTGTGGCTGTTGAGGCAGCCTCATCAATTGAACCTGCTTCAAAATACGTACAAGTATGGTAAGTGCAGGCAGAAAGGCAGGCATGGTGTAGGTAGCGTGGCTACCTACACCAGCTTGCACAAGGAGAGTAGAATGCCTGTCATAAGCTACATCATCAATCACAACACGCCACCAGAGAAGAGCTGCAGGCCAAGTCAACCAGCAACTGGTCATCTGTACTATTGCCGTAGCAAAGTATTACTTGAACAGCTCTCCGATGACTGGTGCCTCGGCTTTGACTGTGGTGGAGCTACCTGTCCTGACGCAGGCCAGCATATGCCCCACCCTTCCCTGCTAAATACCCACACCCTTAAAGTGGGGCGCACACACAACTCATTTAATATTGTTTTAGCCTTTTTTTTACAAGCTATATCATTTTTCTTCAGAACTGCCAGTTTTTCACTACAACTAAGATCATTCTGTGGAAGTAATATGCTAGCTCATTTTCTTTAAATTTCATCTGTACACTGTTTAGTTCAAACAAAATTTTCAAGCAGACTGAAATCTGTAACTTGATACCTTTGATCTGGTATTCTGCTAGTTTGGTTACCTTTGCACAATTTACTTATAATGGTGGAAATGGAAGGATCACATTTGGCTGAATATTTCTCTATAAATATGATAGATGTTTGGCAGAACAGGTGTTTGGCCAAATATGTATTTGATACAAATTTACTTCGCCTTTCCATAATCCTCTTAACTGAACTGTCTGGCATATGGCTGAAGTAATATGGGAAAACAGGTGTTTGGCCAGGAACATGCAGTTGGCCAACATTTGAAATAAAATTTCTTTAGCATATCTATACTCCTTTTAACCCAAACCTCTGGCATTTGGTTGTACAGGCACATCAAAATACCTACTGGTCAACAGTGTAAATTACCTGCTACTTTTCTGTTTGTTGTGCATAGATGTCAGTACTTGCAAAGAACAAATCTGAGAAGTGAATCTTAAAAACATTAATCAGGCTTGCATATACCCTATCATGGAAAATTATGAAGAGTTCACAATTTTTATGCTCTAGTATTATGATTAATATATACACTATTGTTTGTGAAAATTGCAACACCCAGAAAGAAAGGCTTGAATGAATCTAAACTCTGACGATGTGCGGAACAGTATACCAGCAATAAGTCATTACGATCGCAGAGACGGCGTACATGTAGGCCCAGCAGCGCCCTCTCTTGTGAGGTTGGAAAGGTCCGTGTTACGCCAAGCTCAGGCAGCGAAGAGCCGTCAAACGAAGTGAAAGCAAGTGCCAGTATGCCTCACCAACGTCAAAGGGTGCCACATCAGCATGTGAGTGAGTTCGAACGGGGCAGAATGATTAGTCTCCGTGAAACAGGTTTGTCATACCGTGACATTTCAGCTCGTACAGGGCATGCTGCTACGACAGTGATGTGTGTGTGGCACCAGTGGATAGAAGAGGGCAATGAGCGGGTACTGGACCATGCAATGTGACCACAGCACTGGATGACTGCCATCTTGTCCGCATAGCCGTAATGGACCGTACAGCCTTGTCATCAGTGTTGGCTCGACACTGGAGCACTGCAACAGGCCGTCTGCTGCAGGATGGACGGGTGGCACGCATGCCATTGCGTCTGCTTCCATTGTCCAGAAACCACAAATGCCTCGGACTGCAATGGGCTTGTGAATGCCGTCACTGGCATGCAGAGTGGCAAAATGTACTGTTTTTGAATGAGTCCCGCTTCAACCTGTCCTACAGTGATGGCCGCACACATGTTAGACGCGGTTACTGTGGTGAGCGCAATGTGGCAGCCTGCATTGTGGAGCGGCATAGCAAACACACGCGAAGTGTGATGGTTCGGGGCGCCATTGGATACAACATGCAATCTCGACTCCTACGTACCGAGGGCAATCTGAACAGCAACTGCTACGTCAGGGAGGTTTTACATCCCGAGGTACTGCCCCTCCTTCAGGGGATTCCACATGCAATATTTCGGCAGGACAATGCCTGGCCACATATGGCGAGGAATATGCAAACTTTCTTCAATGAACGACTGGTACCACTGCTTCCCTGGCCTGCACGTTCGCCTGACATGTCGACCATCGAACATGTCTGGGATATGGTTGGTCGGCGACATGTTCGTCACA
The DNA here is from genome assembly GCA_002778355.1 of Clitarchus hookeri. Classification (NCBI taxonomy): domain Eukaryota; kingdom Metazoa; phylum Arthropoda; class Insecta; order Phasmatodea; family Phasmatidae; genus Clitarchus; species Clitarchus hookeri. The sequence continues at coordinate 326,562 of NQII01000046.1, forward strand.
GACCTCCAAAAACCACTGTTGATGCTTTGTGAACTCGCATACCAATCGTCTGGAGGGAGATTCCCCAGGAAAATATGCAGGTCCTCTTAATTCCATGCCACAACGTTTAGAGGCTCTGATTGCAGCACGTGGGGGTTTCACACCATACTGAATTCACAAGGACAGAGATTATGTACAGTTCTATAATCCTAATCAATCGTGTATTGTCATGTACCTAATCTGTGGTATAAAGTTCATTTTAATCAAATGTCTTCTCCTTGGTGTAGCATTTCTCATAAACGTTAGTGTATGTTCAACACATTAACATTAGAATGAACTTTTTACTGTAAAAATTCTTGATTCTTTCTTGTTTAATTATTTAGACAAATATTTATTTTTTATGTTGACATGTATGTAAAATATACTAAAGCATATTTCATACATAAACAAAGAGAGAAAATTTGTTACCGCAACTTTATAGTTGTAAAAAATAATATATCATAAAAACAGTAAAACCAAAAGTATGACAATGGACTAAAGAAGCTATTATGAAAAGTGTGAAACCTATGGGTTTATATAGTACAGACCTGGAGGTTGTATGGTGTCAAATTACAGACTGCTAGAGATGCGTCAATTTATACGTGTTGACTGCTCAGCTGGGTATCATGCTTGTGAGCACTGGCCGAATGATTGCGGGTCAGATGAGGACAGTCTGCTCTGCTACTACACCGGGCACCATATGCAGAAGTGACCCCCCGCCTCCCTTATGGCGCAATCACTCCTGTCCCTCACTGTTTCCCTTTCTGTCCCTATCGTCTGGTATCTCCTGGTATGGTTGTCTGTGGTAATAATAAGGTTGAAGATTGACGGTGAGAGAAACTGTGGTACTGAATTGGTGAAACAGGTTTTGAATTGTAATTCCTACTTCTCGTAATAACGTACGACAAGTTGGCTTCAGACAGATTTGTTGTCCTGAAGGTAAAAGTGGTTGGCACAACTGTCACGAGTGTCTACTGGTGCGCAAACGTATCTCACTGTCCTGATCTCTATAATTACTATGCTAGATGATACATGGCGTGATGTATAACTGGGGTGGTACGGTGAGTACGGAGGCTGAGGAGACTGGATGTGTGCGGGCCGGCTCAACTTTGCTACTTGCTGGATACTCTAGCCACTTGCTTCCAGGCTCCTTACATGAACAGAAAGCTCTGAAGGTGAAGGTTGCCGGAGATAAAAACTTGTGTTTTTACGACCAAAGTGCTATATATAGGTAGCACGATGGGCTGGGGGTGTGCAGGAGTCTCTGTTAGCACGGCCATCCCCACTCCGCCAAAGGTGGTGCAGCCAGGCTGTGCATGAAAGGAGGCTAGTGCAAGAAGTATGCGCTCGCTTGGGGACAACATTTCATCTGTCCTTCCCTTGCCGAATGCACTGATGTCTGGTAGAATGCACGGAAAACAAGGAGGTATCAACAGTGGGGTTAAATGTTACAGGCATGACATGTGTCAAGTGAAGTCAACATTTACTGTAAAACAAGCAGAGTAGAAATGGTTCACTGTAAAATGTATAGATTTTTTTGGAACTTATTATCAACATACTACACAGAGTATGACCTATGACTTAACATTATTAGTAAGGGAGGGACACACACCCTTGAAAATTGGGAATAAAAAATTATTTGCAAAATGTCAGAGTACGTGAGATGAAACAACAAATTTGTGAATTATGTCAAATAAAAAGAGCTCCTCCCCCATCTAACACTCTCTAAAATATATATTTAAAATATATGTTAGGTGTGTGTGGTGGTGATGGTGTGACGTTCAGATTAAAGTGATGAGAGGACAGGACAGGTCAATCTGTAAACATTCAGGGCTGCAGCATAAAACGAAACAAAAGTCGACATAACACACTTTCACAAAACATTGACAATTTTCAGCAATAAAGCACAGTATCATATAGATCAAGTGAAATAAATTGTGTGAAAATGTGTAACTTATTAACAGTGTTGATGTAGGACTGTATATTTGCATATGCCCTAAGTGTATAAAAGAAAGTATACTGTAGTATGTTTCCAAAAATGATTTACGTTCAAACTTAAAATTGCAAAGATTTAAGAAATTATTAAAATAAATTTTAAATATTTGACTTTAAGTAAAATTTGCCTAGTAATAATCACATTTAAGAGTTACTGTTTAAAATTGGAATTCTAAATTTTTTAGAAATGTTGGTTACACTTAACTATCAAAATTTGATTAGTGCTTGCCTGTGATAAGTGAAATAACATGAATAAACTCTCATCAGGGCTTTTCATGGACATAAAATAATGTTTCACACTCAAAAACATTGAAAAAGTTAATTTTGTGTAGTCTTTATACACTTAGTGTAGGCGGGATAGCATGTCACACTTAAATACACTGACTACCAGGATTGCTGGATAGGAAGATTGAAAAACATTTATTAAATGAACAAACAATCAAAATTATGCCAATATTGTGCATATTCTTGTTAATCAGGGGTGGTACAACTTCCACACACTTTTACAAGACTCTTCATTATTATTAAATTTAATTTTGCTGTTTTACAACAAGAGTGACATCTTGCATGTCTGTTCCACGTGAAGTCAGAAAAGCGAGGCGGTACTCGCCTGCATCGTCTTTTAAAAAGTTAATGTTCTATACACGATAAATCACGTAAGTAAGCATTCCTAGTTTAATGAAATTTAAAATAAATAACATTAAAACAAATTTCACTATCACACAATTAATAGGATATAAACTAAATTAAATGCTTAGCACCTGACACTGCCAAACCTCAATACCTAACTTCCAAACACAAATAAACAAATAAAGAACATAATAAACCTACCTAACAAAAATAATACATACAAAAATTACATAGATAATTACAAAATTAAAATATAATAATATTAAAATTAACAATTTGCTTTATAAAAATTGTATTAAAAAATTTAATGTCATTCAAATGGTAACCTAGCTTCTGTTCAAAACATACTTAAGTCACATAAATTACAAAACACATTCCAAAACATAAACATAAACTAAACACACAAAATAATAAAAATACACTTTCTACTACTACCAGATGTTGTAAATGGTAGCCTGACTTATCTGCACCTGTAGGACTTAAATCCATAATATCTCAAATGCCCTGCTTTCCTTTCTGTTTTTTTAATGTGTTTTAGTGTAAGAATTAGTAAATTCGTCAAATATTTACGTTTCTAATAACTTTACAGTCTCACGTGACCAATGCATGAATTAAGTGATCAGGCCCACTGCAATGTTAATTTTACATATGGCGGAAGAATACATTGCATATTGTTCCGCCATATGTAAATGCATGCAAGAAGATCTTGAGCAGCGCTTTTTAAAGTGCTTAGTTTATCGCAAACAACCTACATTCAATGAGAAGGTAATGTCAACAGACTGTGTGTACTGGTAGCAACAAGTGTGGAAAAAGTATTATATACAGTAAATATACGTTATTTGGGTGTTAAGAAACTACATGTTTTTTTTCCCCCTGGAAGTTTGGCTCTTATGGTAGAACAATAAAAAATATTGTTATAATTTTTCAAAACCTCTGGGCATACCTGGTTCTTTAAGGGTGTGCATAACGTGTCAACCAACTCTCTGATGCACTAGGTCAGAATTCGGAAAACTACACATACAGTATTGCAATTGGATAATTTCTGATTAAACAGTTGATGTCTTGACATTAACGGCTATCACTTGCTCATTACAGGTAATATTTATATAATTGTCCCGTTACAGTTCCAGTATTTACAATTACGTCTATATCACTTGCCCAATCGGTTCCATCTTGTTACAGTTTACTACATATCATCAGTCTTACCTGTCCGGAATGTTCTGGAGCACCCAGAATGCTCCCATTTATAGTCACACTGCACTTGTTGGATACCTTGCCTTCTGCCACATTCTCATCTGCTGCAGCCCCACGCACCTCATTTGCCGCCAGTCCTCTTCTTCAACTTCCCTTGATGGCAATAAGATGATGGTAATCTTCATTCACCATTCACCCCACTTTGCAGATCGCTATAAGAGACTCCCTACTCAGCAGCTTCAACTGTATTTATTGGGTAGGTGTTCCGACCCAGAACCTTCCTTCTCACGTACGAGGGGGGGAAGGGGGTGGGTTGATGACCAGAAAGTTTAGGCAAGAGAGCATGCAGCCACCGACTCCTGCAGCAGGGAGGAGGGGCAGTGACGCTGGTCCAGGTCAGCTGCCAATCATTCCTCTCCACCAGCACTGCAATGACGTAGCTAGCCAGTCTGTTTTACCCCGGGGAGCAGGCAGTCTAGTGTGAGTCATCACCACTGTGACTCAGTGTATCTGTGTGTAACACAGCACCCAGTGCCAAACTGTCATTAACACATTTATTTCTTCTTGTTTCATTTTTATTTCCTTCTCATTTTTGACATTCTTTAAAATTCTAACACATGATTTTACTAAATATTACCATCATTTTTTCAACAGTGGTGGTTGTGAGTGAGCAGGATGTAATTTACCTGCAGAAGTATCCAGGTGTGGACAGTACACCTCACAACATAAAAAAGTTTGTATGTCTTAGGTCTGTGAGGATTCTGGGGTAAGGCTTTCTGAAGTTCTACTGGAATTGTTAATAGCCGGTCTCATTCACCCCTGTTTGTGTCACTGCAGCACTGCCTGCATAATAGCAGCGATTCATTCTTACAAGAGGTGCTCACCAAGTGACCACTTTGCTTCTGAATGCATGTCTACACACATCACATTAGTGACTTACAAATAAGAACACTCCAGGTGTACCACGGATCTGATTGCAACCTTGTTCCATGTGCTGGCAAAGCACTGCCATTTCTTAACACTACGTAAATGATGATCTTGAGATGTACCCATAGGTAATAATCCACTGGATTCAGACCAAGAGAATGTGCAGGCCAAGGTGATCTAAATTTCTTGCTTTACGGTTTTCAATAATTAACTATCGAAAACCACAACCTCAGATTTTTCCGCACATTTGGGCCCGTCACGAGTTACGCAGCACTTCGGCTCTGGGCTTACGGATTTTTTGGCAACAAAAAGAAGTCAAATATGCACTTCCAGGATATCAGTTTGTTCAGAAGACTTACGTCTATTAAAATAAATTAACATTAATCCTCCTATCTCCCTGCAAGAAGCCACTGAAAATGAACAATGCTTCTAAGAATTTTGGAGACAAGGGAAGGCCAAGCTTATAGAAAAAAATAAGTAAGGATATTTATATACAACAAAGTAAACTCCCAATCTGGGGGTGGGGGAAGCACTTAATCAGGTTGCAGCTTAACTATGGAGCACCAGTTCAAAGTCAAGTATTGAACAGCTGCTGCTATTAATAACCCATGCGCATGCTGTTTGTTAATTAACAGGCTGCAGTCGAGTAATGAGGTACTGATTTATTTAAATATTACAAGTGTTCGGAAACTATATTTACACACGTTTTTAACAGTGAAGATATGTGAAACTTGGAAGTATTATGACTTCGGGGAAATTGTCAGACAGCACACTTTCATTCATAATAAAAAGTATCTCATGATTAAATCTAGCGTATGCTCATAAAAAAGCTGAGATCATACATGCACAGGCTATTTAAAAATTAACCGTGGCACCGAGTGCGACTGGATGACAAAATATTAGATTAACATAAATATTATTTTCCGCAAAATGGTTCCATCGTAAACAACGCCTGGTTTTAATAAATAAAAAAATAACATTTATTTTTACTTGGTTGTTAAAGTGGAAAGAAAGTCAGGAGAAAAAAAAAAGAAGAAGAAAAAAAGCAAGCTTACTTCAGAAAGGCTTGGCCATTGCAGGCCGCCCAATGCAAATTATTAGCAAGCAGAATCGCTTCACACGGAAATATGTTACGTTAAAATATTTATTGATCTCTAGGAAAATTTAAAACTCTGAGAATTCATTTGCATATTTGCATTTTACACATGAAAAAAACGAGTCATTTCAAGGAGGGGTGGTTTCCTAAGTGAGCTGTGTGTACTGGCGAACAGATGGGAGCACGGTTACCTATTTCGCTGCTGTCGCAAAAAGTATATCTATCACTCATTTAAAAACAAATTTTTCATCTCACTCGTGCCGGCTCAAAACCCCTTGGGTTTGAAATATATTACGTCAAATTAATGTTGAAATATTTGAAAAATACTCTGCGATAGATATCCGGCCTCTTCAATTAATATGAAGTATGCACATGACGACGTTAGCAGCAAGCACTAGCTACAGCCTATGATGACATAAACAAAGCTAAACTATTGCTTACGGTGTACCATTTCGTTTCAACACCTACACATTATTCTTAAACAAAGTTTAATTTGTTACACTAATAACAGCTGTTTTGTAACAATATAAAATAAAATACATAGAAATTTTGTTTACGATCTCCTTCCTGCCTGCATATTTCTCAGATGTCTGTTGTGCAAATGTAGGCTGACAAAATAACCAACATGAAATTTTCTTGCAATCGTTCACGCATCAGCTGATACAGGATTTTGTGTATGTGTTGATGTTAATATCATTTGTGATGTTGCCACACACAGGCTGTCAAAAAATTAAATTCTTATATGAATATATTATTTGTTTACATAATCTACGTGTACAGTATGTAGGCCTAAAGTAGACATTCCCCCCTACTCACCCACCCATTGCTTTAACCATGAATATCAGTTATCCATGAACCCTTAGCCAGTAAATACCCCTGAAAATCGGGAGTTTACTGTACTACTATTAGTTAAAACATTTAAGTTAGAAGTTAATAATTTTTATTNAATACCCCTGAAAATCGGGAGTTTACTGTACTACTATTAGTTAAAACATTTAAGTTAGAAGTTAATAATTTTTATTTGTTTCTGGACTTGTAAATATGTAATTACTGTATTTTAGTGTCTACTCAACATTTTGATTTATTAGTGACTTGCTCTTGTGTGTGCTGGATGTATTCTTAATTTGAACTTCCTGCCCTGCCAACACTGGAATCGCAATTGGCTGCACTTTCCCCCGTGCAGCATGCTAAGAGTTGGCAACCCTGGACTGGCGGCAGGAAGCCAGTCAGTTGTTCGCGGATCATCATGNCCCCGTGCAGCATGCTAAGAGTTGGCAACCCTGGACTGGCGGCAGGAAGCCAGTCAGTTGTTCGCGGATCATCATGGGCGAGTCGTGCTATCAGGCAGCCTCACTGCTAGTCAGTGTTTTTGTGTTCGCATCACTACAAATTTTTTAATTTACAGGCCATAGTTTTCACTTGTTACATCATTTATGGTCCTCCAGGCCAGACATTTTCAGTGTTAGCGCATTTTCGTTATATTCCTGTAATTTGTTTTGCACATCACGCATGCTTTGTTTGCTACGTGCTAATGTGTGGGTTGATTGGAATTTTGGTGAGCACAGTCGATTTTTTCCTGTTGATTGTAACTTGCAAATGTGTGTTACGTTTTTCTGATCGCAGTTAAGTACATTTTTTAAATGTTTTGCCGTTGTGATCAACCAGTCTTTTGTAACCTAACCTGCCTTTGTTCGAAGCACATGGTCAGACTTGTTTTGTCATCAATGGTATCTACAATCCTCCAACATGCAGTAGTGGCTGCAGGAAGTGATTTATTACATAATTGTGACGCTTCAACTTGTTCGTGGTTTGTCGGAAAGTATATTTGAGTCACTGGCCATGACAGACTTATTGGCAGCATCCTTGCAGCTTCGTTTAGCTGAAGGGTGAGCAAAGCGCGCAAGTGACCTTGCAAAGGCGGTTGCTAATGATGCATCAAAGGTTAGATTATTTCTCACTAACGTTCAGGATCTTCCCGATGTTAAGAAATCATACAATGTGGATTATATTTTGGTAGAAGCTTCATCAGAAGAGAGTGAAGACTTTAATCGTGAACAACAAGTGCAGCACATGGCCAACAAGCCTGAAGTACCTGCTGGTGCTGCGGATGATGCAAAAATGGTNATCGTGAACAACAAGTGCAGCACATGGCCAACAAGCCTGAAGTACCTGCTGGTGCTGCGGATGATGCAAAAATGGACTGTAAGTTGAACGTTGCTTTACCAAAAATAGTGCTTCCTAACTTTGATGGTACCCCGCAAGATAATCCAATTCTGTCATCTGTTGAAAAGTTTGCATACTTGAAGGGGTGAACTATTAGGAATATCAACTCTTTGTCCTTGTCAGAAACTGACTTTGAAGTTGCCTGGAATTTGCTCATGGATTGCTATTAGAATAAGCGTCTGATTGTGTCAGCACACGTTGAGGCCCTATTGCAAGTGCCTTCGGCCTCTGTAGACTCACCAAGGTCACTATGTCAATTATTATTGACTGTTGTATCTGAAAACTTAGCACTATTGAGGCATTGGGAGCCCGGTAAACCACTGGGATATGATCCTTCTCCCTATTTTGAGTAAACATCTGGATCCAAAGTTAAGAGTGGGAGATGATGTTAGGTCAAGAGTTCCTAGCTTGAATGCATTCTGTGCATTTCTTGAGAAACACTGTAGGACCTAGGAGGTAGTCAATGCATCTCGTAGCAAGGCTTCTGGACCACAGACTTCTAAACCAAAACCTTCAATTCAACCCAAGCATCGTACACATTTGCTTGCTAGTGCATCCCAGTCTTGTGTGGATAATGCATCTCATCTTCTGTACCAGTGTTCAGATTTTTATCAATTGAACCCAGAAGATAGTTTTGCAATTGTGAAAACAACAGAAATTTTGCTTGAATATCTTGGAAAAACACACCAAGCAAAAAAACTGTCCCTCAACTTCATCACGTTGCAAGTGCAATAGTAAACAACACATCCTATTGCATTCTGAGCGGAGCCGTGTCAATGACAAGGGCCAAGGGGCTGCGGATGTTCCATCTGGAGAAATTATATCTGCTGACTCCTCAGCCACTTGTGCAGTGTCAAGATTTTCAAGATCTGAACACACTGTCTTGTTGTCAGCAGCCAAGGTAGTGATATTTGATGCTGCAGGCAATCCACATGATGTTCGAGCACTGTTGGACACAGCAAACCAGGCTAGCTTTGTCACAGTGAAGCACCAGGAGCGTCGTCATTACACGCTCTAGTCTCACCAGAGGCGTGGCCCTTTCCAAGAAGAGACGTTGGCCGTACATTCCACAGTGGCTCTCCAGGACTGCTGTGGACCAGCTGATGACTCCTGTCAGTCCGCAATCCGCTCCATACATCAGAGGCAGACTTACCCCTCCAACCTTGGCTACGAAGGGGAAGTGCGCCGCCATAATGGTGTAATGTTCCCGCGGGCTAGTTACGATATATTAAAAATAATATTGCAGCCTCAAAGGTGGGGCGCCATGTTGTATCGTTCTGCACTTGTTACTGCCGACTGTTTACGTTGCCACGGCTTGCCCTCAACTAGATCAGAAGGTAGAAACACGACACTCAGTTAATTGAACACCAGTTACTTAAGAAAGAAGTTCCAGATTAGTTTGATCTATATATATTTATTTAACATTCAGCCACACAGTTCACAGACGGAGATTTAGTATGCAGAGTACGAACCTTTACCATTAAATATACTATTGCAGATAACAGTGCCACAGTCGTTTACTTAATGATGTTCTTAAAAAACTGACCCGAAGAAACTTAAAATGTGGCTACCTCCCACACCGGCTGAGAAATGATATATTAAAGTCTAGTTGCCGATGTGGGGGTTCTAGTCCTGCCCGAACGCGGCCTAGGCTAGCATTGCATGATACTTCTCGACTGCCCTGACCTGTCCTCACAGGCGTCGTGAAGTAACTCTCCCTGACGACTGACTTGAATAAGACTGCTCTGAGGGCGACAGACATATGCCTCTTTTTGTGCTGCCTATCACCCCCCCTCTCCTGAGATAACGGCCTGGCCATGCACGCTCTCCACAACGTGCTCTCCACAACATTATCGTAACTACGCCGCAGGAAACTAAAACTGTGCTGTCAACATAAACTAACTTGTCGACGTCGCCTGATCCAGATAAACTAACCTCTCGTACAACAAAAACTTGTTGACGTTGCCTGAAAATGCGCCGAAGGAACTAAAACTTGTCGACGTTGCCTGATCCACAGAAACGAACTAATCTAATTAATGCTGACGCTTCCCAAAAAACCAAAGTTCGAAACTAAAACTGTAACCGGACTACTGATAGAACGTAAACAGCAGACGTCCGCCCATTTAACCTACAAACGCACACGTCTGCCTGATAAAACACGGGAAACGAGCCACCACGGCTTTAAACTTGAACCCGATAAAATTATTACGATGCTTTCCAAAGCTTCATACACACGAAAGAATTTTACACCCGTGTCCCGAAAAATGATGAATATTGCGTCATTACATTGGGTATTCGATGCTATAGTCATGGCCATTTAATAATAATATAACTTAACACAAGNATGAATATTGCGTCATTACATTGGGTATTCGATGCTATAGTCATGGCCATTTAATAATAATATAACTTAACACAAGGAGATTTTTTCTTATTCACTATTTATCTGTTCAATACTCACCATATATACAAAATGTCTTTAAAAGTAAGAAGAGAAAATTTGATATATTTATTGTTTATCTGTTGTTGGCAAGACAGAAAATTTTTTAATAACTTTAGTTATAAGAAAATGTACAATGGTTTTAATTTTTTTCCCCTCAATTATTATTATTCATAATAATATAATTTTATAACTATAATGTTGTGTTGATGACAAAACAAAATTTTGAACTACATCATAGTGTCCCATACATATTCTTTACATACACACACGCATGCATGTGTGCACAAACACACACAAACCTTTTGTAATAAGTAAAACAGGAGCACACCCATAATTTATGCTTACAATAGTAAACACTACCANCGCACACGTCTGCCTGATAAACACAGGAAACGAGCCACCACGGCTTTAAACTTGAACCCGATAAAATTATTACGATGCTTTCCAAAGCTTCATACACACGAAAGAATTTTACACCCGTGCCCCGAAAAATTATGAATATTGCGTCATTACATTGGGTATTCGATGCTATAGTCATGGCCATTTAATAATAATATAACTTAACACAAGGAGATTTTTTCTTATTCACTATTTATCTGTTCAATACTCACCATATATACAAAATGTCTTTAAAAGTAAGAAGAGAAAATTTGATATATTTATTGTTTATCTGTTGTTGGCAAGACAGAAAATTTTTTAATAACTTTAGTTATAAGAAAATGTACAATGGTTTTAATTTTTTTCCCCTCAATTATTATTATTCATAATAATATAATTTTATAACTATAATGTTGTGTTGATGACAAAACAAAATTTTGAACTACATCATAGTGTCCCATACATATTCTTTACATACACACACGCATGCATGTGCGCACAAACACACACAAACCTTTTGTAATAAGTAAAACAGGAGCACACCCATAATTTATGCTTACAATAGTAAACACTACCTACACAGGAATCTAGATCCCACCTTCCATTTGTGTGCCATCCTTGTGTTGCAACGAGAGTACCTATGGGTGCTCAAGTTTACAACACGAAGGTGCTACATAACATTTGGTAGCAGTAGCTGGTGGTTCCTGTTGTAGGTAGGAGTTTATTTTATTTGTGCATGCTTGTTACATGTGTACCCTTTGGGCAAGTGCAAATGTTGGTGAGAGCTTTGTGCTTTTACATTTAAGTTAGATTAAGTGTGTTTTTATTTTATTGTGTTTTTGTGTAATTTTGTTGTATTCTGGTACCACAGCTATTTGTATTGCGCCAGAACTCCTTTTAAAGGATGAATGTCAGTATGAGTGCACCATCATAGGTGTATAAGCACCTGAAAACACAGTAGCAGCATTTAAAAGCACGTTGCATGCTGCTTTGACATCTCTTTGGACATGTTATCAGTATCACGTATTGATATTGATGCCGAGTATCGTACCTGCACCACTAAAATAATTTTATTACAAAATTTCTTTGATAATCTTAGTGAAGATGATACATCTTAAACAGGTTAAAGAACCGTTTAGCACACCTCAAAACTCATGCTCAAAATCTTTTGATCAAGTTTGGTGAACATTTATCCGATGCTCAATTAAAGTCACTTGAGAGCATTGTGGCTCAGACCCAGTCCCTCTTTGAGGCTGTTTCCAATTTGGAGTTGCTCTCCATCATTGATCACAGTAACGAGGATGTTCCCACCACCTCCATCACATCAGTCACCCAACAGTTTGCTAGTGTTATGTTAATGTTACCCCACCATGTTCCAGCCACCACCCAACGTATTGCAGTCAACCTAGTTGGCAACCCACCCATTTCCACCCTTCCCTCGACCATCCCACCCACTGTCATCCACACCACAACACCTGTTCAAACCTTATACTCATTCCATGCGACCACTGTTTTCAGTACACCTGTGCACATGTCATCTCCATCCTCACACATGTATTCATCAGTTTTTGGTAAAATCACTCACCCTCTTGAAAACATGCTGCGTAACTTCCCTACTACTGATGGTCTTAATGTCCCCAAATGTATGGAGTTTTTGACAGTCATTTTCAAACTCCATCAGAGTAACATAGTGTCAGAGGCACAATTGCTTGAGGTCATTTACCCTTTCACCCAAGGTCCGCCGAGTATTAACGGACAAGTTTAGCCATGTCACAAAATGTATCATTTGATGCCTACCATTCTGATATTCTAAATTTCTTTATCCCCTCAAGGTTGCGTGCTCAGTTGCCACTGAGAATGTTCAATCGTTTGCAAGAACCTGAGGAGGTTCTTTCTGTGTATGTAAGCAGTGTTAAAGGGGCTGCCATCATTTTACATTTAAATCTCCCAGAATCTGAAGTGGTTAATACCATATTAGAACCTCGAGAGCATTCTCGTTTAGTGTTTTTCTCTAAACCCAACACTATTGCTGAATTGGATAGGGCATGTATACATTCCCAGAACATTAGGTACGCTGATCAAAAATGGCATTATATTTTTAGGCCACACAAATCATTTCGTACCGACAGAAAGAAAGTGCCTCATGATTCTACCACCAATGCTGTCACTGAAAAAAAGAGCAGAAACCGAAAAATGATAAATCCCCTTCACCTTCTGATTCTNATTCTACCACCAATGCTGTCACTGAAAAAAAGAGCAGAAACCGAAAAATGATAAATCCCCTTCACCTTCTGATTCCCTTGCCCGTGACAACTAACCTTGTAGGTATTGTAAAAAGTTAGGCTACACGATTGACCAGTGTTACAAATTAAAAAACAAGTCGTGCAGGGGCAAGTGAGCGGTCTTCCTCGTAACTCTGGCAAGTTTCCCAATCACCAGTATAATGCTCACCATTTCCAAAATGTGAACCTTAGCAGGAAATTTCAACAACTGTTCGGTCCTTATGACCATGTTGAAAAGAAAAATTTGAAACATGTCATGTGAATTTCCCCAATGTAGTGGCCATTCATAAGGTTAAGACACCCCATGTTGAGGTAAATTTAGGACTATTATCTGTTAGTGCACTTGTTGATTCTGGATCTGCACGTACCATTATTTCTGTGAGACTTTGGGAGAAATTAAAAGTTAGTTAAGTCTATTGAAACTTCTGACGTGCAATGTTATACTAAATCAAGGCAGACTCTGTGCCGATATCTTGTTGCGCNGAGACTTTGGGAGAAATTAAAAGTTAGTTAAGTCTATTGAAACTTCTGACGTGCAATGTTATACTAAATCAAGGCAAGACTCTGTGCCGATATCTTGTTGCCCNAAACTTCTGACGTGCAATGTTATACTAAATCAAGGCAGACTCTGTGCCGATATCTTGTTGCGCCAACGTAAAGTTGAAAATTGATAGTTTCTCGTGGACACACAAATGTCTAGTTTCCAAACAACTTAGTTTAGATTTTATTTTGGGCGCATAATTAATGGCTGCTACTGGCCTAATACTTGATATTCAAGATAAACATATTTTCTTTAAGTTTTCTCTAAACACAAAAATACCATTGGTGGGCTCTCAACCAAAACAAAGAGCTTCCTCTGATTGTAGAGCAGAGTCCAATCAAATTGTAGATTCTTTTGAGCATCTCAATGAACAGCAGCGTTCTGCTATTGAGAAATTGTTTAACAGTTTTCCTAAAGTCCTTACCACTGAGTTAGGCCTCACTAAATTGTTAGAATACCAGATAAAATTGTCTAGCAAGGAAAATGTTAAGTGTCATCCATATAGATTGGCACCTCTGCAGATGGAAATTTGGAAATTTTAAGAAATCAAGTTAAAGATTTGTTAGATAAAGTTGTAATTGAACAATCTACTTCCCAACATGTTAGTCCAGCCTTTTTGGTACCAAAACCAAATGGGAAGCATCAAATGGTTGTGGACTACCGAGGAAGAAGAAGAAGAAGAAGAAGAAGAAAAAAACACACACACACACTACCCCCCCAACACCACACCAGTTCCTTTTCCTGATGATCTCCATTAGGCGTTTAATTGGTTTGGCAAAGCAAAATTCTTTACTACTATTGATTTAAACATGGTCTATCGCCAAATCCCTTTGTCAAAAGATTCCAAATCAATTACCAGTTTTTGTGTTCCTTGGAACCTGTATAAATTTACCCGTGTGCCGTTTGACTTGGCCACGGATGTTTCAAGTACTTACCAGGCTTCTAGATATGATTTTTCATGATGTTAAATTCAAGTTTGTCTATAACTATCTGGATGATTTTGGTCATTTATTCAGACAGTTTTGAACAACATTTAGATCACCTAAAAGAAATACTTGCTTTTTGGAAAAGGCAGGCCTCACTGTTAACCCTTCTAAAGTTAGATTTGCAGTTCAACAAATTTCATTTTTGGGACATAGGATTACTTCCAGTGGGATTTCTATTGGTCCAGAAAGGACCACGTCCACTAGAGATTTTCCCCCACCACGAGATGTGAAAGGTATAGCCAGGTTCACTGGCATGATACAATTTTTTGGCAAATTTATTCCGAACTTAGCTGAAAAGGCAGCACCGTTGAATAAATGAGAAAGAAATCAGTTAAATTTGAATGGGGTGAGGAGCAGCAAAAAGCCTTCAACACTCAAAGTATGATATTATCCATCCTACCGTGTTACGTGTGCCAGATTTCCGTAAGGAATTTATCCTTCTAACTGATGCTCAAAAACATACAACCAGGCTTTGTCGTGGCCTTTGGCTCATCCACGCCAACTTGGAAAAATTGGTCGTTGGGTTGTTAGAATTTCTTCATTAAAATTCAGAGTGCAACATACAAAAGTAACTCCAAATATAGTTGCAGATGCACTATCTCGTATGCTTGAGGTGGCATCAATGTCGAATCTGAAGTTCTTCCAAATTGCAATGTTTTGTCTAGTTTTCCATTTGCTTTTACAGACATTAAAGAACAACCAGAAAAGGATAGTAATTTGAAACAAATCATTTAAAATTTAAAATCAAGTATTGAACATAAACCATATTCTCTTTCCAAAGGTCTCCTTTATTGCAGATCTTATGACAAACTGAAACATATAGTATTGCCTAATTATCTAAAATCTATGACATTTGAGTATTTTCATTCATCACCTGTTGGCGCTCACCTGGGTACACACAAAACTATTCAGACTATCCGTCAGCACTTCATTTATAAAGGAATGGATGCTGAAATCTCTGAGCAAGTGAAATGTTGAAATATTTGTGCTCTGAGCAAGCCAGCTCAGAATACACATTTAGGATTTCTGTCTTCTGATGTAACTGAAAAACCCATGAACAATTTGTTCATTGATTTTGTTGGTCCCTTTCCTAGAAGTAAATTAGGAAATAATATGTTGTTAGTGTGTGTTGATGCTTTCACTAAATTTGTATGGTTAAGTACAGTTCGGAAAACTGATGCTATCTCCATTCGTACTCTTCAAGCACACATTTTTCCAAATTTTGGTACTCCATCCATTGTTTTTGATAATGGTTCACAGTTTACCTCTCATCTTTTTAAGAACATATGTTTTTCTTATGGCATACGCCACATAACTTTATCCCCATAATATCCTCCTCTGCATACGGAGTGTTTCAATTGAAATCTTTGTTCAGCACTCATTGCTTTCTATGCGACAGACCAGACAAATTGGGATAAAAATCTTTCTTGGCTTCAAATGGCATTCAATTATGGCAAACATGTATCNATGCGACAGACCAGACAAATTGGGATAAAAATCTTTCTTGGCTTCAAATGGCATTCAATTATGGCAAACATGTATCACACAAAACTAGACCATTCAATCTCATGTTTACCTTGGCCCAAATAACCCTTTGTCAAATTTATGACATCTAAATGTCGTGTTGCCGAACAATCCCAAGGAGGTTCGTGATGTTTGGGCATCTGCCCTCAAGAATTTAAAGCGTGCTCATTTTAAGAGTTGTGCTAAGTATAATAAAGGTCGCGNGATGTTTGGGCATCTGCCCTCAAGAATTTAAAGCGTGCTCATTTTAAGAGTTGTGCTAAGTATAATAAAGGTCGCGCACACCCTGTCAGTAAGGCAGTTGATAAGAAAATAGCAAAAATTTCTTACCGTTGGTCAGGCACGTATTAAATGCAACACTTTTTGACGCCAGTCACTGCCGCTTTAGCCGATCCCAGTTCAGGAGCATTTATTATAAGAGCTCATGTCTCGCATTTGAAAAACTTTCATACTACAAAGTAATCTTCTTTTCTTTGCGCTGTTTAGGAGCTGTAGACCCTAACTGTGTACCTGTTTTCCTTAAAATAATTCAGTAATGGTTGTTACTTGTTAGATCCTGAATTCGTCTTGTTCCTGGCCTGATCACCCATTGTGCTGAGTCATTTTAGGATCCATGTGTTTTGTGAGCTCACACTTCAAGAAAAATCAGCGGTAACTAAACTAAGTTAGGCTGAAATACTAAAGTAAGTTGATACAGTAGAGCACCCCTCAACCGGAATCGTCGGGGGAAGGGCTATTCCGATTGAGGGAAAATTCCGGTTATGGGAAATGAGGGTGGGATGGGTCGGCACAACATACATTTATTACAAGAGCAGGGCTGACGTTTATAGACCAACTTCACAAAGTACCATATTTGGGCGTGTATAGTATAGGCTGAAAAGAAGAAGAAGAAAAAAAGAGTGGGGTGTGGGTTATTTACAAGATATTGGCATAAAATCCCCCCCCCCAAACCATGTTTAGAAATTTGTCAATGAACAATATGCTCTAATGTTTTAACTTAGTTTCTAAGAAAGTAAAAATAATAATAATAAGAAATGAATAGTTCATCAAGTGTGTTTAGACGTGTATGGGTCGCAGCATACTTTAGCCTGCCTGTCCTCGACTGTTCTGCTTTGTATCACCTATAGCCGCCATTCAGCTTGCGCACTTCTTTTTTCTTTCACCCTCTCGCTTGGTGTCCTTCCTTTCCACCACCACCCCCTTCCCTCGTCCACAACAGCCATCCAGCACCAAGCAAGCTTGCTCGGACCCATTCTTTTTTTCTCCCTCCTTCCTCTTCTTTTTTGTTTATCTCGCTATCTCTCTCTCTCTCTCTCTGGTGGAATGAGTCAGCCAGCAGTAGCTATGTGTGTGTGTGTGTGTGCGCGTGTGTGTGTGTGTGTGATGCTGCACGGACACATGCACCATACCATTGCCTGCCCGGCCGAGCTGGCAGGCTACGCACGGCGCACATGTTCCGCAATTTAAACGCAGTGAGAGGCATTTTGACATAAATACGAAAGTTTTATTTACGCGGAATACTGCGCTGTTGCTACTTTTCAGCAGGCGGAGACCAGGTGGCGTGGCAACGATAACATTCAATGACAAATTTATTGCTTTGACGTTGCTGTTGCTGCACTAGCACGATGAGGCCCGGCAATATTTATGGGAATACAAAAATTTTGTGCGGCCTATACTTGAAATATTAATTATCCCTAATTTTTCATCAGAAACTTCTGGTGCGGTCTATACATGCCTAAATACGGTACATGTACACTAACACGTTAAAAAAATAAATTCTGAAAGTCGCACCACTAAAACCAACGGCATGTGTCGCACATTACCATTAGTCACTGTCACTTGTGTCATTATGCAGCATAGCTGTAGCTGTGCCACTTGGGCCGGCTGTCTCTCCATCGTGCTAGTCTGGTGTGAGCAACGGAAGACCTCTTGCGAGTGCGGGAAAGTTATGGCACAACTTTGCGACGTTTGAATTTTTTTTGGAAAATTAGTTCCGGATAAAGGGAGTTCCGTTCGAGGGAATTCCGGTTAAGGGGTGCTCTACTGTACTAAGTTAAGCTTGTCCTTGTAGCAAATAATATATTGTGTTCTGAATTCAGATTGTTTGATTGATAATATATATATATAAAATTGAAGTTTTTGTGTTCAATGTCCAGTTAATTCAAGTATTTTGTATTTGTTTGGGTATTGAANATATATATATAAAATTGAAGTTTTTGTGTTCAATGTCCAGTTAATTCAAGTATTTTGTATTTGTTTGGGTATTGAACTAGTTAGGTTCCCGATTAATCTTTTCCAGATGTGACACTCTTGTGTAATTGGGTCTTGATCTGTAGGTCATCTGATTATTATTATTTGTATATTTAGTTGTCGATGTTGTATTACCATATAGTATGGTTAATGTAATGGTAACTTGTTTTCAATTTGCTGTTAGGCAATCTGTCTTCACCTTACAGTCTGTTTTCTTTTTGCTAACTTACTCTTTAAGAGATGACCTGTTTTTTCCAGTTTCTGCCAGTTAGAGCATGTTGATCTTGGGCATCTTCCTGGCTGATGCCAGTTACTTTAGTGTTTCGTCGGCTAAGGTAAATAATTTGGATACTGGAGTGGTTTTTGAAAAATATTAAGATCTTACCTTTTCTTATAATTTCTATTCTATAGTGTTAAAACTTTGACCTTCAAGAGTTGCAAGAATGTGTCGAATTAGACGCGATGTTAAATACGGTACTTGGTGTGCACAGTAACTTTATGTTAAATATTCGAGGCAAGATTCTTAAAACAGTTTTTGGAACCCTGGAAAACGACGATCTTAAGAGTTTAGAAAAGAGACTTAATTTTATTGTCGATAAACAAGAAAAAATTTCTGTAAATGTTGCTAACCATATCATTTTTATCAAGGATCTTGAAGACCGTATTTTGAATACTTTAAATGGAATCTAGAAATTGGCTCACTATCTAAACAATGTTAACATTTTGTCTTCGGTTTTTAATCAAACTACTCATGAATTGTGGGATAGGATAGTAATTCTTGGTTTCAGGTTAGACCTTAGTGCTATGTTGTTGAGGGTCAGTGAAGCTCTATATAGCGCCAGGCTAGAATTGTTCGACTTAAAGCATGTCATTGAGACCNTATGTTGTTGAGGGTCAGTGAAGCTCTATATAGCGCCAGGCTAGAATTGTTCGACTTAAAGCATGTCATTGAGACTAGTGCCCATTGCAAGTTAAGCTCTACTCTTTTAAATTCTAATGCCTTCATTGACATTCTGAACCAAATTCAACATTTGATTACACTTCCTTTACATATGATTGCCNTTTAAATTCTAATGCCTTCATTGACATTCTGAACCAAATTCAACATTTGATTACACTTCCTTTACATATGATTGCCCCAGTGACTTTTGAAAATATGTTTACTTATTATGGCTTGAGTACAGTACAGGCAATTATTTATAATTCTTCACTTAATGTTGTGGTGAATGTTCCTTTGGCAAATAATGATAGTTTTCAGTTATCATGTTTTTTTTTTTCCTGTTTTATTTCCGACATAAACAGGCATCTTTTATTCAAAGTTTCAGACTTTCTTATTGTCAGTTTAGACAGAAAGCTTTTTGCTCCCATTCCAGGTAAATTGTTGTCTCAATGTAAAACTTATGGTATTACTATGTGTCCTGTCTTTCCATTTTTTTAGGCACATGTTAATTGTTGTGAATTTAATTTGTTCTCTGGTAAACCTCACCTTTTGACTTTTGCAAAAAATACTTTGTATCTCTATAGTTACCCTTCCTGCAAAAAAACTCACTCTCTCTGGCTGTTTATGACCAAATTTCCCATATTGTAACACTCTTATGTAGGACTACCTTAAAGTCACAACCTCCCTTCACACTCTCATTGTCTGGTAGTGGTTTTATCAGCAATGCTTCACATTGAGACATTGTCAACACATATTTGAAGACTTTTAGCCAAGTCAACTCTGCTAATCATTTTAATCAGTCTTTACCTATACTACATTTTCCTAAACTTCTTTTCAATCTTACATGCTTTCAACTTCCAAAATTAGCTCATCTTGCTCCCAATGATTCTCTCATTAAAGAACTTTATTCTCTTCTGGCTTCCCAGCCCCATGGCACTAATTTTCATGATGTTATGCAACTTCTCCATCCCCATCCTTCCCCACCTCCTGAACACACAAATGTAATTTCTAATGGTCTATCTTCTTTTGCAGTGTTTTGCATCGCGTTTGCTATCATATTTTGGTAAAAAATCAAAGTTTTGTGCATTTATGCAACCCTCTCCACCCATTCAACCCTCTAGTCAAGAACGTTCTGTTGTAATCCCTTTTCCAGCTATTTCTAGCGGCACCTCCTTCTCGTAACTCAAGTTTTTTGTGAATAATATATTTTTTTGTGGTATTTTGTGCATGTTCTAGCTATTGCTCTTACCATACCTTTTTTGCACGTGTGTCCTGGTTTCAGGGACGACAAGAGAGAGGGGGCGGGGAGTGTGTGCCAGTTGTGTTGGCACTTGTTTAATATAAATGTAGTTCCATTAATTTCTTTCTTATTTATTTGGTATTCCGACAATTATTTTTTCCTATTGGAACGTGCTCTAAATATGATTAATTATTTTGTTTATTCTATTTGAAGTTGTAAGACAAACTCTATCTTCGGAAACTTGTGTAATGTTTAAATATTTACCTGTTATTTTCTTTTATACTATTTGTTTAAAAAAATAATTTTCTTAATGTTTATTAATTATTTTTGTACATAATATTGTGTAAATTCTTAACTTCAGTTAGCCAGATGAAAAAAGTCATTTGTGTATTATTATATGTCTTTCTCGACTTTGGAGTTTTGTCCGGAGCATACCTTGGTATAAATAGGTTTCCGTTATGGTTACTTCCTTTTACGATTTCTCGCCATACTGCATGTAGCCAGTTCAATATATTATCTTATGGAATCTTTCTTCATCTTTCTGATGAGATAGAATTTTTATCCACCATTTTAGGGTAAGTTTGTTTGCAGATATTTTCTTTTATTGAGACGTGATTATTTGTGTTTACTATCATTTTGCAAGCTTTTTGTTATACTTTTTAGTGGTTCCCCGGTTCACCTGATGACTTAACCTCGTGGCCAATTTTTCATCCTTCTTGGGATGCGAGGAGCACACCAATTCGTGGCGTGTTCATTTTGGACCATGATTCCACTTATTTGGCCAGCACTGCAGTAACATCTGTAATGTTTTCGCCATCCAAGTAACCTCTAAATTATGTTTTTGCCTGCTGCATGTGCTCGGGAGTGCTCCGAACTTTCTGTTTTCTGAAGCGACGTCAGTGGTTCAATTACTAAATATTTTCTATTAGAACTGCAACTACAACATTTTTTTTTTTAACTTAACTAAACTAAAGTAATTACGTANTTACTTAACTAAAGTAAAGTAATTACGTAACAAAAATTCCTTGTTATAATGTATCATTTCAAGGCCATACAATAATTTAATTTAACAAAAGGAGGTTTTTAGCTTGTTAACTGTTTATCTGTCCAATACTTACAAAAAAAAAAAGTAGGAAGAGAAAATTTTATATATTTATTGCTTATCTGTTGTTGGTACGATAAAAAAATTTAAATAACTTTTGTTATAAAAAATTTTACAATGGTTTTAAATTATATATATATATATATATATATATATCACACACACAAACACAAAAACACACATGCACACACACGCCTTCTGTAATAAGTAAAATATAAGCACAACCATAATTTATGCTTACAGTAGTAAACACTACTCTACACAGGAATCTAGATTCCACCTTCCATTTATGTGCCATCCTTGTTGTAACGAGAGTACCTATGGGTGCTCAAGTTCACGACGCAAAGGTGCTACATAACAAGTATTCCTCACTTACTCAGTTGCAGTGGATTGTAACATACTGTTTTCGGTTTGGGCATAATTGCAGCATGCTCTTCTCTTTCTAACTAAAGATGTTCACGCCATCAGCTTCACATGAGAAATTCAGATTCAGCTGTCAGGGAAAACACTTATATATTGATCAGTTATGTGAATTAAATACNCAGCTTCACATGAGAAATTCAGATTCAGCTGTCAGGGAAAACACTTATATATTGATCAGTTATGTGAATTAAATACATTTGTTGATCATGATGGAAATCTGCATGTTGGAGGGCTCCTGCAACATTCAGGCCAGAGCTATGATCTAAAATATCCACTGTTACTTCCAGCCAAGCATAATTTCACATTATTGCCAATTGAATATGCGCATAAGACATCTCCATGCAGGTCCTCTATTTTCGTTCATTTAGTATCCAGACAGAGGTACTGGGTGCTTGTCGCACCATTCGTCACAGACTGAGGCAGTGCAATCAGTGTTTCAGCAATTCACCTCAGTCCTGTGCTCCCCCACAGGTGAATTACCTAGTTGCAGAGGTCAGCAATTCAGCAAACTAGGGCCTTTTTTCACGTCGCCATGGATTTTGCAGGCCCATTGCTGGTTACCATGGGAAGACTGAGAGGTGCTAAATCATACAAGACATACCTCTCTCTGTCCGTGTGCATGAGCACCAAGGCGCAACACTTAGAACTAGTAACACAACTTTCTACAGAACACTTCCTGGCAGCGCTAAAGAGAATGTTTTGTCTTTAAGGTGCCTGTGCTCATGTTTATTCAGATCAGGGAACAAATCTTGTTGGAGCAAAGGCAGAACTGCACAGTTTTGTGAACTCGCCTGCCTACTGTCAACAAATGTCAGCTAAGCTAGTTGGCAAAGGCATCCAGTGGCACATGAATCCTTTAGCAGAACCTCAGTTTGGTGGACTATGGGAGGCTGGCAAGAAATCAATAAAGAAGCACCTGACCTACGACGTTGGAAGTCAAATTCTGACTTATGAAAAGCTGAATACCCTACTTGTTCAGGTAGAGGCAATCATGAACTCTCACCCCCTTTGTGCTATCAGTTAGGATACCCATGATCTGGTTGCACTGATACAGTCACATTTTTTGATAATGGAACCTTTAACCTCTATTCCAGAACCTGATATGCTAGAAATTCCTACTTCACGATTGAACCGGTGGCAACTGATCCAGCAAATCCAACAGACATATTGGAAACGTTGGAGTCGGGATTACCTGCAGCAACGATCCAAGTGGACAGACCCATCAGTCTCTCTCAGTGTAGGTACTCTTATGTTGATTAAAGAAGATCAAATCCCACCATTGAAGTGGAAGTGGAAGTTGGGGCGAGTGACACAAGTAAACCCAGGACCAGATGGAATTGTCAGAGTGGTCTCAGTCAAGACAGGGAAAGGCATTCTGCAGCATCCAACTCGGAAGTTGTGTCCTCTTCCCCCCCAATAAGGAGAACTTTGTTCTGGTGGGGGAGGATGTTGGTGTGTATATTTGTAAATAGTACTTTATCGTGAACTTAAAACAAACTTGTATTTGATTGAACTGATTTCCCGTCCAAGATGGCAGTCGGGAAGTATCTTGGCATTGCACCTTCAGAAAGGTCTCTCTTGTCAGGTCCTCCGGAACTCTCGTTTTCGTTGTGGTAAATAAACAGTTACAATTTAAGCTTACTTTATTTTTGTTATAGCAAAGTTATACTGCTGGGGCTGTGTTTATTTTATTGCAGGTGGATGGGGTTGGGAGAGACTTTAGTTTAACGTCTTCCATGAGACAGCATTGTTTTGCAACACTTCTTATGAGACTGTATAATTTTGAATTACATACATANGTTTAACGTCTTCCATGAGACAGCATTGTTTTGCAACACTTCTTATGAGACTGTATAATTTTGAATTACATACATATCATTTAGATGATATTTGAATTAGTAATAATTATAGAAATTCAATAGNAGACTGTATAATTTTGAATTACATACATATCATTTAGATGATATTTGAATTAGTAATAATTATAGAAATTCAATACAAATAAGAAAAGAGACAAAAAAGGTCTGAGTATACAATGAATCAACAACATTAGTTTGGGGAAGATATAAAAATAACTTCAATATTGGGTATTAGAAAGTAGGCTTAATTCCATACTATAAATTGTCATGAAGAAAAACAAGTCTTTCTACGTCTGCAGAACTAAGTGATCCTCTTAGAGATGCGACAACATTGCCACTTTTGGAAAAGTCACTCACTTCTTGCAGATGTAGCAGGAATGGCTACAATCTTTTTTGCAGCAATATAGAAATTTGGAAAATTGTCTTTATTTTGACTCCACCAGATACCAGGATTTTCAGTTCTGTTTATTGTTGGAATCTAAGTATTTGTCAACCTCCTCTTCTAATGTGCATACTGTTGGTGCCTCTGTGGTTAATGGTACTTCAAACCAGGACATATTTTACGTGTCTAAGACCAAGATGTGTGGGAGTAAGGTGGTAGTAGCACACATATTACACATTACACTGTCTACACTTAACTGGTATTCTGTCTTTATGTCGGCAACTTGCTTCTATGAGACTTTAGCAGCGACACTGTCATATTATGGTGTAATAGTTTTAAAAATTTGATACAGAANGGCTTAATTCCATACTATAAATTGTCATGAAGAAAAACAAGTCTTTCTACGTCTGCAGAACTAAGTGATCCTCTTAGAGATGCGACAACATTGCCACTTTTGGAAAAGTCTCTCACTTCTTGCAGATGTAGCAGGAATGGCTACAATCTTTTTTGCAGCAATATAGAAATTTGGAAAATTGTCTTTATTTTGACTCCACCAGATACCAGGATTTTCAGTTCTGTTTATTGTTGGAATCTAAGTATTTGTCAACCTCCTCTTCTAATGTGCATACTGTTGGTGCCTCTGTGGTTAATGGTACTTCAAACCAGGACATATTTTACGTGTCTAAGACCAAGATGTGTGGGAGTAAGGTGGTAGTAGCACACATATTACACATTACACTGTCTACACTTAACTGGTATTCTGTCTTTATGTCAGCAACTTGCTTCTATGAGACTTTAGCAGCGACACTGTCATATTATGGTGTAATAGTTTTAAAAATTTGATACAGAANGCAACTTGCTTCTATGAGACTTTAGCAGCGACACTGTCATATTATGGTGTAATAGTTTTAAAAATTTGATACAGAAAAGGAAATAGATTACTGAAACTACCTTTAGGACGTGAAAACTTTAATAAATACAGTTTGTAAGCAACAAAAAATGAGGAACCACCTTAAAATAAAATTTCCTTGCCATGGTCTTCCACAAAAGAATCATTCCTACGCCAGCCCGGTGCGAATGGCATCTCACTCCTCCACAAAAAAATAGGACAGGGTGGCAACAACCACAGTAACATTGCTGTTCAGCAACTCTTTCTCTAATGCCACCTCAAGACACACTCCGCCACATCAATTTCCTGAATTATTTAAACATTTGCTGAAAGAGTTTGCACATCGTACTTTATGTTACTTGCAATCATGTTATTTTAAATATAAAAGACACTGAACATGAATTAATGCACACCAAAAATTACAGTATGCCAAGCTCGTGACACTGATAGTGATTACTAATGTCTGCAACATGTCATGTACTGTGATGGCGAGGGGGGGAGAATGTTAACAACTTTTATTTTCCTTGTATACACAAAAGATTAAAGATAAGAAAATGAAGTGCTTTCTTCCCCTTCAATACTGTACCGTCTATTCACTTTCCCTCTTTAACATGGTTGGCTGTTGCTGTGTTGCCTGGCGGAGCTGCATTCTCAGACACGAGAGGTGGAGAAAACCTAGAAGGGAGGATGCCCAGCAAAAGTACGATGTAGATAACCACAGAAAGAGATAACGCAACAGATGGTGGCCACGCTTGCTACGAGTTACATCGTGCACTGTTTAAAACTCTTTTTTCAGCGACAAGGTTTTTTTTATACTTCTGGGTAGGAATGTGCGAAGGTCATTTTTTAAATGCGAAGCGAGGTGGAAACGAAGCTTGCATCATCTGAAGGAATTTCGGAGAAAAATCAAAGTCTAAGGATTAAAAAAATNGAAGCGAGGTGGAAACGAAGCTTGCATCATCTGAAGGAATTTCGGAGAAAAATCAAAGTCTAAGGATTAAAAAAAATATATATTAATTTATAGTAGGCTACAGTTTTCAAGTGTATTCAACTCGTTTGTACTGTTACTGCCAAAAAAAAGTATACCTACTAGACACTGAGCAATAGAATAAAAACATATCCTAATCTTGTACTGCTGAAAAACTGAAATATCAAAATCTGCCAGAAAGTAATCACTATACATTTAGATACCTACAAGCTTTATAAAAACTACCATACTCCATATATCCAGTCCGATTTGACACCACCAGGGCACAGTGATTTCAATGGGTGGCTATCAACATTTGGCCTCTTCCCTTTCCTCCTTCATGGACCCCTGTCAATGTCAGGCTAGATAGTAAACTTGCTGGCAGGTGGTGGCATTAGTGCCTCAGAGCAAGAGAGTTGAGCCACTTTCACTGCTTACAAGGAAAGTGTGCAGTTCTTCCAAAAAGATGCATCAGCTGTGGTACGTACGTCAGCCCAACTCCCGCACATGATAAATGCGTTAACTGTTACAACATCAGTGCAAATGTCAAAATTACAAAGTCAAAGAAACATGAATTTTTCGAAACAGAAAATCCACACTGTATTTGTGTTATGTTATGGTCGGTCACCCTCCTATTAAAACAGCCTTCCACTGGTGTGTGTCAGGCATGACGTCTTGTTCGCCTAACAAAAGAGAGAGAGGGAGGGAGAAAGAGACGGAGGGAGAAAGAGAGGGAGGGAGAAAGAGAGAGGGAGGGAGAAAGAGACAAAGGAAAGAGAGTGGCTGTAAAAACATTCACTCCCTCCCCTTGCTGGCCGACCGACCCTCGTCTATGTCAAGCTGGTAAATTATCTCAGCAGGGTGGAGCTTGGGATGAAAACTACAAACTTTGTTTGAAAAACAGAAAATATTCACAATTTTCGCATAAGATATTCGAAGTTCAAATGCTAATAACTTGTAAATTACTATTTGCTACTATTCAAATTTTCGAATATTCGCACACCCTTATAAATGATACTGGCTGCTAGTTTTGATACTAGTTTCAGTGAAAAAACACTAGGTGAAAATCTTTGACTTTTCACCCAAAGATTTTTTTATTCCCAGATTAAGTCGAAGGTACAAAAGTCTTTGATTCGACTTCGAAAATGCGAAACTTTGGACACCCCTATTTCTGGAGCATAATTTCATTCTAAAGACGTCTACATTTTCAATTAAATTAATATATTATTTATTTTTATTCAGTTTTTANTGGAGCATAATTTCATTCTAAAGACGTCTACATTTTCAATTAAATTAATATATTATTTATTTTTATTCAGTTTTTATGCAAGAGGCAATTAAATATGGACGTAATGCGCTCTGTAAAACATTGTTCAGCTCAATGTTTTTAACATTTTTGATAACAAGGGGACAGTAAATACACGCTTATCGGGTACCGTTTTATTCTTTTTGATGACAAGAGGGCGGTAAATATATGCATATCGGGTATTGTTTTATTCTTTTTTTATGAAAAAAAAAGGGGGGGGGGGTTAATATACGCTTATCAGGTATAGATTTTTCCGGAAGATGTCTACCTATTAAACAAAATCAATATTTCATTTCAAAAACGTGTTTGTTTTACGCCATTGACAATAAAACACAAACTTAAAGCAAAAATTACACTTTAAACATATTTTTAAAATTTTTTTAGCAGTCAAAATGGGTTATTTTTGAATTCTGCGACAACAGCGATCTTATGATGGTATTCTTGGGAACCGTGGACACTCGCACAATAGGGGCTCTACCATATCTTTTAAAATTGAATGAATCTTGATGCTAATATCTGTTGACTGTCCAGTTTTCTGTTTTGTATATAATTTAGTAGCTACACCATTGTAGTTTACATTATAACATAATGGTTAAGATGAGTTTAATTTTAATTAATCCACTAGTATTAGCAGGAATTAATTTTGATGCCTCAAATTTTGGTGCAGGAATGACAGAATGATAGTTGGCCTCACTCCACTTTAAATTAAAATGAAAACCTGTCATGTAAAACAAAAGTTGTGATTACCGTATTTACCCGAAAAGAGGCAGAGCTCGATTTTAGGCCAACCCTAATATTTGCAGACTTATCACTGGGAAAAACCGATTTTTTTGCAAATGAGCGTATTTAAATTAATATGCAACACTAATTTTTGAACATTTTTAACAATGGACACACACATAAATCCTTNAGGAAAAACAGATTTTTAGCAAATGAGCGTATTTAAATTAATATGCAACACTAATTTTTGAACATTTTTAACAATGGACACACACATAAATCCTTCATAGAAACAAATAAATGAGTATACCTAATGCTTTTTAATGGTCACAATTTTATGCACGTCATTAGTGTGAATAAGTAGGCCTACACACTTGTTGGAAATGTTGCCCCCATTTCTTTGCTCAAATTCATACATATAGACGAGGTTAATGGAACAAACAAATGTGTATTGTACTTTCAGTAATTAATCATTACACAAAGAGAGTTGCTGAAATATTCATGAAATAGGTATTTTCTCATGAGACAGTGTTTGTTAAATAACAGTTACACATCATATTTGTTTATTTTAANTAATCATTACACAAAGAGAGTTGCTGAAATATTCATGAAATAGGTATTTTCTCATATATTCATGAAATAGGTATTTTCTCATGAGACAGTGTTTGTTAAATAACAGTTACACATCATATTTGTTTATTTTAAATTATAAACATTGCCATTGCTCTAACAACTTTCGGGAAAAAATACTATTTAATTTAAGACTTAAAGACTTTTAATTTTGGGATAAAAAAAAAATTATGGTAGTATGGCACGCTAGACAGTTGAATGTCTTGGTTTTCCGACAAACCTTACCAAATTCTAAATACAACTTACGAAAAAAACTAAATTCGAAACAAATTGGAACACTGTCTCACTTTCCGTCATCACAGAATATTCTTTGCAGAAATTCTGAAAGCATGCACAGCTGCACTGTTGTTCGAGTCTTCTGCAAATTTAATAATTCAAAGCTTATAATTAGAGTCATACAAATTTCGTTCACCTTTTGGCATCCGAGCATTAGATGCGTCACGTTTTTCTACGTGACCGGTCATAAAGCCCCTGGCACAATAGGTGTTGGTATTGGTGATGGTGGTTGGTGGCAGTTGAAGTACAGGGCAGTATATGCGAGATGGCACAATAGGTGGTTGATCTTGATGGTTGGTCCTAAAATCATTTCAACTCATGGTTGGTGGTTGGTGTTGGTGGTGGTTGTTCATGTAGAAAGTTGAAAATATTGAACTTTTTACCACCAACTGACCAATCAGTGTGTGCTTTGTAGTTTACCACCAACCGACCAATCAGAAAGTGTTTTGTAGTTTGGACATGTGATGCAAAATACGTGAAAAGGTTGAAATGGAGGAAGGTAAATGTGCAAATAAAAGTATTGATATCCATAAGTGACCAGCAGTTTCTAATATTAAAAACCCAATGTATAAAAACTAGGGATGGAACCGGTATAAATTGGAACCGAAGAACCGAACAGACCCATCCCTAATAAAAACCTATGAAATGTATGTTTTGGTTAGGTACAATATGTTTTTTATTTTCATTTTGGTACAATGCAGTATCTTTCTGTCACATAACAATTTCAATTATTGCTTACCTCAGAATCGTTGATTTCAGACAATCAAAATCTCACCAAATGAAAATTTTTTTTTTACAGATTTACTGCTACCTGGTGGCTTGATCACAAAATAATTTACACGGCGCCAACCATATATTATCTCATGGAATACATTGCACACCAACTGACANCTCATGGAATACATAGCACACCAACTGACAACCACCAACAACACGAACAGCCAATTGTGCCAGGGGATAAACAGATCACGAGCCATATGTGCTACAATTGTGGTTGTCTGATTGATGCAGTTGGAAAAAAACATGTCACCATTTTTGTTTACATTTATATGTTAAAATTTGTTGTCTGTTTTGACATTTATTCACAGGATATTACACTGCTTGTTATTTATATTATGCAAAAATTACCTTAGCCACATTACATTACTTAGCAAAGCTCTTCATATAAAAACAACTAAACAAATCCAATAGCTATTAAATAGGTTATGTACGAACCATTACTTTTTGTGTGCTTTCTCGCTTCTGTGTATAAACAAAATATCTCATTGGTCTCGACTCTAAAGATATCAGATGCTGATGGTGCAGACCGTCCTGTCCGAACTCAAAAGATGAAGTATAGCCTTCTCCAGTCGGTCAGTACCTCACCTCATGTCTGCACCAATCAGCATCTGACATCACAGGTCACGTGAACCAATCATATGCTGTATCGGTGACAGCACGGTCAGCTCGGATAGATGAGATGGACACATCTGATAAATTGTAGCAGGCCCTTAAACAATGAATATATGCACAATATGATGAAACTTTAGCTTCTTGGTATAATTTTTTTCTTGATACTCAATTTGAGGTTCAGATAGCGTTTTGAGGTTTGATTTTTGGGTACATCAGCCTATTTTAGGGTAAATACGGTAGGTTATATCAGAAATCTTAAAGTTTGCCTACTTCACACAAACGACCTACGAAAATATCAATGCTGCTTGTCGCGTGACGATTTAGGGATTATAGCACGACATTGGCTCACATCCATCACCCCCTCACACCACCCTCGCCTCGCACACTTTGCGGGCGCCTTCCAGGCGGCACGTGGAACCAGGGCCGGTGGAAAATTTTGGGACACGTGGAGCTGAAGCGAAGGCCTCCCCCCCCACACCCCCTTCATCATCGTACGTCTCTAGCCGCCGGGAGATCTGTTGAGAGTGCAGGGCTTTCTTGAGTCATCAGCAAATAATCCGGTGTAGTTCGCCTGAACGCAGTAAATACACACCACGGAAGTATCGCTGACGACAGTAGGTATTATCCCCCCC
>NQII01000046.1:361315-385838 GCA_002778355.1 Clitarchus hookeri
AAAGTTTTGATGTTGTGTATTTGTGAATATATACGAGACAATATATTCGTACTTCAAAATACAACAGTGATAGTCTACCTCATTATAATACCCGCAACCTCCAAGCACTTTTTAGTCGGTGCCTGGAGGACATTAACTCTGACCAGATAAGCCACCATGTCCTCGACAGTGGCGGTACCTGCGTCATGCTTACAAAATTTATATGGACTGAATTTGCCAGTTTTAAACTTTGTGAAGTCCATGGCACCAGCATCGGATATTGACTGTATCAGCAAGAAAGGATCAGTTCATACCAGTACCTATCATAAAATCTGTATCGGCTCAGCTCGAGACGAAACACAGAGCACGTCTTGAATTTTAGTACTTGTAGCATCTCCATCAAAATGCACATGCATTAGGACTTAGATACTGTAATTATAAACTGTGTTCAAAGATGGCCTACCAAGTGCAGTCCTAGTTGATACATGTGTCCACATGATGCTGCAAATGGTCCAGCAGCGAGAACGCCTGGCTGCACAATGGACAAACAAACCGACGTGGTGGTGGCACCTCCTCATCATAGGTCTGCAAACAAAACAACATAACTGCACTTTGAATGCACACACATGTATGCATGCACGCACACACACAAGCACATGTGCAAGCGCACACACGNACATAACTGCACTTTGAATGCACACACATGTATGCATGCACGCACACACACAAGCACATGTGCAAGCGCACACACATGCACGCACACACGCGTGCACACACACACACACACGTACCATTTATTGTTCTAATTATCTGGCTACAGCAAGCATTATTTACAAGTAAAACCACNCACACACACACACACACGTACCATTTATTGTTCTAATTATCTGGCTACAGCAAGCATTATTTACAAGTAAAACCACTTTTCATATTACTCACGGGACCAAAAAGGGGCAAAAAAAAAAAATATATATATATGGAGAGAAATTTTTACTACATTCAAATTATATAAGATCCAAGAAAATCAGGTGTAACATACAGGGAAATGTAAAGTCAAGAGGTGTAAAAATATTGTTCTGCTGTACTTATATTTCCATAATTTAAGAACATGTCCAAACAGATTTGACTTTATAATAAATGGAGCACACAGAAATAACTAAGCATGCTAAACAAGTATCCAGTTTTTCCATATACCCAATTGTGCACATCCTGTCCTGCTTGTAATTCAAATGTAGCACATGTGTGTGAGTAAATGCTGAACTTTGTGGATAGTGTCACTGTACAATGGTGCCCCACTGGAGAAGCAGTGCCCTATGCTATGAAAAGAGCCAGATATTCCNTGTGGATAGTGTCACTGTACAATGGTGCCCCACTGGAGAAGCAGTGCCCTATGCTATGAAAAGAGCCAGATATTCTGGTATTATTTACTGTATCTTAGTCATGTCACATTCTGCGTCGTGTGCGTGTGATATTTCCCCCATGCAGCTGCTGTATGTATTGTTTGTGGTGGTTGTTTATGAAACATTCGTCCTCCGGGCCAGCAATGTTCGCTATTTGTAATATGGCAGCAATGTTCGCTATTTGTAATATGTCACCATTGTCGCCAGTAAATAGACCAGCTTATTCATACCTGAATTGTTTTGTGACACAATTTATGTTTAAGACTTTCTGCATACAACGTTCGGGTTTAGTTGGTCATGTGAAGTGACAGAATACATCACTTTGTCCTGCTGGAATGTACCGTTGTGTTGTTCCATTCCTTACAGAGTATTTGACTAAATGTTCCACTTTGTTCAATGTAATTGTCATCAACCTTGTTTTGTTCCTTGCTTATTTTCGTAACTAAACTTTTATCACATTGACTGATTCAGATATTTTAAAGTTATGACTAAGGACCCCTGANTGTGGATAGTGTCACTGTACAATGGTGCCCCACTGGAGAAGCAGTGCCCTATGCTATGAAAAGAGCCAGATATTCCGGTATTATTTACTGTATCTTAGTCATGTCACATTCTGTGNTGTCACTGTACAATGGTGCCCCACTGGAGAAGCAGTGCCCTATGCTATGAAAAGAGCCAGATATTCCGGTATTATTTACTGTATCTTAGTCATGTCACATTCTGTGTCGTGTGCGTGTGATATTTCCCCCATGCAGCTGCTGTATGTATTGTTTGTGGTGGTTGTTTATGAAACATTCGTCCTCCGGGCCAGCAATGTTCGCTATTTGTAATATGGCAGCAATGTTCGCTATTTGTAATATGTCACCATTGTCGCCAGTAAATAGACCAGCTTATTCATACCTGAATTGTTTTGTGACACAATTTATGTTTAAGACTTTCTGCATACAACGTTCGGGTTTAGTTGGTCATGTGAAGTGACAGAATACATCACTTTGTCCTGCTGGAATGTACCGTTGTGTTGTTCCATTCCTTACAGAGTATTTGACTAAATGTTCCACTTTGTTCAATGTAATTGTCACCAACCTTGTTTTGTTCGTTGCTTATTTTCGTAACTAAACTTTTATCACATTGACTGATTCAGATATTTTAAAGTTATGACTAAGGACCCCTGAAAATGGTGAATAAAACTCACCAATATTGATGAAAAAAATTCCTGTAAATGGTCAAATTTCTTTGCCAATTCACAAATTTTAATTTTTGCTTCAAAGTCTTTGATAATATTCAGTTTACACTCCAAAGATAGTGATTCTATTTTCTTGTTTAATTCAAATGACTCATTTTTTGTTCTTTTGGATGACATAATTAGAGTTAACAATAAAATGCACTGCGTATGTAAAACAATTCCACGCAAAACACGTTCGAACCTGTCGTAAACTGAACACTGACTGGGCGGGGCGGGAGAGCCGAGGCGCGTGGCGCTCAAAGAGAAAAACCGCATATCTCCGAATTCACGTAAAACGGGGTAACGTAAGTCGGGGTATTACTGTATATTTATTATTTTTTGTTACAAAGTACGAATCATGTGCGACATTGTGACCAGTTCTGTCTTTTCCATAAGGGAACGTGGGGCATGAGCCCAGGAGGGCCCCGACCTGATGGGGGCCTCGAAATGCCGTCGTCGTCGTTTAACTTGCACGTTAAATTTTTGTAGTCATCTCGACATCATGCTACACCACACCAACTGGCTTGTGGGCCAGAGAGAAAGTGCTACAAAGTGTAGTTCATTAGTGTACATAATGTCAACGAACATAAAATCATCAAAAGTGCAATACAAATATTTAGGAAATAATGTAACAGCTTTTATAAGTGTATTTATGTAAATCATTATGTTTTCTTATGTTTAATTTAATTCATATATCTTTTCATCACATAATCATCTTCAGTGTCATTTTTATGTTTCATCATTTCACCGCTTGGCTTCGGCTTAGCACCACTTGTGGCGGAGGCCGACTCCATTCACCCCAGTTCATCATGTTCACTACAATAGTATTCAATTAATTGACCGGAATATTTCTTTTACTTGTTTTAAGCACTGAGGGGAGAGCCACCGTACTCTCATCTGAGAGTTTGTAACGCAATCACATTTTTCAACTAAAACCACGTGTTTTTCGCCGCATAAGGGCTGAGGCCATTTTTGTATTTAATTCATGCATTATTCATTTGTAACTAGGGCAATGAATAAACAACTCACAAGTGATAAAGTGTTAAGTCATTGTAGGGCAACCTCATTAGCATCACCAGTGTTTTCATTCATGTAGTTCAGGAGTACAAGACAGCAGACAGTCTCGCTATTATATATCAAAGTGCAACAGTAAGTACGACAACTCATCAACCAACTGACGCAGGGTTCACCAGAGCCCCTGGGCCGTCAACCGCACGACCCTCAATTCATTAGTTCTCCACTGAGCTATGGTGCCTGGCAAAATCTAACATCCAACCCGCTCTGGTAACCGATGCCGTGTCATGCTTATGCATTATTTGGCGACAATGGGGTGTCATATATGCCCTTCCAAAAAATTTTTTCAGAAGGAAAATTATTTACTAAAAAAATTAACATTCAAGTAACAAATCCTCTTATTTTCTCAGAAGAAGCCACTGAATAAGGACTTTGTTTTTTATAAAACGTATGCGCCACTCATTTATTCATTTTTGGCAACAAGACGACGTCAAATATGTGATTCTGGGGTATCAATTTATTTAGAAGACTGTAACGCACACAAAAAGCCACTCTAATCAAAATTTTTTTGGAGTCAAAATTATGCAGTTTCAATTTTACGAGGGTAGGGATTTTACAATCATTCTCGGGAAGCATGGCACCTTTGAAAATCTAAAAATAGTTACATATGAATTAACTAATATGTCAAAGGAATTAAAATGAAAGTGACAACAGTTTTAGTTCCTGCAAGCACAATGACCAGCGTGCAGGTTCTAAGTGATTGCAGTGAAGCAGAGTTGTGGTGCGACTGACCCTGGGTGGCTCCTGAACAACCTGGGGGACAGGAGACGGCTGGCGGACCTGACCCTGGTGCCTGCTGGGAGCTGCAATGGTGTTCCAACCTACAAGGCCCCTGCAAACATAAGCACAACAATGCAGAACAACTATCACCACTGCCGCTGTCAGCATCACTAAACACATCACAACAGGGACCCACCAGCCTACTTATACAGTAAATAATAATTAAAATTATGATTGAAAATTTCAAAGATATACAATTACCAGTCGTTCTGTGAATCACCCATGCATTCATGCATGCATTAAAACATTTATGCGAATGTGCATGTGTACGTACATACACATTCTTACCCCCTTCTCCCTCTACTCTCACTTTTATCCCATATGCAGCAAGAGAGAGAGAGAGAGACAAAAATCAAGTTTGTAACAAGTCAACACACACAAAAAAGTAGATAACATGTGAAAGAGAAAATATCCAGAACAAAGGAGTACAGTGGTCGACACACACCATACTGGCCTGAATATAAGACAACAGTTTTTCCAATAGAATGATCCAGAAATATGCAGGTTGTCTTATAACTGAAGCCTATTAATTTCAGTTATCTTTAAAACATAATATTCATAAGAATATTAATGAAAATGATAACACCATGCTTTAAAATGTAACTTACATATTAAACATTGAAAGTTCATTAAAAAAAAACTAGATGTCAAAATTTTACTAAAAATAAGTGAGGTATCAACATAACCTCAGTAGGCACACACAAATATTGCACTCTTTCCCTCATTTTGTAAGAACTATAGGGAACTGGATTTTCACCAAACTGCAAAGTTTAACATNCAAATATTGCACTCTTTCCCTCATTTTGTAAGAACTATAGGGAACTGGATTTTCACCAAACTGCAAAGTTTAACAGTTTTAATAATGCAAGTTTATTTAAAATGAGTCAGCAGTTGATATAACTTCCAAAACAAAATGTAAACAAATGCACAACATATTATTTTTCTCATTTGGTAGAAACCATAGATGCATACAACGAAATATTGTATGTTCGCGGTATCTTTACAATTTTTTAAATAAAACCTTTGAAACATCACTCAAGTGTTTAGTTGTTTCCTAAATGTNTGTTCGCGGTATCTTTACAATTTTTTAAATAAAACCTTTGAAACATCACTCAAGTGTTTAGTTGTTTCCTAAATGTGCCAAGTATTATGCACATGTTATACTTCTGACAACATAAAAGTATCTTATTTTCGATTAAATTAAACTTTTACTTACATTTTATCTATAAATTAAATTATTTAATTGATAATTAATATGAATAAAAACCGGGAGAAAGTATGTATCAGTAATGCCTAGTAAGAAAAAGTTCTCATGCAAAATATTATTGAAATAAGTGCGTACGAATGCAGTGTGTTGAGGCAGAGGATTTTCTGAAAGTAGAACTTAAGCAAGGCTTCTAAAAAGTTGTAAGTAACCATCACTGGACTATAGTGCATCATTGCGAGAGTTAACTGCTTCATCGCATTGCTGTAGCTGTAGCATCCACCATTTTGCCACTTTGGAAGCTCTAATTTTGTGTACAGTGGCTTAATATTAACTTGTAAGTGCATAATTAGTGGTCTTGCCATTTTGTTTGTAAACGCTCACAGTGAAAATATATGATTTTATTTTTGATTTGCGTGAAATGAAACATAATGAAGTAGAAAGATGTGGTTCTATGGTTTATCACTTACTGCAGCAACAGGTAAGAAGACATATTCATGACCATTGAATTTTTTCATCCTGCCCTCTGTAAAATAAGAGGTCATCTTATTCTCATTGTTGTCTTATAGGTGTATTTGGGCCAATAAGGTAAATGAACTAGCCTGTGCCATAACAAGTCTTCCTTCAACACAATCATGAAGTTAGTAACCAACTATTAGATTGATGTCTTCAGGGTATGATTGTGAAAGAATGTTTTTGGGCAGTTCCTAAAGAAAATGCAGTGAGGAAATTTGAAGTTGCAACATCCAGGCTCTGAATTATTAAAATATATCACCGACACACACTGATGCATACACTGTAATGACGCAATATTCTTAAGTTTCGGGACACGTGTTTAAATTTCTTTCGTTTTTCTTAAGCTTTGGAAAGCCTCGTAATATTATTATCGGGTTTGAAGTTTAAAGCCGTGGTGGCTCGTTTCCCGTGATAGTTTGTTTATCTGNAAGCCTCGTAATATTATTATCGGGTTTGAAGTTTAAAGCCGTGGTGGCTCGTTTCCCGTGATAGTTTGTTTATCTAGCATACGGGTGCCATTTTACTTTTATCAGGCAGACGTTTGTCGTTTCGTTTCAAATATCGTGGTTTTCAGTTTTTGTGAAGCGTCAGCATTATTTAGATACTATCAGAATGCGTCAACAAGTTTTATACGAGAAGTTCGTTTCTGTGGATGTTGACGGCGTCAACAGTTTTAATTCCTCCGGCGCAGTTTTAGTGTGTACAACGAAGTTTTGTTAACGTATCAGTTACGATAACGTGTTGAGAGCGGGACACAACGCAGTTTGGATGACGCTGCTGGCCGATGCCGGATGCTGTGCCCTTATCGTAGGAGAAGGGGGCGATAGGCCTGCATAATAAATACTAGTGGTGTTTATCGCCCAAAAAAGAAAAAGTAACCAACCGTCGGAGAAGATGCACCCACACCGGCAAGCACCCGTGACCGTAAAATCTTTTTTTCACATTTATTTTCGGCTTAAACTAACCTAAATTCTATCAAATTATTTCCGCCGGTGTGGGGGGTCGTTAGGGTGCCAGGAGGGAACGAACATACCTCCTGCCTTCGTAACTTAGTCTTGCGATGCAAGTTTTGAGACATTAATAATCTGTAAACGACTGTGGCGCTGGTCTGTACTTGTATATTTATCTCTCAACGGTTCGTACTCTGCATACTGGAAATTCGTATGTGAACTGTGTCGCTAAATGTTAAATAAACATATATAACAAATACGCTGGAACTTGAACTTATTTCTTAATTAATCAGCGTCAATTGTACTGAGTCTTGTGTTCCACCTTTGAGCAAGCCGTGGTAACGTAACATCGGCAGTGTAACTAGCGGCCGAACGTTACAACACAGNTAACGTAACATCGGCAGTGTAACTAGCGGCCGAACGTTACAACACAGAGAGGCAAGGAGATGTGATTGAAGAGATCTGGGCGGCTCTTAACAGCGAGATCTTGAGAACCGATGAGGGTGATTGAGGTGAGTATGGAGCAGCTCCATAATGAAAGTGCGAGGGAAATGGGAGATGGCCGAGAAAACCCACCAACCAGCGGACCGTCCGGCACAATTCCCNCCATAATGAAAGTGCGAGGGAAATGGGAGATGGCCGAGAAAACCCACCAACCAGCGGACCGTCCGGCACAATTCCCACATGTGAAAATCCGGGAGTGACCCGGCCGGGGATCGAACCTGGTTCGCCTTGGTGGGAGGCGAGCAGGCCAACCGCTCAGCCACCACGGCCCTGGCAAAGAGTTACTTATATCTAAAACATTACTTTGTGTGCACTAAAAATACTTTCAGTTCTAAAACTATTTTGTTGGTAAAGAGGTTTTAAACACTAACATGTCATTGCAAAATAAAAATAAACTTTTCCCCCAACCAAACACCAAATTTACTTTAGTTCCATTCTAACCTGAAAACGTTGTATAAAATGTGTGTATGATTACACAATGTTAAAAAAACAACTGTCTCACTATGAAACCAAACTACGTACTGTGTTCCACAAACATATCACACTTTAAGAACAGTCTGTATTGTAGAAAGTAAATGTGGCAAATAATGCACATGAATAAGATACATGTGAGCCAAACAAGGACTGTAATGACATAGTAGTATAGCAGAGTGTGCATGATGTAGCAAGACTTACGAGGAAGGGCTGACAGGCTGAACATTGAGGGAGGCAGCTAACTCCTTGCTAAACTCCTGGTTGGCTCGCTGCAGTAAGCTCAGCTGTTCCAGTAGCTGCTCCCGCTCTCCAGCCAGTCGCTCCCGACCTTCTCGCTCTGCGTTGAAATCAGACTGGTACACATCCACCTGCCACCAGCACAACACTGTCTATCTACACCTGCTGCTGAGCACACCTTCACAACTGTGCAGCTGCCAACATGCCAGCACACAACTTACACTGCTCAACACACCTCTTCCCTCAAAACTCCTGTTTATACTAACAATTTATCTCCCCAATCCACTCAGTTACTCCTATATGCAAACATAAACCATTTTCCTAATGGCAAGACATATTATTTTATATAAATGACTTAATTTACTGTGTATTATGGAATGCCATAAGCTTTCAACACACAATCAAAATGACAAAAAAATAAGACCAATTACATTACAAAGAAATATCTTCACTTATACATATTGAAAATAAAAATTCAACTCCTGCACCCTTATAAACAATTAATGCAGAACATACTTATCAAGGTGACACCAAGTCTAATGTTCACAACATTTTAAATGGCAAATATTTNAAACAATTAATGCAGAACATACTTATCAAGGTGACACCAAGTCTAATGTTCACAACATTTTAAATGGCAAATATTTAGAGAGAAGATAGTGGTGGTTAATTGCAAAATCACAAAAAAATTACGTCTTTAACATCTATGAGGATGAAGTCGAAGGGAGAGCAGTGAAAGATCACAAGGGTNAAAATCACAAAAAAATTACGTCTTTAACATCTATGAGGATGAAGTCGAAGGGAGAGCAGTGAAAGATCACAAGGGTGGGAAACACTCCTTGAAAACCCAACAATTATGGAAGTCTACCATAATTACTCACATGTGAAAATAACATATTTATAATCTGAGAATAGAACAAAGTTGTGTTTGGTTGGAGGCCGGTGGGCTAGCCACACACCCACCCGNAAACAATTAATGCAGAACATACTTATCAAGGTGACACCAAGTCTAATGTTCACAACATTTTAAATGGCAAATATTCAGAGAGAAGATAGTGGTGGTTAATTGGAAAATCACAAAAAAATTACGTCT
Source organism: Clitarchus hookeri (assembly GCA_002778355.1). Lineage (NCBI taxonomy): Eukaryota > Metazoa > Arthropoda > Insecta > Phasmatodea > Phasmatidae > Clitarchus > Clitarchus hookeri. The sequence continues at coordinate 370,749 of NQII01000046.1, forward strand.
TTAACATCTATGAGGATGAAGTCGAAGGGAGAGCAGTGAAAGATCACAAGGGTGGGAAACACTCCTTGAAAACCCAACAATTATGGAAGTCTACCATGATTACTCACATGTGAAAATAACATATTTATAATCTGAGAATAGAACAAAGTTGTGTTTGGTTGGAGGCCGGTGGGCTAGCCACACACCCACCCAAACACTGGAAAGAGACAATTTGCACCTAACCAAACATGCTCAAAGAATGTGTGGAAGGCACAATTCACTCTAAATATCCACAGACTATGGACACTACAACTTCCTTAAACATTCTGAGGTACATTAAACTGAAATCATGATACAGCCAACTCTCGAAGACAATGACCTCGGTAATAACTACTCCCTCTCAGTGAAAACCCTTTTTTGGGGAACAGTAAAAAGTTAAATTAAAAATTGAAATTTTGAAGGAAATAAGCTGAAAAGTAAGTTTATTGCATCTATTTTGGTTNAGTTTAATTAAAAATTGAAATTTTGAAGGAAATAAGCTGAAAAGTAAGTTTATTGCATCTATTTTGGTTGCTAACAGTTACGATTCTCTTTGCCACTACTATATAACTGAAGTGGTAAAATCTAAGAATAGAGAGTGAAGTGATTGAAGAGATTTGGGTGGCTCTTAACATTGAGGTTTTGAGAACCAATGATGGTGAAGTAAGGTGAATATAGAGCAGAGCTGGAATGGAAGTGCGGGGGAAACTGGATATCCAAAGAAAACCTGCCCACCAGCGAAATTGTTTGGCGAAAATCCAAGAGCAACCCTGCCGGGAATCGAACCCAGTTCGCCTAAATGGGAGCCTTGCTACTACACCACTGCGACCTCTCAAAAAAATAGACACCACCCCTCTAGCACTAGACTCCACGAAGGTCGCCAACACCAGTGCACACCTGTCGATACTGTTACTTATGTTATGCCATGCACCAGGGTTCAGTAGCCCAAAGACAGCCCTCTGTGAAACAGCATAATAATAATAATAATAATAATAATAATAATAATAATAAAAACCATTTGACAAAACTGCTGAGAGGAGGAATAAAGACTACCTTTCTTTGAGATTGCTGTGAGTAAATTGACAAAATACAATTTCATTTATTCAGTTACAGTATTTTTTTCCTATGTAAATATTATGGCAATAGGTGAGGTGGAAACTTTGTGTGGTATTAAAAATGAAATATTATAAGAGTATTCATTCGTCAAATGCAGCTTCAGTTATCTATTTTATTTTCATAGACAATTTTCTTCACCACAGTATTCTACACATTCTATAATGCAGAGTTTTCTCTTTTTGTGAAAATAGTTTTTTCTGGCCCAAGTTGGTGCATTCCTCACAATGACATCACTGACTCCACTTTTTTTATTGTTCTGGGGCAGCGTAAAGCAATAAATACTGTCTACCTGTGACCTCAACAGGGGATAGAGGACAGATTCAGTACACATTTTTCTCAGTCATGGTCATGTATTCTGTCCTCACCTTCCAACCCACATCTTAATCTAACATGTCTAGCATCTCTTCCTTTCTTGGCTTTCATAACAAGCGACTTGAAGCCAACTTTCACCTTGCCGACACAATTATTTTATTCACAACAGATGCCATGCAGAATCTGAGATTGTATACACAGTGGATTCCCTATGTACCGAAAACACATAAACCAAAAAATTGTATACACTGGAAATTTTCAGTTGCCCTGAAAAAATTCCTGTATAAATAAATAATGTTAAAATTATCTGCTTTTATAATTTTTTGAATATTGCATCAATTGCAAAATCTTTTTGTTCTGTCACTTAAGATTCCAAGTAATAATAANTTGCATCAATTGCAAAATCTTTTTGTTCTGTCACTTAAGATTCCAAGTAATAATAATTTTTGAATTGTTTATGAAAACATCAACAACTGCGTGTGAAATATGTTAAGCACAGTGATCTAATCTCCATTTCAGATGATGCACGAGAGTTGACACTACACGCCTGATGAGAGGGGAAGCTGTTAAGTTTCAACCAGCTTGGCAATCTGTACATACATACATCTATCTCTCTCTCAGCCGCACACCTTTCTTTAGTGCTGCATCCTTGCGTCCTCTTGCTCTTCGCTGGCTGGTGNCATCTATCTCTCTCTCAGCCGCACACCTTTCTTTAGTGCTGCATCCTTGCGTCCTCTTGCTCTTCGCTGGCTGGTGAGGGGCGGATATCAGCTATCTTTGGGCACACTCAGGTGTAGCTGATCATAGCCTTGCGCAATATCGCTTCCTCCCCTTACATGCCTGGCCAGAGGGGAAAAGTGGTAGGCTTGCAACTACAGCAATATCCTTCCTCTCTTTTTCAACCTGTGAGACTGATAGCCTCTGCACAGGATCCCATTTGCATCTGTGTAGTACAGGATGTCTCAACTAAAATGAGGAGATCACGACTTTAAGGTGATCTGTTTCTGTTGCCTCACTGGCACCAGAGNTACAGGATGTCTCAACTAAAATGAGGAGATCACGACTTTAAGGTGATCTGTTTCTGTTGCCTCACTGGCACCAGAGCAGCTGGGCACTGACCCTTAAGCTTTCCTACTCCTTAGAACCATGGAGTTTGGACCCTATATATGGGGTTAACTGGAAGCTTGGTCATGGTAGATTGTCCTGGTTTGGCCAGAACTGAAACGATCTGGTGGAGGGTCTCAGGTGGAGCTGGTTTAATGACAGGTGTGGTGGTAAACCTTGGGGTGTGAAGGTTGCAGGAACAAACGAGGCTGGGATGGAGCCTTCCGATGGTGGTGGTCGGGATGAGCAGACAAGTCACCACNGAAGGTTGCAGGAACAAACGAGGCTGGGATGGAGCCTTCCGATGGTGGTGGTCGGGATGAGCAGACAAGTCACCACAGGTTTCGGCTGGGGCAGAGTCAGTGGTAGGCATAGCGCTCTTATTATCGCGCCTTTACTTAAGTCTCTTGTTTCTGCCAAATGAGTGAACCGACCTGAGATTTTGAGTCATCAATTTTGACGTCTGTAACGTTACACAGTTATTACAGAAGTCATGAGTGATCTATTGCTCAGCTTTGAACAAGCCACTACCCATATCAATCATAGTACTGGATTTTGTGAAGTAGTACATGTTTGTACAGACTCAAGAGTTGAGAGAGCTGAGAGAGAGACTGCGTTGCATCCGAGGCGGATTTGTGACCCAGTTTTAGGCTAATTTAGCTATTAATCAACATTTGTATATTCATTTCTGAAGAATCCTTTTACCAGAACACGCCCACCTTTATGTTTCATAAATAAACAATGTGTTTTTTACTTTCGTAAACAGTAAAAAACAGTCTTATCAGTTGCCCACTGAATAACCTAACATTGATATAGAAGTTATAATTTTTTTGAGATCGAGCCACAAGCAAATGTATGGCTTAAGCTTGATTTTAGAGTACTTGCAGACCTCTATTTAAAGCACAAGTATTTTAATACATGCACACTGGAACATTAACGTTATGAAAAATGTAAAATTCTCCCTTTGTAACTTATAATGCACTATCAAACATTTTTAACATCCAGTTTATAAAAGTTTTTTTAATCTTTCATTCGATACTATCGAATGTTGTTACGATAAGCAATCAATTATGCAAACCGAAATCTAAAAATCAATTCAGCACCAACTATTGCAATTAACTGCTCGAATGAACTACATTTTTACTACTTCATTACACAATTATTTTGTGTTTTCGCAAAACGTTTGTTTAGTTCGCAATTTCAAATAACTAAGGTCAATTTTNCTTCATTACACAATTATTTTGTGTTTTCGCAAAACGTTTGTTTAGTTCGCAATTTCAAATAACTAAGGTCAATTTTGTGAAAATTTCACAATTTCACACATTGCGAAAAACAAGCAGGACACTTAATTTGCTAACTAATTGCCTCGTGAGGACGCTGCAGTTAGATTCGCGGCCTGGTTTTTATCCTAATTTGAATAGGAATCTGTGCTCATACATGCAGTTTTAAAGAATAATTTTAACTTTATATTTAATAATTTTAATTTTAATCTTACCTTGACGCCTGCGGCGTCCCTATATTTTATTCGTCCGTACCACGTTCTAACGAAGCTCGCAGGCGAACGACATCAATNCTTCATTACACAATTATTTTGTGTTTTCGCAAAACGTTTGTTTAGTTCGCAATTTCAAATAACTAAGGTCAATTTCGTGAAAATTTCACAATTTCACACATTGCGAAAAACAAGCAGGACACTTAATTTGCTAACTAATTGCCTCGTGAGGACGCTGCAGTTAGATTCGCGGCCTGGTTTTTATCCTAATTTGAATAGGAATCTGTGCTCATACATGCAGTTTTAAAGAATAATTTTAACTTTATATTGAATAATTTTAATTTTAATCTTACCTTTTAAAATATAGGTTGTGAATAAATTATATCATTTTATAGCAAACATTTAACAAATTGTCTTGTCAGGTTCTGCATCTTAAGTGGATTTGTGGCCATGTTTTAGACTTATTTTGCCATTTATCACCATTAATATCTCTATTTCTGAGAAATCATTAAACCAGAACACTCTTCCCTTACAAATACTTATGATTCATTAATAAACAAGGTGTTATTTTCTTTTGTAAACAGTGAAACAGTCTAATTGGTCATCGACTGAATAACCTGACGATATAGCAGCTAAAATTTTTCGAGACTGGAAAATATTTTGGGCTGAACTCCAAATGCAAGCAGGTATTCAGCTCAAGCGCGATTTTTTGAGTACTCGCAGACCTCCATCACTGTGTTATGGCCACAATAATGTGAGTTTACTAAGACACGTCACGTTAATTTTTATACAATAAGATCAAACAATTCTGTACACCATGCATACCTCTCAGCTCATTATTTCTTTGGTAGTGTTCATTTTCATAAAAGTGCTTGTCAAGACCTTTGTACATTCCATGTTAACATAATGGTTTCATCATAATGTTACATCAGAACAAGGCACTAGAACAGCGAGAAGACTTGAATCATTCAGTGTCATTTCTTTTGGGCCGGTAATTGTTACACATTCTTACGTTATTCCAAGCTACATATTTCCAACTCGAGCTGTTTACTATCAGTAATAGCAGAATACCTACTTTGTAAAAGTCGCTGGTGAGTTGTGTGTTGGCAAATAAAAGTGCAAGTTCCCCGAATTACTTTTATTTCCAGTCTTAATATATTAGCTGTAGGTCCAAAGTGTGATAAGAACTACAATCACCATCTAGCAAATGTTAACCCAAATTTGCTGTGTGTAATAAATTAAAAAAGAGTTAACAAATATATAATTTTTTGCAAGGTTTTATATTTTTACTATTATAACATACAAATTTTTTTGACACATGCCAGTCTATAAATACCTTCAAAATTTGTTTAGCTGACGCATTCTGCATCCCTATATTTTATTCGTCAGAACACACGCTCTGGCGAAGCTCGCAGGCGGACGACCGCAATAAGGATTAAGGGTTTTGTGGACGTGCCGGAAGAGTGACGCCAGGAGCCTCGCAGCTGCAAAGGCGAGCTACCAAAGGTTTCTGCACGTGCAACTGTTCCTGCACGTGCAGACGACATCCGGAGACAACGGAAGGCACCAGGGCGCGGACACAGCTGCATTTTGCAGCTGCCCAAGGGACACCGAGATCCCACCACCAGCTGCGTCTGTCCCGGGCTTGTACCGCAATAAACCATGAGAGCTTTTAGCGGACGTGCGTGCAGAACGGGACAATAAACTTCCAGGCCAGAACCAAGGGACGACGCCAGGCCGGCTGCGGACCACACGAGCAGCGGCCACGTGTTTTATGACCCGGGGGGACGACAAGCACCCCGGACCACGTGCAGAGACGGGGGAAGTTGAATATGGTGATGGACGCTACAAAACCACGTGAAGGGGGGAGCAACGGGGCAGTCAGTTGAGAGACGTCGAATCAGTCAGTCGGGGGACCTGAAGCGAGGCGTCCGGGTCGGAGCCGGACGAAGCCAGTGCGATGAACGAGTCAGTCAGTCAGTCAGTCGCGGATCGAGCAGTCAGTCAGTCAGTCGGAGTCAGTCGAGGATCGAGAATGCATCACGACGTCGACCTCAGTCGGAGGCCGTCAAACGGGACGTGCGGCGGGAAGAATCCGAGAAAAGTCAGTCAGACTTCGTCAAACGAGAAGGGTGTACCGGGAGCCGAGAGAAAACGAGTTCGCCAAATGCATCAAGACGTGGACCTCAGTCGGAGGCCGTCAAGCGGGACGTGCGGCGGGAAGAATCCGAGAAAAGCCAGTCCGACTTCGTCAAACGAAGAGTGCTGAGTGGACCCGGGAGGAGGGGTTCCAGAGCAGCCGTCGGGACGCCCCATGAAGCGCCGGAGCAGTTCCAAGCCGCCAGCCGAGGGAAGACAGCGCAGCAGTGTCAGATAAGTAGTTCTACACCAAGTGTGAAGAATCTCCCCCCCCCCCCAGACGCCAGTCGCGGCGTCAAACCATACGTAGCCTACATAGAAAAAGGGGAGGGGAGTTTGTCTCGTGAGTCCATGTACCAGTTAACCTGTTCAAGCAACAATAAAACTCGATTATGTGAACTCGCAAATTAAGTGTAATTTATTAGTAAATTGGACCTAGAGACAACAGTGTCGACGTATTCCTACGCCCTGCCACTGAGGGCTAGCATCAAATGCTGGCGCCTCATGCCGCAGAGCAGATTCAATACCTACTTCCAAACTTCAGCATTTGGCAGGTATCATAGCAATACAATGGCAAGTGGATTAGCTGACAGTGGGTTAATAAAATATGTATACAGCTACTACTTGACGCACCAGCTGACGGCAAAAGGATACATAAACAAAAAGTAAACATTGGCACTACTTTTGTCGAACTGTCAAAATCTTGCCTAGTTGCATGAGAGAGAGAATACTCGCATCTCGAATGCCTTTCAATGTTCACAAATGTAGAACTACAGTTTTCTACCTGAGTGATGATGTGTTGCACATTAAACTAACAAGTTTATAGGATATGATGAAAGGAGCTAAAGCAGATATTTTTGGTGAATATAATGATAATAATAATTGAATTATAGACCTAGTAAGAATATTGGCCTATTATACCTCTACATGTAATGCGCGTGTTTCCTTTGTGTGGCGCTCCAGTCTATTTTTCATTTGACATATTTATCTTTCTCTAATTTTATGCTAAAATTGTCTTTAATAAGAGTGTGTTGATGAGTTTGATATTTGGGTAAGGCGTGAATACATAATCACAGAAAGTTTTGAAGGAAACTTGCAAAGTTACACAGTGTTCAATGCATATAAGTGAAGTGTCCCCCTATGCTGATGTCATGTGCACAAACAGTCAAGTTTTGAAGGCTAGACGGTTACCAGACTAGCAAAGTGCACATGTGTACAGAAGCGCTCAGGATGCTCTAGAATATCTGAACAGGAAAGACTGGTGATATCTGGATTTAAGTACGGTGGGACTAATGGATAAGTAATACAGACTTCAAGGTAAATACTGGAACTTTCAGATAATAAATATACCATTTTAATAATAAATCAGTACGTGTTAGCAAATTATTGTTATAAAGATTGGTTTAAAGTATTTGATTTTGCTAATTTCTGTGAAATGAGGGACAGTTCTGTAAATATTAGCTGTCAATAGCAAGTGATAGCCATTAATGTCAAAACATGGAGATTGGAGTTTTTTAAAATTGTTTATAGATAAAATTAGGAAACACTTTTATTTCATTAAGACCTCAATCTCTTCAAAAACCTGACTACAAAAACAGGCTTTGAAAACTTTTCACTGGCATCAGAAGTGGAATGGAAGCATAATTTGAACTAATTGTTTTGTAAATAAGATAACACAATGTACCATTAACTAGTAAAAAAGATTTTGTACAAAAAATAAAATGTACAACAATATAGAAGCAGTAGGCCGCAAAATTAGTACATTCGAAAATGTTGGCAGAAATAGAAGCACTGCGAGTTTTGATTGAAGCATTGAGTGGCCAAGTAATGAATGCTAGTAGAAGTGTTAACGAACATTTAAATAGCAAAATAAATGATATAAATAGTAAAATAAGTAGCATTAGTGCATCTATAAATAGTCACATTAGTAGTGTTAGTGAACCTGTAAATCATCAAATCAGTAGTGTTAGTTAACTGGTAGACAAGAAAATAAAAAGTGTGGATGAGAACATTGATAAGAAGACAGTGTGAATGAAAAAGCAGATAGAAGAAAGAAGGCATTCGTAAGTGAATAATGAAAGAGACTGCGTGAACAAGAAAATTGATAGTGTAAGAGAGAGAAATGACAGGGTAGAGTTTAAAGTGCAATAGGAAGTGGGCGCCCTCAAGAAGGAATGGCAAGAATTCCCACAGCGGCAGGGAAGATGATATGCAGCAGCTAATGAGGTGCTGAGATTTACCACCATTGAAACGACAAATGTGGGCAGCGAGGAGAAGGCACAGGTCACACAATCTATACAGTTATTGCAAGAAAGGCCCAGTGGTTTTGCAGCGTGGGTAGTATACCTCAGCAAAAGGTGGGTAAAGGCATCACAATCAAGCCCGCCCACTAAAATGGACAGACCTTGGTGCAAATAATGGCACCAGTTCAAGATCGTTGTAGGCCTGAAATGTTGGACTGATGAGCAGCAGGCATACTCCCTTGCAGATGTATTAAGGGGACCTGCACTGAGCATAGACTGGAGTTCTTCACACCGGTGTCTACCTGAACGGCTTGCCTGATTACACCTTCANTAGCTGAACGGCTTGCCTGATCACACCTTCAAACATAAACGAGCGGGATTGCAACGCCACCATTTGGTCGTCGACAGTTGCAGAAATCCTCTCCACCGGTCACTGAGTGGGGCCGCAGAACCACGCGCTTGATATAGGCCGTCGTTAACCGTCTCATCGTCATCAGTCATCTTTAGTCCTTTGGCGACCCGACCAGCGAAACATACCAGGAAGATGGGTGTCCGGCCGTTGCTAACCGTCTCCTAGAATCAGCCTCCGGCAACATTAACAAGGTGATGACTTTCCAGTTAGGTTTATTTAAAATGGCATGAGTTAAATAATAATAAACATCATCTTAAATTCAATGTAAAGCTCCCCCGGTCAATGGTAACTTAAATAACTAATGTATAAAATATTCATGTAATAAACCTTATACTATTTTCTATGCTCTACCGAATTAACGAGTCGTTATTTGAGATACGCCCCCAGAATACTCTAATACTCTCATACTTTCAAGTACGAGCTAGCTGAAAACCTAGTTCGTAACAATGGTGGAGGCTTGGTTCCTCCCTACCCTCTCGCTGCCTTGCATTAGCTTCTCTACCATCCACCCCCATTTCAATAAATTCCCCACCCACCCACTCTAATTTCTGTATTAATAATAGCACAATTTCAGCCACGTACGCTTTTAACCTTAAAACTTTAAAGTGGCAGTCCAATTTAAATAATGTCATAATGTCCACTTTTAAAATGCATTAGGTTTAAATATTATTTTACCTTTTACGGCCCCATATCTAAACACAAAAAGCTGAAACCTAATTAACAAACGTTATTAAAGTGTAAAGAATTTCGNCCTTTTACGGCCCCATATCTAAACACAAAAAGCTGAAACCTAATTAACAAACGTTATTAAAGTGTAAAGAATTTCGTGTCAACCGCAAGTCCCTAGTTGCGTATATTCACGTGTAAACAATTTATCTCAGCTATACCAAGCTAGTAATATAAATTANCCTTTTACGGCCCCATATCTAAACACAAAAAGCTGAAACCTAATTAACAAACGTTATTAAAGTGTAAAGAATTTCCGTGTCAACCGCAAGTCCCTAGTTGCGTATATTCACGAGTAAACAATTTATCTCAGCTATACCAAGCTAGTAATATAAATTAAAATGTAGATAATCTTTNCCCTAGTTGCGTATATTCACGTGTAAACAATTTATCTCAGCTATACCAAGCTAGTAATATAAATTAAAATGTAGATAATCTGTGTGCACTGGATTTAGTTATTTGCAATTTAACTATTACTGTGATAGTAATTCGTAATCCTATAAGCCTTTTCATTAAAATAACTTTCAACTCACGCTAATTTTAATAAACTCCATGCAGTACACCATATTGTACGTAGTCCGCCATTACTGTGCGCAGATAAAATAAATAAATGTTTTATTCAACTTTCCTCTCAGTATACATACTATATATTTAAGAAACTTCTCATATCATTCTTAGGAATAAGGTATGCAAGTTAAGTATGACAGTTTTTGTACGCTGATAGAAAGCCCGTATTCCGGTACGAGTTGCCAACCGGAAGGACGATATGTCGTTGACTTGACCAAAGTGCCCAGATGGCACATTCCCTCGTCAGCGCTTCCTAACGGCTCGAGCGCCGCAGGGCGCGAGAAAAAAAACAGCGTGTTAGCGCACGCCATGCAGTTAGACATTGCCGAGACAACATTCCCCATAGCACTTTTCCCAGTGGCACGAGCGCCGCTGAGCTGCGTAGCAACGTGCTTGCGCACGCCAAGCAGATTTCTTCCAGCTACATCCGCCTTTAAACTTAAGTTTAATATTCTAGTTTAAGTTTCTCATACTTTCAATATTTTCACGTATTTCCCACAAACCTGGGCTATAAGGACACAGGGAGAATGAATTCTGTTGGGTTTATGCATTTCTGTGATCCGAGGACTTAGCCAATCCTCATGGCTTCCGGACGTGCTAGCGACACGCCATGCCAGTCATACTGTATTGTTTGATGCGCAGACTGCTGAACCTGACTTGAGAAGGATTAATTGTGTGCAATGTTAAGGGTATTTAACGTAATGGGAATAGTGCCTGAGACACACCCACTTCGACTGTGTTTGTCCGTTCATGGTTTACCCACATCCACCCAATTGTGAGGAGTACTTACTCAGGAGGTAAAATCTTTTGTTTCGCGTGAGACGCGGAGCAATCTTTGGGCCTCTGGCGGAGTTGTGACCCAACCAGAGCGGCCTATTTTTCTGTGCTCTACTAGCCATGACAGAGGTCAGGCAGTAGGGGCGCAATTGGATTTTGCTGTGATCTTCTCTTTAAGACACAGTACTTTGAAAGTATACCACGAAGGTACTTTCGTTTCTGACCTCCAGGGAGTAAGTCATGAGTGCAGATTTCCCCAACCCCTGTATGCCACCCCTTTGTGTGAAAGTAGAAGTGTAATTATTCTGTCTTTAATTACTCATATATGTTCTTTTCCTCTCTACTATATTCTATGTCCCTCGGTTTTAGTTAACATACTATACGTTCTGCTACTTTTCATTCCAACCTTAATTTTTTATTAATCATTATAATTATGCTATTTGTTGATGTCCAGCGTACATACTTACATTTTAATAATTATGAGTTTATCCGCGCACACAGTTAACTAAAATAATTTATTTTCAGAAGAAAAGAAAAAATAAACTTGTATGAAAATAGGCATTAACTAAGAACTAGATTTACAAGCGTAACGTAACTATGAAATTGTAACGTAAGATGGTATTCATATAACACCGGAGAGATCACTTGACGACAGTTTAAAAATAAATTAACTTTAACTCGCGTTTACATACATAAACTTCTCAGGTCAGACACCCAACCCTACGCCACACCCAAGTAAATATAATAAAATCGGGAATTAAACAACCAATTTATTTATGAGTAACCGTAATCTGCCCTATTAATTTAAGGAAAATTTTATATAAGATGTTTTGACGAACTGTGCAAGCATTCTGCTAATACATTTCAGAACAATGGTACCGCAAGCTTCATGTTCCACAGCAACCAACAGTGATGTCACCTCTCAACCAACGTTCCTACGGAGGTCGCCGCACGCAACGCCGACGTGACACCAGTCCTGACGTCACGCGCGACAACCTCAACGACGCGCTTACCGCCGTCAGCACACCCGCTTAACCAGCTCGCGAGTCTTACGTAAAAATATTCACAGGTAACCAGCGGTTCACATATTTTACATACACCACTCACACCGCACCCTGCAGGTACCTAACACATACTTAAAAAACTTTACTTTACTCAAAAGTTCCAACATAACACAAAGCATCAATAAAAATTTAATATTATAACTCACAGGAGGCCTCCAGTAGGTGTCAATCTTTCACATTATACAGTATAACTGAGGAGAAAAAAAAAACTAATTTTTTATTTCTACAACAACACATATTACGTGCACCTAGAATAAAACATTTTTAAATACTATCAACTGAATTATTTTTTACGAATCACATTGAAGAATGGCCATAGTAGACAAAAATAATGATGTCAATAAGAAGTGATGATTTTAATTTTGTTTGTAAAATTTAGATATCATTATATTATTATTACTGTTACATTGTATGGTAAAAAGACAACATTTCTGTGAATTTTTTTTTTATCTTTTTAATACTATTAGTATAATTTAAAATACATGTCATAACATTGTTAGTATAAGTATACCCTTCTCTCCTTCTCTCTTAAGTATTGAAACGTAGTTAAAATGCAGCTGCACAATTTTTTTTAATTTTATGGAAGTTTAAATAATCAATAATTAAATAATATTCTACGTTTTGATACCATCCCATCAGTGTCCTAACCTAGTGACGTCACGTACCATTTAGTATGTAACAATTCTCAGTGATCTAAAACGTGTATTTATTTCCAGCAAGTGTAGTTTCTGTACAAACAAAACACAATAATTGTAACGGGGAGAGCAGTTAACTTACAAAATTTAAATTCTTTTCATTGCTAAATGTTTTTTTAAAATCTCATTGTTGTAACGAGCCACGCCAAGTAGGGCATAGAGACTCACGAACTTAAGAAAGGCTGACGCGTTCGCGAACCGCCTGCGAGGCGTCTGCCGTGCTCGCGTGGAAGACGATCTGCACACCCAGCGGAAATACAAGTGGAAGGCGCGCAAGGCTGCTGTGAACACACTGCCCAGCGTTTGACCGGCCCACCTGGCCTGAGGAATGCACAATAGCAACTGGCAGTTCCTTATACCTCAATTATCCGTCTGTTTTAAATCCTTTCAAAAATGTTTCCTACCATAGCGAAGAGGACTTCAACCCGATCCATATTCCTACTGCCACAACATGAACCCCGCAACTACCACATCTACATAATCCACACGGACTCTAGGGCGAGATGAGGGCATCTCGCTAGTGAACATTGGGGGAATTGTTACGGTGTGGTCAGGCCTTAGCTGAACGGCTTGCCTGATCACACCTTCAAACATAAACGAGCGGGATTGCAACGCCACCATTTGGTCGTCGACAGTTGCAGAAATCCCCTCCACCGGTCACTGAGGGAGGCCGCAGAACCACGCGCTTGATAAAGGCCGTCGTAAACATCTCATCGTCATNATATAGGCCGTCGTTAACCGTCTCATCGTCATCAGTCATCTTTAGTCCTTTGGCGACCCGACCAGCGAAACATACCAGGAAGATGGGTGTCCGGCCGTTGCTAACCGTCTCCTAGAATCAGCCTCCGGCAACATTAACAAGGTAATGACTTTCCGGTTAGGTTTATTTAAAATGGCGTGAGTTAAATAATAATAAACATCATCTTAAATTCAATGTAAAGCTCCCCCGGTCAATGGTAACTTAAATAACTAATGTATAAAATATTCATGTAATATACCTTATACTATTTTCTATGCTCTACCGAATTAACGAGTCGTTATTTGAGATACGCCCCCAGAATACTCTAATACTCTCATACTTTCAAGTACGAGCTTGTTGAACAGCTAGTTCGTAACTTGTTGCACCAAATCCTTAATCTATTTTCAGTTAGGAAAATTTTCCCGTCCAAAACTTTCCGGAAAACCCACACCTCTGCATAAGATCTGTAGAGCTAGCCATTCCCTGAGGACTATTCTCCCCACCTACTAAAATGCCAGAGTCTGAAAATTCCTGTATAAGACTAGAGGTAAAGAATAATTAACAGTCCCGATTGTAGAGTATAGATGAGGCGTCAGTAGTCGATGCTAAAAGAAAATCAGCTTGATGCCGGCTACAAGCTATAACTGGGTAGGCATCACTTTATCCTGAGAAAAGATCATGCTTCATTAGGCTGGCTACTACTAAAATTCAGTAGCTCAGAAAGTCAAATAGCCCAGTGGATACAGCACCTGGAAGATTATGACTTTGAAATACTTTAAATGTCTGGAAGCCTCCACAGTAATGCAGATATATTTATAATGATTGAGTTTTTGGGATTGTTTACAAATTAAATTAGAAAATGATTAAATTAACTCTTATTTAATCATGACCTCCAGCCCTTTAAGAACCTGGCTACACTAACAGACTTTGAAGATTTGTAACAACACTACTCTCACCAACATGCTTTTGGGTAGGGACATTACGACTCGTGGAATTGGGACATCACGACTTGCCCCAATATGCTATGGAATAAGCATACCACAACTCACTATATAATATACCATGGCACAGGAACATCACGTCTCACTCCAACAATCCGTGGAATTGGGACATCACAACTTGGCCAAACACGATAAGAGGTTACCATGCACATTCATCCTATTTTTTTTGGCGGTACATTAGGTATAATGTATTCACGGTAACTTCAAGATTTTATGAAGCCCTGCTAAAGATCTACTTTCAGGGAGCCGATTATGTATCATTCCGCAGTATGTATACAAAACATTGCCATGTGACACCTGTTAAATGTTTTGTAAACAAACAGAGCCATGTGGGAACTGTCAAATATTTTGTTAACAGTGTCCATGTGGGAACTACCAAAATTTATTTTTGAAGAGAAACAATGCCATGCAAATCTTAACTGTCATATACTTTAATAAAATTCTCCAAATGTCTAAAAAATGCTAATCAATTTAGCAAAATATTGTAATACATACAAAAAGGTAGATTGAAGTATATATCGGAACAGTTAATTATATAATTTAACTAAAGTTTACTTATTATATTAAGATTTATTTACATAATTGGTATAAGGAAAAAGTTAAATTTTACATAATAAACTTTTGGAAGTAGCACTCAGGTTAAAGATTTCACTGTGATAAATGGGTACCATTTATTCTATTTTAT
>NQII01000046.1:386113-408216 GCA_002778355.1 Clitarchus hookeri
AATTACGGCATTAAATTTATACATATTAATATTTAACCTACGAACTATTTCTTTTCAGCTATAACCAACATGTCCCTTCAAAATCCGTTGTTAATTCGTACGGACTTTTAACAAATTATTATAATTTATTGAAAAAATATACTTAAAACTTAAAACAACCAATCTATATAGTGCTTCAGTGCTAAAAGCAAGACAAAACCTTTTTACATATACAATTTTTTTATAACCAATTCAACATGTAACTCCTAGGGTGATTTTTCAAAGGTTCTTTTCAAAAGTATCGAAGATACCGTGAATGGATTATACATTGTAAGTAATGATGGGAGAGTTTGATTTTTACAACTTCGAATCAAGTCGAGTCGAGTCAAGTTGTATGAAACTCAAGTCAAGTCCAGTAGAGTTCAGTATAAATTTTTTTTAGTTAAAATCGAGTTTGCACAATAAATATAAATGTGTACAACGCCTGCCCCTTATAATTTCCTCTCTCTCTTATAGTTACAGGAGGGCTTCTCAGCCTTTGTACTTTTGTATTTTTACGTAGCACTCGGCCACGAAGGCCTTTCCACCGTTATGACCACCCAATCTGTGGGGGAGAGGGATTACGCCCTCTCATCGCAGGTGTCCCAGCTTAGCACCTGAGGTGACCAGATCAAAAGTCCCAACCTGATTCACAAGTACAGCATGAGAACACCCTACCACAAGGTTCAGAGACCCTCGTACTAAGATACCAAGTGTGTGGTCTGGCCGGGATTCTATTCATATCCCTAGCGTCTCTCTAGGACACAACTGGAGCTGGTTGCCACTCACCGCCCGGTCTTTCTTTAAGAGGGAGAATCTCTCCAGACCTCCTTCATCATGTGGAGTTAACTAACCACTGCCAGCATGAGTACAACTTTAATGCGATCTATATACAGAGAAAACCTCTGGTGGCACCCGAACCGATCAGCCCGTGCTCTGAATTATTTTCTATGGCACTAGTGGGTTTTCAGAGACCAACCGGCCCACTGATGGCGAGGGCCAGGTGAACCTGTTAGTGCCCCAGGAGGTGAGCCCAGCCCACCACTCAAGTATACTCCGGTTGTGGTTGAGGACACTTTAAAGCCTCACCGGGCATAAGCCTTACACCCATTACAGGCCAGTTGCTCGCCCAGTAATCCCAACACTGAACTGCCCACTAGAAGACAGAGAGCAAACGATGCATGTGGAGTGAGAGACAACCCCAAACCCAGGGCAGCTTCTCTCAGTCCTGCGTGCCATGGTGGGTCTTGAGACACAATTTACAAGAAAAACATTTGGGACTAGTTTATATCAGTAAGAATAATTCTTTGCCAAGGCGAGTGATTCACTGCACTACATTTTCCCTGTTGCCGATGAGTGAATGACTATGGTAGGAATGGTAATGTCAGCCGCGTGATACGGATAGAAAATAAAATGATAACTGTAGAGGGGTGGAGTGGGAGTGTAGTTTTCAGGCTGGTCCTGCAGCATGCTGCCGGGTGAGCGGACAAGTTGTCCACATCTAAAGTTTTTAAGTAATTAGATGAGAAAAGTAATTACAAGTTTACCAATATGCATATTTCTGCTGAAGGTGCGACGTGCCATGAGACAAAGATTTTCCTGTTTAAATACAGTGCGTCCTATGGTTGTACCAGATTTTATCACACATTCGAACATCTTAACTGTCAACCAAGTGTCAAGACATGTAGCAGAGTTATTGTTTTCATTCTGGCTTAACTTCAGCGGGTTAGAAAATTAAAATTATTGATTCGGAGAGACAAGAGGTAATTGTTAGGTGCGAATATTTGTTGTTTATAACCTAAAAGCACCATGACTAGACTTGCATGCTCAGTAGCTCTATGCCTGCTGTAAAAAAACTCTACTCGAGTGATAAGTAGATCTTTGTTGACTTGACTCTATTTTTCATGACTCAATCCATCACTAATTATAAGTCAAAAGTATAGTAGGTGTGTATAAGGAGTCAAAATTCAATCAGTGTGTGGAGTGTAACAAATATTTCTTCAATATGTCATGGTGGGAAGTTTCATATCTCTAGTATGATGTGGTTTTGCCCTATTTTACGTGTACGGATCTAACGAACAAGTACACTGATTTTAAGACTATATTTTAAAAAAGTTGCAATTAAAGGTTATTTAAAAATAGGTTCGTGAGCATGCAGCAATAATATACCGCAGGTTGTGTCACTACCATTAAATGGTAGGCCTCAGCTGTTAAACAAAAAAAAAAAACTTTGGTTAGAAGTCGTTTGAAGCACGTGTCTGTTGAATTAGGCTATGTACACTATACATAAACACGTGAATCTCCTCCCCACGTGCTGCGCGGACGTTATCGGTGCATAAAAACAAAGATAGGGAATAGTAGCTCATGTTTCACAATCAAACCCTTTCTCCCTTTGTGATTAGCAAAAGGGACAACCAATAATACGGCAAGTTTCACGTCTCACCAGTACCTCTGTTCTACGCTTACAGTCATTTTAATCTGTTTGTGCGGTGTTTGGAACAAACTAAATTGAGTACTGACTACCTTTATAAGCAATTTTATTGGATTACAATTTTATTTATATTTTCAGTGTTCGGCAAGGACGTTGAGACATTAAGCCCATCAAAATATGTTGTCAAGCTACTCACGCATAGACAATAAGTAAATTATTGATATTAATATTGCTGTAAAATTTTTTATTACTGCAATGGACATAAGTTGATTAAAATCAGTTTATTCACATGAAAAAGTTATTTGAAAAGTTGCAGCTTTCTTACTCAGCAAACTGAAATTAACCTAATAATACTTAGGGAAAATAAATTTGATTTGCGAGCATAATACAGCGAAACCTCTTATTTCCGTTCTCAGTATTTACGTTTTTTTCGCAGTTTGCACCATTTTCTTCAGGCCTTGTTTATGTTCCGTAAGGACTGCATCGCAAAATTGGTTATATTCCTGTTATTAATGCCTTGCAAAACACGTACAAACAGTTTATTTACATCTTTGATTCTTTGTCACACATAACAACCACAAGTTCGTAAACCTTCATGCTGAAATTAATTTTCGAATTGCATATGAGATGTTTAATGGAGTAACATCTAGTACCTTAGTGCATGTGCGAACACTACATTGTGTGCCTGGAATGTGCCTCAAAGCAAGATGGTGGCCTGTGTATATTTACCCCTCCAAAAGCACGAGTGGTAAGACTGCGACTGCTGTATCCACCACAAAACAGTGTGTTCTTAACCTGTGTCTCATAATCTATTGAGATTTCCTACCATAAAGGTTAATGTATATTTAGCCGATGTTCAGTAAATAAATATGTCTGCAGTATGTTATTGTAATTTAAACATAACATCCAATCTACTCTTTTTTTTATTTTATGAAATTTTTTATTTATGGAAAGTAATGGAGAATGTGAAAGTGCGAAAACAACTTTGGTCACAGATAAACTAAATGTAATATTGAAGTTTGACAAGCGTGTGGATATACGTGTTTATCTTTTCTAGAGCAATTTTTTTTTAATTTTGTGCTTTATTTATTTTGATAAAATTTGATGTAATTTTTATGTGCAAGTAGACAAATTACCTTTTGTTATTTAATTATGTTAGTGGAATATGCTTTATTTAATTTAAGTTAAAATCTGGCATAATTTTTTTTTGTGGAGGTTGAAGATTGATGTTATAGGGTATTTGTAATTGTTTTTTAAATCTTTTAGAACTGGAAAGTGTTTACTGCAGGATATACAGGAAATGAGATATGTGGTAGACAAAATTTTAGAGCTTTCCCTCAATTTACACTTTTTTCTTTTGTCCCTTTGAAAAGTGTAAATAAGGTGTTTCCCTGTACATTACTACTACAATTTTTCTGTCAAATCTATTCATATAGTACAATATATTTGAAACACTATCCATATTGTAATTCAATATCATAAACACTTGACATTATATTCTAATCAAAAGACTGAACATGCTTTTGCAACTCTTGCATCAGTTTTGCAGAATGCACCTTCAACTAATCGTGTGGCTATGTTTGTATTTAAAAGCATACCATAAAACTGTGGAGAATAGTTTGTTATAAACTGCCAATTTGGAGTGAGTGAGTGATTGAGTGAGTGAGTGAGTGAGAGTGTGAGTGAGTGAAAGTGAGAGTGAGTGAGTGAAAGTGAGTGAGTGTGAGTGGGAGTGTGATTGAGTGAGAGTGTGAGTGAGTGAAAGAGTGAGTGAGAGAGTGAGTGAAAGAGTGAGTGTGAGTGACTGAGTGTGACTGAGTGAGTGTGATTGAGTGAGTGAGAGTGAGAGAAAGAGTGAGTGAGTGAAAGAGTGAGTGAGTGAGTGAGTGAGAGAAAGAGTGAGTGAAAGAGTGAGTGAGTGAATGAATGAAAGAGTGAGTGAGTGAAAGAGTGAGTGAGTGAAAGAGCGAGTGAGTGAAAGAGCGAGTGAGTGAAAGAGCGAGTGAGTGAAAGAGCGAGTGAGTGAAAGAGCGAGTGAGTGAGACTGAGTGAGTGTGACTGAGTGAGTATGACTGAGTGAGTGTGACTGAGTGAGTGTGTGTGAGTGAGTGAGTGTGTGTGTGAGTGAGTGTGTGTGTGTGTGTGTGTGTGTGTGTGAGTGAGTGAGTGAGCGAGCAGCAAACACGATGCTAAACACGTGAAAGGAAGTGGTGATACCCTGTCCTCTCTCCTCCCCGTGCGGTACATGCCATTATCAGAGCATAACTTATTAAATTATGTGTGCATAGTCACAGTGATAGGCAATACAGTAAATCCTCAAATTGAAATGCTCAAGGCCAAAATTTTTGTATTCCGCCCATTCCCCTCTCACTCACAATCCACTCTCCATCACTCTCTTCCTCTCTCTGTTTTTCACTTGAATGTTGACAACGCTAAATGAAAAAAACTAAAAGCAACAGTACTGTGAACAAGAGCAGCTGGTAATGAATAAAATGGTGGCATGATTGTGCTCGCGACTGTTTTGAGAAACTGATTCTGATACATGCAATGTAAACACCACGTCACATGTAATCTTTGGTTATTCATAGTTGCTTACTAAAGTAAACCAATACTGTTTCAAGAATTTTTTATTTCAGTAAATGCAATATTTTTCCAGCGACTGCTTGGAAGTGTGAAAAAGTCACATTCTCATTTTATTCTTTAACATTTACTACAAAAAACGTAACACCCAAGAAGTGAATCGTTATAGGCTATTCACGGTAAAGGGAGCACTTTTTAAGGCACTTTCAATATATATTACCCATTTATAAACATAATTTATGACAGCTTCAGACGTTAACTCTTCAAAGTGGTGGAATGTATACACACTGTTTAACGGGCAACATGGCAATTTGATTTTAAAAAGTGGCAGAAAGATGGAATTCGGCTAAAAGGAAAAATTTAGCAGGGTCTTAAAAAGTGCTCACTTTACCGTGAATAGATAATATATTAGTGCATGTTCTGAGAATGCGAACCATTATATTAGCACATGTTCTGAGAACGTAAACCTGAGAATGTGAACCATTATATTAGTGCACATTTGGGGTATGTGAACCATTATTACTATAGGAGTTTTAGCGGGACCAAAATTAATTGGCTAAGACACAGGAGAACGTAAGGTACGGGAACGTAAAAGCAGGGTTCTGCTGAAAACCTTTATTTTTGGAAATTATCCAGATTCCTGTTCCAGGAGTCTGGATAATTTTTTTGTTTGTCTCGCTGACAGTATTTTGCTTATCCAAAACAAATTGTTTACATTTGACATATTCAAACAGCGTATCATCCTTTATATGAAACTGTTGAATTAATATATTTACACATCAACGTTTATATGTTGGCCCACATTAAAACGTTACAACCATTACAAATGGGTTTCAGAGTCCAATGAGCCATATGTGGTGTCAATTACAGGTTTAAATCACTGCCTGCTATCTTGCACTTATTGCATTTTTCTGTATATAAACTGACCCGTGACGCTTCCTAATAATTATTATCATCATCGACTCCGCATCATCACGTGTGCACCATGTGCCGCCGAGGGAATTAAACCCAGACTGGCTGCCTCCAAGGCCAGCACACACGCAATTATAAGAATTCACGTCGTCACCCCCACCATTTGTAAACCCGCTGAGAAGCAGCCGCGGGCATGCAAGAGTTTGCCTCTAAGCAAGCGAGCGGCGGATACCGCCCATAATCTCACTCCAACCTCCCCGCCCCCACCACACCAAGAGATGGCAGCAGAGGCACCGCCTGGCCCAAACCATAAGGGGAGGTGGCCAAAGATTACCGGAAGCGAACGAAGCATGCGGGAACCCTCCAGACAAGAGGAATATAATGCAGTGCATCCAGCAGAAACGCCAGTTGTCCACATATCTCGCCTCAGCACAAGTCGTGCTAAGACTCTCTACTGCACAGCCACAGTCCTCCTCAGGACTCTCCTAGACCTACCAGTCTTCTACAAGTTCAGCTGACTAAGCCTTCTCTACCACAGCAGCCAAAGAGTCGTCACTCCCCCCCCTGACACTTGCAGTCAAGAGTCTCCACTCCAGACACGCACACCACACATGGTGCCCCGGGTCCCTTCAGGACTACAAGCCACAATTAAGGTATAGTTGTTTTCACAACTACTTAATTGTCAGCTCTCGTACGCTTCAAGCTAGGCTCCTCAAGCCGACAGACACCTTCACCTGACTTGCTCTTGTACAAAGTCTGTTGAACACCTAAAGTGTGTAGAAGTAGGAGGTAGTACGGATCACAGTGTTTCTATTCTCAAGGGGAAAACAACACATAGTCAAGCTAACTTCTGTCTTTCCTTGCTCTGTAGTGAACGTGTGCCTTTCCCTAACCTGGTAAGCATCACCCTCGAAGGAAGTGGCATGGGACCGCGAATCGACAACAAGTTTCCGACGTAGAATATGACTGTGGGTAGCCCCTAACCAGGACAGCATATATGTCATGCACAAGAACAAGTTTGACGACCACCTATTCTGTTGACCCAGTACCTTGAGGTACCTGGTGCGCAAGTATGGTAGATTCCCAACCACTAGAAAGATACACAACGAAGCATCTCGGGCAACTAAATCAGCTAACCCATTCCCTCCAGAGGGTATAAACTCGCGGACGAGGGTGCCAGGCCTGACGAGACTTGACCCAAGTACTTCTGGAGTACACTTTAGCCAGGGATTTGTTGCCTGCAGCACTCTAAAAGATGAAGATCACCATCTTCCCTGTCCATGATGTTCACTCAACAATGAGGGAGCAGGAGGAACGCCAGAGGAAAGCTGCTATCCTCACATCTGGCCGACCCCTACGTAATCAAACTACACCAGCCCTCAGCTACAAGCCCCCACGGGAGAGAGCACAAGCAGCCCGGCAATTAGTGGAGCCTCACTCCACTAACTATCCTCCCAGCCAACCTATTTAGAGCTGCTCACCCCGCCGTCGAACTAATCTGCCAGGGGTACACTCTCTCCTTGGGAGTGGTATCGTTCGACCCAGGGGACACCGGCAAGGCCCCAGCACTAGTCGACCAACCAGGTCCAGCGTCTGCTGCAAGGGAGCGACACCAGTGGTAAGCTGGCCCGACCCAGTGTGTCCAACGCCCAGAGGCCTCACCTCGCCCTCACAGACTTTGTACCCAGTAGGCACCCGATGCATCCTACACTATATAAGGAACCAGTGCGAAGCCGACAGGTCGTAATACAAATGCCTCCACAGTAGGGACCGCACCCAAACTGCGTAACTGACCTGGCGCAGAATTATAAATTTCCTCACTCTTTGTTGTGATGTCCCTTTCCCTAGGCCGTCATGCATCAAAAGGGTAATGAATATAGGTTTTAGTGACGCACAAAATGGAGCAATTTCTAGTTTAACAGCGTTCAATTAGCAGGACCTGACCTGGTCCTGAATGACCTTAGATAAGAGAACGAGCCGGACTATGCACCCAGAAACAGATTAGACTTCAGGGCTTCTCGGAAAACCCTGTGGCGCTCGCCTCAACCCCCAACAATGTCCGCATGAGGGGAGAACACCATGAACCCGTTAGAGGCCGCCGCAATGGCCGATGAGCCAAGAGAAAATACAAGCGAAAGGTGCCAATGCCACATGCAGTGGCCTAAGCCAATACACAATCCGGTGTGCTCACTTAGAAGCAAGTTATCACTATCGCTCTCTGGAGTGGAACGACGTGCCGAGATATACAGATGGCCTTGAATACCGCTGCGAAGCCTGCTGCTTACAGTAAGGCGCCAGATGCGAATGTGAAGGGCGGGGCATTATCACGGTGTGTTGCGTAATATGCATCCAGACCTTCCATCATGCCTGTCTAAGCTGGCCTGACAAGAGAATTACATGACCAGGGCTAGTTTACCACTGCAAAGTGTGTCGCCTGGCACAGGAATACAGACCAAGCAAACCCAGGACACCACGCTGCCAGTACCACTAGATACGCCAATGAGTTGCGGTTGCCAGAGTTCGCCGGCCGCCTACAAGAAGATCCCACCGTGTTCACCGAGGAATGTGAGAGGGAATTTAAAGCCAGTGGCATTCCAAACAAGCAATGGGTGACCCGCACACACAAACAGCTGTCGGGAAAAGCTCTCGAATGGTGGAACAGAGAATGGCGAGTTCATCACGGGATGGGAAAAGCTGTGCAGCAGACTCGTGACCCCAGTTCTCAGGTGATTAGGTGCTAGCCCGGTTAACCTCAGAATTCCATAGCAAATACCAGACAGTCAAATACAAAGCCGAGATCTTCATTAGATATAAAGTTCAGATGTATTGGCGTATCATACCCAAAGGAATCGACAAGGGACGCATAAGAATAATCACTCGAATGCTGCTGCCTAACGTCTGAAACCCACTGCAAATCCAGCACCTGCAAACAGTGGACGAACTCGTAGAGAGGGCCTGGGAAACCGAACGTAACAATAAGGCACAAGCCCTCTTAGAACGCCTGAAGTTCTCCAAGTCAAAGGAGGAACCCAAGACACCAGCATCACGAGCCGACCCATCCCCAGCACCAACATCAAAACTGCCCTGTAAAACAGGCTGAAAGAAATCTGAAAAGAGAAGGCGGAGGACCAAATCCCAACCGAGAAGCAAACGGTCCTGCAGCCAAAAACAACCGTAACCAGGAACGAAGTAAGGACCAGGGAAACGACCCGATCGGGGTGCCAAAGGTACCACTACTTTCGGCAGCAACAGGTCCACCCCGCCATTCAGACATTAATAGAGGAGGAAGACCCTCCTGAAGCTTCCTGTATAGAAATGGCAGTCAACGGTAAAACCGCAGCAGCACTGCTAGATTCCGCGGCGGCCGGAAATTTCATACGCTGTGACCAACTTACAGCCGGCCAGCGCGCTGCGATACGAACCGTAGAGAGAAAGGTGCACATGGCCCAACCCAACAAACTCCTTAAAATAGAAGATTGGAGACAGTGACCACAAAGCAGAATTCCTAGTAGCACCACACATTGGGGAGGAATTCATATTGGGACAACCGTGGCTACAGAACCAGGATTGCATTATAGATTGTGGACAGAAGAGTATCTATATTGGCAACCAAGAACGGGCCACTATAAACTAAGACAATATGAAGAAGGAGGCAGAACCCCTATGATAAAACCCGAAGAAATAAACCACCAACTAAAACCTCCCGAAATTCTGCAAATTGCTTAATATACTCCCGAAGTATTCACGAGCTAACGGATGCGGGAAGAAACTACCCCACAACAAGGATTGATCAAAACCATTCTAGAAGCTGAAACAACCACAAATCAAGAAACAACTGCAAAGATTTTTTGGGTTGTGCAACTGGTTACACAACTTCGTACCTAGCATCACCCCACTGATGGGCCTCCTAAACCAGATATTACAGAAAGAACCCTGCTGGAAGTGGGGAACTGACCAACAAACTGCATTCCAGGAACTCAATGCCTACTTCCAGACGATATCAGTACTCCACCGCCCACAAGAAGGAAGGCCACTGATTTTGAAAAACAGATGCACGTCAAACCAGACTAGGCACGGTACTATACGAAGAAAATGATAAGAGATCTCAGGTAATTGCCTATGCTAGTACGAGGATTAACGCTATTGAACAATGCTACCATATTAAAGAGCAAAAGTGTCTCGCTGTGGCTACACATCTCAAGTGGTTACACGAATCCAAGAACACCAAGGCAAAACTCAGTTGCTGNACTAGGCACGGTACTATACGAAGAAAATGATAAGAGATCTCAGGTAATTGCCTATGCTAGTACGAGGATTAACGCCATTGAACAATGCTACCATATTAAAGAGTAAAAGTGTCTCGCTGTGGCTACACATCTCAAGTGGTTACACGAATCCAAGAACACCAAGGCAAAACTCAGTTGCTGNAAAAGTGTCTCGCTGTGGCTACACATCTCAAGTGGTTACACGAATCCAAGAACACCAAGGCAAAACTCAGTTGCTGGGCCATGTTCCTCACTGGATACGTATTCGAAGTTCAACACTGTCCTGGAAGGATGAATGACCTGTCAGACGCTCTCTTCCATCAGCCCGACAAACAAGAAGGAACAAAGNTCAACACTGTCCTGGAAGGATGAATGACCTGTCAGACGCTCTCTTCCATCAGCCCGACAAACAAGAAGGAACAAAGTAGGAGAAGGATTGGGAGAAGACCCCCCCTCCTGCCTCGCCACATACGCCAGAGGAGGTGATCCGACTGCAGCAGCTGCAGATGAATAAGTACAGTGGAACCACGTTATAACAATAATCGACAATGGCAAAATAAATTATCGCCTTTAGAGAGTTAACGTTATAACAAAATTTACCGTGCCCCATAATTTTTTAAAATTGTATTTGCCCTTTTAGATCCTGTGTTAAAAGAAAGCCCTAAAATTCTAAGTCTGACAGCGGCATTATGTTACGACCAGCAGACGCGCGACTTGCTTCCTCCTCCATTCTCCTTCCCATCCCCCCCAATATTCTTGACGGCGAGAGGGAGTAAGTTCCCTACCAATCAGCGTGCTGCTTTACTCATTGTCTCTCTCTCTTTCACACACACAAAGCCTGGAGATCACTGAACTGCCCTCCCTACTTCCCTCTGCTACCTTCAACCTTGACTCCTGTCTCACCCCTCTGCCCTGCACTATACTCTTCCTACACCCATCCCTCTATTCCTCCAAGCCTTCTTTGTTTCTGTGCCAGACAGAGGATTGCCAGCCTCTCAGGTAGATAGGTAGAGAAGAAGGAAAGAGGCGAAACTACATTTTTTTGAGGGGCAACATTCCAGCACGGCAAAAATCACAGCACGTCACTGTGTAAAAGAAAAGGAAGCCGACCGCCCACTGCAGTTGTTGACAGTTGTTGACGTTCTTCTTTTAACGACCATAGGGTAACTTTTAGTGCAGCGAGTTTATTAATTTAAGTATTTTGGAAAGAATAATGGTGCATGCTTTACACGAGTAAATACGGTATCATAAACAATGCAGCATTGTATAGCAACTGTTATAGACGTAATTATGCTTTTCCCCTTACAAGCCTGTCATGTGGCGATGCGATGACCTTGCAAGCAGCAGTCTTCCTACCCACACAACATAAAAGGAGCGGTAGACTGCTAGCTTCTTGCCGCCCCCTGCTACATTTAACAATACTTACCATTCCCCTCCGCCTTTTGCTATCCTTCATCCAGCGTACCCCCCTTTTTACTTGGTCTCGACTAGCTCTACTCCCATTCGTACCTCTCCCCCCTCTACTTTCATACCCTCCTTTTCCCTCTCTACAAAATCCACAAGCACCTCTTCACACACTTCTCTTCCCACGCTCTTCTGACGCAAGTGACCCCATGCGACAGACTAAGAAAGGCTGGCTCAGGCATGGCAAATGGATGGATGTCACTTGCGATATGACGTGTTTTTAAACATTTAAAAAATATGAGTTTACAGATGTTAGTATCGCTATAGCGAAAGGCTTCATTAACAGATTTGCGTTGACGCGTGATGGGTACATGGGTAGGCATTGTGCTGTATCCACACCCTGGAGGGGAAAACCCTCGGTGCAGTCCCGACGTATAAGGGCACACTGGGAAGAACCGAAGTCAAGAGAAACAGGGTAAATCCCGAGAAATAGCTGATATGCAGCCCTCGACGAAGGAATCAGGGGAGCCCCCGACAAGAATTAATGCAGACACAGCTCACAGGAATCCCCGAGACGTCCTGCTGCACCCTCCCTCCGCCATAGTTGGAGCACACAAGCAGCTGACGAGACACGAAATTGTGCACAAAAAATGTGCGAGGTACACAGGGGATTTCCTGATTTCTCTCTCGAGAAACTGCTGACAGCTAACTTGAATATAGCGGGACACGGGTTAAATTCATGAGGCAGCCGAGGAAAGGGGTCAGTTGTTCGGAGTTGTTCAGAGGCGTCGAGAGGCGCCGGACCAGAATCATCAGTCAGGCAGACATATCGCATGCAGAGAGGCGGCAGTTGGGCGAGGCAGTCGAGGCCGGGTTCAGATCCCGGCAGTCAATTATCGCCAGCCGAGACGGGAGTTGTTCAGCGGCACAGACTCGAGACGAGTTAGGTGTTCCGCCAAGACAGGAGGCGAAGGAGACACGGGAGTAGGCAGTCGTGTGACAGGAACAGTGCCGAGAAATTATGAGTAAATTCCCGAAAACGAGTGGCAGCCCCATACCGAGAGGCACTATTCTCCGAGAAGACATAGTCGTGAGCCGGATGGCGACGAGGCAAGCAGTCAGTCAGAAAGTCAATAGTGACATCACCGAAGAGAGAACCCAGGCACAGCCAAAACTTTATGTGCAGATTTCCGAGACAAACCAAGTAGAAGTGCCGAGAGAACTTATG
This sequence comes from Clitarchus hookeri, assembly GCA_002778355.1. Taxonomy (NCBI): domain Eukaryota; kingdom Metazoa; phylum Arthropoda; class Insecta; order Phasmatodea; family Phasmatidae; genus Clitarchus; species Clitarchus hookeri. Next base: position 398,952 of record NQII01000046.1, read on the forward strand.
AGTTAATTTCCGAAAACGTAGTGGCAGTTTCCGAGGTGGGGAAGTGAGAAACGCGAGCCGGATCATTGCGGACGTCGACGCAGACGAGGAGACGCGCTCTCCTACGAGTAATGTCAGCTGAGGTCGCAAACACACTCAAAGTCCCTGGGAAACCATCCCGGACTTCCGAGAGAGTCAGTCAAAGCCGAAGGAAGAAGCCAGCTGAGTACAGCACGCCAACGAGAGCCAGTCCGAGGGCCTGGAAAAGGGCTACCCCACTCACCAGGCCTCAACTACCAACGAAGACAACTCACCAAAAGCCGCAGTCACAAATAAGTAGAGAAACGTCACCAAATAAAACAACCTTCCCCGACGCATAGACTTCAGCCCACCAGCCCTTCAGGCCTACGACTTGTAGAGGGGGCTCAGTCTCGCCAGTGTGTGTAAATATACCTATGTTACCTTCAGACAAATAAAATACTGGTGTGTTAAATAACGGAGAATACGAGTATTTGTTTACCACTAAAGCAACAACCACAGGTGCCCTTAGTCTGCACCAAAGTAAATTAGCTAAGTAACCTACTAGCCATCATTCTGTATAACTCAGGTGGCCTAGAAGCGACAAGTTAACGTTATAAACAAAGTTGAGTACCTTTTAAATGATACAGCAAATGACACTGCATTTAAAAACTGTCGCAATAACAGACGTGACGCTATAGGCCATACTCGCAATAACGTGGTTCTACTGTATACACTGAGCTACCACCAACAGCAAGACCCGGAGGTAAAATGTCTGCTCGCCGACGTACCCCACCGGTATGAACTGCACAACACGTTGGTATGGTCCTGCAACTGGAACCCGGGTGCTGAACTGAAACTGTGGGTCCCAACAGCACCATCATCACCGACATGTGGGACACCCATGTATAAGAGACATTGGCCAGCGCTATATTTGGGACGGGATTAGCAGACGTTAGGCAGTATGTCAATAACTGTGAGGCATGATGTTGCCACAAGGCCTACCCCGTACCCAAACCCACTGGCATGCCACATTGCCCACAAATGCTATGGACTCACTTAGCCGCGGATTTGACGGGTCCTTATCCCCGAAGCACCAGAGGGAATAACTATCAACTGTTCATCACCGACCAGTTCTCTAGATGGGTGGACGCCTTTCCCTTACCCAGCCAAGAGACTCGGGGAATCCTTCAGAAGTTCGAAACAGAGATATTTCCCCGTTTGGCTTTAAATACAGATAAGTATCTTTTTCTTTGGGTCGTTCAGGCAACTTCAGATGGCCGGCTCCTCCGTGTGGGCGGCGTCATCCCTTACTGCATTCTATTGGCGAGGGTTGGAAGCGGGGTAGCACTGTGGTGCGCGGGTGGTATCACGGTGCTCACTTAGGGCCAGGCCGGCTCTGTTCAGGTGGCAAGGCCGGGGCACATGACTGACGTGCGTATTTTATTGCTACTAGCAATTGTGGGTAGTATTCATCTCTCAGGCATAGTAGTCCAGGTTCATCACCCGATAAGGTGTCGCGGCTTCCCACCGACTGAGTTGAAGTCGTAGATGTATAAACAGTATATTGCCAACTAGGCGTCATGCGTCAGTATCTTGAAGTGCAAATAATCTTAATACCGTATTTTACATTTTACATGGAAATTTGCATCATGTTTCCACTATATTTTCNCTTGAAGTGCAAATAATCTTAATACCGTATTTTACATTTTACATGGAAATTTGCATCATGTTTCCACTATATTTTCAGGTCTTTGACACACCTGGACAAGAAGTCTAGTCAGGAGAAGTCGAGTCATCTGAGCAAGCAATACATATGAAAAATAAAACTCTACAGATCAAGTAGTGAACATATGAGAGCAGGGCAATACAATAACATTGTTTGTGGGAAGGAATGAATAACTGGAGGGGGAAAGGAAAAATATATGACATGTCATTACATTGTTTGATAAAAAAGTCATGATAAACCAGCAAGACTATAAAAGCACTGGAAGAGGAGGCCGGTTTTTACATGCTGTAAAAAGCATGTACTTGGGGGCATAGAAGTCAACTCACTTGAGCTTTGAGAATCTCAAGCCCCTCATTTTCAAGCTGCAACTTTCTTGTGTTCTCCTGCAGCTGCCTGATTTCCACATCCTTGCGGGTGAGTGATTCNTAGGTCTTTGACACACCTGGACAAGAAGTCTAGTCAGGAGAAGTCGAGTCATCTGAGCAAGCAATACATATGAAAAATAAAACTCTACAGATCAAGTAGTGAACATATGAGAGCAGCCGAGTCATCTGAGCAAGCAATATATAGGAAAAATCAAACCCTACAGATCAAGTAGTGAACATATGAGAGCAGGGCAATACAATAACATTGTTTGTGGGAAGGAATGAATAACTGGAGGGGGAAAGGAAAAATATATGACATGTCATTACATTGTTTGATAAAAAAGTCATGATAAACCAGCAAGACTATAAAAGCACTGGAAGAGGAGGCCGGTTTTTACATGCTGTAAAAAGCATGTACTTGGGGGCATAGAAGTCAACTCACTTGAGCTTTGAGAATCTCAAGCCCCTCATTTTCAAGCTGCAACTTTCTTGTGTTCTCCTGCAGCTGCCTGATTTCCACATCCTTGCGGGTGAGTGATTCTTCTCGCTCAACAAGCTGTGCAGTGAGGCGATCCAGCTTCTCCTGGAAGCCCTGTGACTGCACCTCGACGTAGGCTACTCTTTGCTGCTCGTCACTGTGCAGGCTAATCCGCATGCTCTCCAGCTCCTGGGCCAGCTTCTGGTTGTCCGACGACAACTGCTCACACTGCATCTGCAGCTCCGACACCTGCCGCCTGACAAAACCTCACTGTCATCATGCAGCTCATACACAACACATGCCATTAGTAAATAAGGAAATGACACACACAGAAAATATACTGTAATTCACAGCATAAAAGTAGCACATTTGAACCCTTTTCAAGTCAGGGTGCGACTCATGTGAATCCCACCCCAAAGTGGGTAAAAAATTTGTTAAGCTGAATAAGACACAAGAAATGGACAAATTATTAAAATATATAGACATTTTAAACTATATATATATATATATATATAAAGCTACTAGCTCCCTATGATATACAGGATGATTCGTAGGGTTCGAGTTAACTCTCTGGCGCAGATTACGGGCGCCTTGAGTGTCAAGGGTTGAAACTTCGAGTAATGCTCATTCAACTTTTCTTTGCTCTATATTTCTCTGCTGCCTTAAGGGCGATGCGTCGTCGGGTGTAATTTGGAGACTTATTTTACTCTGTTTTACCAGGGGGGCTGTCGTCCTCTGCAGCGGGGGAAAGGTACGAGGTGTCACTGTTCTTACCAGGGGAGAGGTGGGTCTGCGACTGTTGGCGGCTGCGATGTAGGTAGTGTCTCGAGGCTGTGGTCCCACCTTCCGTTCCATCCCTCCCCCCCCAAATAAGGGAGGGGGAAAGTAGTAATTACCAAACGATCAGCCAAACAGAATTTAACTAATACATACGCCAGTCGTGTTATTGGTTACACAATGTAATTTTATTAGTCGTAAAAGAGAAACTGTCAGAGTCTGTACCCACAGATTAGGGGCCTTAAGGTCGGGATCAAATACCAACGTTTCTAGGGGTGTAGACCCACTGACGATCTTGATAATCTAGGACGTTAGGCATCGGACACACAAATGCTCAAGATGTTCCTTGAGCGACGAATGCCGGCACTTAACTGATTGTGACTCCTGCTGGGGTTGCCCCGGCAGTAGGTTAAGGTTAGGTCTGCTGGGTGGGTGGCCATTCACAGACTCTCAGCTGGGTCTTGTGTCAGAGTGGCGGTAGTAACTGGTGACTTCCTCCGGTGCTGGAACCCTTCTGCAGCATGGTTGTCTCCACTGACGTCTTACTATGGGGCTGGATCTTTTCGGTGCTCACGACGGGGCTGGAGCGTGGACTCCAGTAGCCAACTTCTTTCTTGAGGTCGCCGGCATCAACTGACGTTTGGACGGTGCATCACCGCATATATCTTGGCGTTGAGCTTTGCGCACCGCTACCACGAGCACCGAGTGCAACCCCTTCCATCCTCCGCCGCTACGTGGGAGCATATGTGCACTGCCAGGCCGTCCAGCCTCGCAGCAATGTGTCTTGCACGGCTACTAGATTGCGGCGGGTTGCATCGACACCCCCTCAAGCCCGGAAAACACAGACTCATGTGCTATTCTCTCATCAGGAGTGCTGATTTGCGATGGCGGGGGATGACAGTGGCGCTTTAGAATAAAAGCAGTATGCGGCATGTGTCAATTCTCCCGCTGGCCTGGGCTACGCTGACACACCCATCATCACATCCGCTTTCAGTTGTGCTTCTGTTTTGCTTCCCTTCTGCTGTTTTCTCTGCACATGAAGTGTGCTTGCTTCTAGTGTGGTGCTCCTTCTGTGCATGCCACATGACGAGCTGGCTAATCTCCTTTCCCCGTTTGGGCTAACTGTGGTCGCTTGCCGCTCAAGCTCATGTGTCTTAAACCGGTTTATTCTGGCATGCCCGCCTGGCTACTAATGGGTTTGTAACCCCTCAGCTCTACGGGAACACACATTATGCTGAAGGCGTGGTTAGTGCAATGCACATTTTTCACTAATACAACATAGCAAGTCATACAAACACTTGGGGATAGAAGTCAAAGTCTACTGGGCAGTTAAAAATTCATTCACTTAGTCCACTGCATTTAGGGTTGACATAAAAGCTAGACAGACTGTCATAGCGCCTAATTCTGCACTTGACAGCACATTACTGGACTAGTTTAACCTCATTTGAGACCTATACGTTGGTATGCTACATAAGTTTATACATCATTTAAACTCGCTAGGCTGGGTAACAAAGTCGTCTCAGGCACACTTACATAACTACATTTAAACCCTTGTATCTGATGTGTGATGCATATATAAACTACTACTTTTTCTTACTGTAACTACGTATCATCTTGTGCGCGCCACGTGCCTTACAAGTGACACAACCGTGAATGGCAGCTACCCAAGCCGACATTACATCTGCTATAATAAGGTGGATGCCTGGAGATCGTATTGCAACCAAAGGAAGAATACATTAAATCGCCCCCACCTTAAATAAAACCCAGTGAAATGGGAAAATACCAATAAACCATGATAGTGAAGCTGCACCTGAGCTCGCACAGCCGATGCAACCCGCACAACAGGAAGACCTGCTTCCAGCTGCCCCGAGAGATAGCAGCAGAGTACGGCTCCGCCTACGAGGGAGGAGCCACCTCCGTTGAAGCTACCCGAAGCCCAAAGAAGCCCAAGAAACCCTCAGTGAAGGAGAATATATGTCCCTGCACCGCTGCAAAACGGCAGTTGAATTTCAGCAGCTCGCTCTACCACCTCGTATGCTGGAGCTCTCTGCTCAGTCTACTATCTTCCGCTCTCCTCATGAGAGACCAAGTTGGTCACCAGCTACCAATGCCGGACTTCAAGCACGGGCCGCAGTCCCAGAAGTGTCGCAGTTCCCCCCTCACACTTGACACTTACAGTCATACACATACCCCATACTCCTCCTTAAGTCCCTTCAGGAAACCACCAGCTTCAGCTAGGGTTAAGTTGTTATCACGGCTACCAAATTTGTTTCTCTTGTTCTCTTTAAGCTAGTCCTTCAGGAAAGGCTCTTCAAGTCAACAGGCCCTTTCACCTGTCTTTGCTTACCTTCCGAGAGTTAAGAGTTAATCAGTGCCTTGTTTACAGCAGGAGAGTACAGGCCACCGTGTTTTATCCTGGATAGAATAAAACATGTATCCAGTTTAACCGCTGTCTTCTCTTTCTTGTGTGAATTGTGCTTAGTCATCCCCTGCAAGTCACCCCACAACGGAGAGGCAGGGAACTGCAATCTTGATCCTGGTTTTGCCAAACTTAGTGTAGAACTGCGACCTGTCCCCTAAAAAGGACTTGTCGTACGTCACCGACACACAACCCATTACAGGGCCACCCATACCGTGGACTAGGTTCGTAAAGGTTTCTGGTGCACATATAAGGTCGAGCCACTATCACTAGCAAAAGACACAATGAAGAGGCTAGATTCCCCTTGTCAGCTAGCCCACTACGTCCACGGCTTATAAACTCATTAGAGGGAGTGCTAGGTCTGGCAAGGAAGGATCTACCCCTTCTGAAATACACTATAGCTAGAGAAATTGTTGCCTGCCCCCCCGTTGCAGAAGTGAACCTTAGCAGCTAATCCCCGGTAAATGCCGTTCACCCACAGGAGGTGTAGTAAGTAGAGCGACAGGAATGCAGTTGCCATCCTAGCTGGAAAGCAAGCACTGCTGAAACAACCTGTACCAGCATTCAGCTACCTAACCTGCCGAGAATGAACCTATGCTGCCCGCCAACTGTTGAGGCCTCACTCACCTCACGTTCCCTCCAGTCACTTGTTTGGACCCCTGATGAAACTCCCCGGGGCTGCACACCCAGTCGTCGAGTTCCTCTGCCTAGGCCTACCACTGGAACTAGGCGTCGAGCCAGCAGATGTAGATCCAGCTCCACCAACCAGCACCAGTGGGCCGGAAGTCCGTCAGACGCAGCCAAGTACTCCTCTTCGCCAAGCCGTCCAGCATATGCCGACGCCACCAACCAGCCGGGTCAGGAGACCTGACGCCGGTTCTGCACCAACGAGCACCCGTCACCCGGCAGAGGGAGGTAAGCCAGTGGCTCCGCCAATAATCCGCACTTGCAAACCAATACTAGCATAGCTAGACTTCATGAAAAAGCTGGCGCCTAACCCGCTCGACTTTATATAAGGGTACCATTAAGGCAAAGCATCAGATTTTACAGACCCGGCCACAGTAAGGTCTGCAACCCTGCACCTGTGCGACTTGTCTAGCACAGAACTACGAGTCAACACCTATAGAGACACTGACAAGCTCCTGTTCCATAACCGTCACGCATCATATCAATACATGCCTAAGTAATCTATTCAGATCATAGTAATTATAAACTTGTCATGTCTTCTCTGCTTCTGCCGTCCTGGTAAAGGCTTTCTTGAAAACACTTACGTGTAGCGACATAGGTTTCTTTTTACAGTTACGGGTAGCATACGACTCCAATCTTACGAGACTGGAAAATCTGTTCCCAAGTTCAAAACTAATTTCATGCAATGTTTGCTGATTACACAAGCGGTCCTACGGTGAGCTGGAAGGGGAAGAAAAAAAAAAAAAAAAAAAAAAAAAACACATTGTTACACTGGCAAAAAAAATATATACAATTTGGCTGATGGCCTAGAGTTTCCTAAACTTAACAGGTAATATAGGCATGGGCCTTGTGTAAAGCTAGGTGAGGTCTCTTTCCTGGTCTGCATTGCACACTCATGCTCTTCACTACGCTGGTATCACCATCGGGCAGTCGAGGCACTGGGACATCCGGCACTTTATACTAGTGATGGGGATGATCGTTGCATTTATGGTCGGCGTCAGGCCGGGTCTCCTCAGTACGGTCCTCTTAGCGAGCAACGTGTGGCATTCAGTCTTGTTTAGCATGGTGCTGGCATATGCTATAAACCGCCCTTGGTCCTGTGAATGTTTCTTGTACAGGACCGCTACCATCCCGGTTCCGCTTGTGTCAGTCTGCAGGATTAGTGATAATTCTGGCAGAGGACAGAACAGCATGGGTAGGTTGCAATAACTCGCCTTCAATTTGCAGAACGCTTCATGCCGGTCGGTCCACTACCAGCGATTGGTTTTGAGTAAGAGTTAGTTGAGGGAGACCATAAGGATGGCAACGTCATCTACGAAATCTCGAAGCCAATTACAGATCCCCAGGAATTGCTTCAATTGTGTTCAGTTGGTTGGTACTCCAGCATCCTTAATCTCCCACACCTTTTCTGGCTTCAGATAATTCCCGTCCGGGGTAATTATATGTCGTAAGTATTTTTTCCGGTTTTTCCCAAAGTGGCACTTCTCTAGTCGGCAGGTAAGTCCATGTAGTTCAAATCGTTCCAGGACTTTTTGCAAGTATACCTGTTGTTCATCCCATGTTCGGGAATATACAATCACATTGTTAAAGTAATCCAGGCAAAACCTGTTACTATAGCTTGTCAAAAACATGGCTGACATCAATTGTTGGAACATGGAGGGTGCATTTTTCAACCCGAAGGGCATTACGTCAAACTGCAGCATTTGGCCTTCTGGGGTGGTAAACAGTGTATTTCCTGGACTCTGGATGTACCGGGATTTGCTAATATTCACTGCGCATGTCTAAAATAGGGAATATGTGAGCATCTCCTAGGACATGGAGCATATTAGCCAGATTTATAGTTGGGGGCGCTCATCCTTCTTTGGTACAAGCACTACTCTGGAATTATTTGGCGAGTCGGTCAGCTCCACTATTCCTTGCACTTTCATTTCGGCTACCTGGTCTAATATTATCTGTCGGTGGTAGGCTGACTGGTTGCCTGGTCGGCAGTATGTGGGATGATGGTCTTTTAACCACATCTCGAGTTGGATGGCGGTGGTCTGATTTAATCTGCCGGTATGCTTGAATATGACCACATGGGTGTTGAGTATCTTTAATAGTGTCCTCAGCTGGTAGGCTCCTAATTGGGGGTTCACTTCCTCACTACAGATTTCTTGTTGTATTTGCGGGTTTGCTAGGGCTTCCCAGTTTATGGCCATTCTATACTGCTTGTCTAAATATAATCGCTGTTGTCAGCAGTCGATTATACAGCTTTGGTGTGTATATATATATATATATATATTAGGGATGGGTCGGTTCGGTTCCAATTTATACCGGTTCTTGAGGTTTGACTCGGAACCGGTTTTAGGTTAACAACAATTACTCGGTTCTTGGTTCTACACAGCAATGGCAAAACTCTGTTGTTACAAAAATAACTATGGTATTTACTCATGTATAGCGCGCCATTTTTCCTCATCATAAAGGGAAAAATTTCTGGGGTGTGCGCTTTACACGGAAAAACAATTAAGGAGTGGTAGTCGTAAACTGTTCGGCGATGTTTGGAGGGAAGTGTATGGGATTAGTCTGTTATCTCTTCTCTCGCTCTTACATCAACACTCCTCTCCTTTCTCTCTCTCTCTCTCTCTCAACTCCAGCCCTCCGCCGCCGTAAACAACACTGCTAGCCGATCGATACATTCCTCCAAGCCTTCTTTGTTTCGTAGGACGGCCAAGAGAGGAAGAGACTTTTTTTTTTGAGGTGTCACATTCCAGCACGGCAAAAAAAAACCAGGGAGTCACTGTGTAAAAGACGCAAAAAAAAAAAGGGCCGCCTAG
>NQII01000046.1:415766-511697 GCA_002778355.1 Clitarchus hookeri
GGGGGGGGGGGGGTAGCTGAAGGCTAGATCAGGTTGATTAATTAACACTTGCTTACAAGTGAGGATGGCAGCTGCCTTCCTATCGCTCCACTTACTACCCCTTCTGTGGGTAACAGCATTTACCAAGGAATTAGGTTCTACGGATCATGTCCGCAACGGGGTGGCAGACGACAATAACTCTAGCTAGAGTGTGATTCGGAAGGGGTAGATCCATTCTTGCCAGGCCTGGTACTCCCTCTGGCGAGTTTATATGCTGTGGAAGTAGTAGGTTAGCTGACAAGGGGAATCTAGCCTCTTCGTCGTCTCTCTTGCTAATGGTTGTGGCTCTACCATACATGTGCACCAGGTACCTTAACGTGCCAGGTCCACAGTATGGGTGGCCGTCTAAAGGTTGTCTCTTGTGACGTATGTAGAGTCCTTTTTAGGGGACCGGCCGCAGTCCTACCCTAACATCGGCAAAATCAGTAATAATCTGCGGTTCTCTGCCTCTCCTTTGTGGGGTGACGCTTATAGGGCATGAATAAGATAAGTTTACTCAAGAAAGTGCAGACATTGGTTAAACTGGAAACGTGTTTAATTCTCTCCAGAATAAGACACAGCAACCAGTAATCTCCTACATACTAATATCAAGCGCAGATTGACTCTCGGAAAGTAATCTAGGACAGGTGAAGGTACCCGTCGGCTTGAAGAGCCTGGTCTGAAGGGTGAGCAAAAGAGTACAGAGCAACTAGGTAGCCGTGATAGCAACTAAACACCAACAACTGAAGCTAAGTGGGTGTCCTGAAGGATCTTAGGGGGAAGTATTGGGTGTGGGTGTTGACTGCAATGTCAAGTGTTAAGTGGGGGACGACAACTCTTCTGGGGCTGCATCGCGTGCAGGAAGAAGTCTGACGACGGTAGCTGAAAACCAACTGTTGGTCTCTTGTGAGAAGAGCGGTAGAGGGCAAATAGAGCAGAAAGCCCTGGCACGACTTGTGCGAAGACGAGCTGCTGATGTGAAATGCCGATCTGCGGTGGTGCAGGGACATATATTCACCTGTGTTTGGGAGAGGGTGGGGGTAGCTTCTGCCTCTGTAGACGGAGCCCAACTCTGCTGCCATCTCTCGGGGCAGCAGGGAAGAAGACGTCCCTGCTATGCGGGGTTGGGTCGGCTGCACGAGCTCAGGAGCAGTTTCTCTGGCGTGGTTTACTAGTATATTCCCATTTCACTGGGTTTTATTTAAGGCAGGGGCGATTTAATATATTCTTCCTTCGGGTGCATTACGGTCTCCAGGCGTTCACCTTATTATAGGAGACCTAACGTTGACATGGTTTACTGCCTTTCAGAGTTGCATCACTTGTAGGCACATGGCGCACACATGTTGATGCGTAGTTCCAGGGNGCGGTGGTGCAGGGACATATATTCACCTGTGTTTGGGAGAGGGTGGGGGTAGCTTCTGCCTCTGTAGACGGAGCCCAACTCTGCTGCCATCTCTCGGGGCAGCAGGGAAGAAGACGTCCCTGCTATGCGGGGTTGGGTCGGCTGCACGAGCTCAGGAGCAGTTTCTCTGGCGTGGTTTACTAGTATATTCCCATTTCACTGGGTTTTATTTAAGGCAGGGGCGATTTAATATATTCTTCCTTCGGGTGCATTACGGTCTCCAGGCGTTCACCTTATTATAGGAGACCTAACGTTGACATGGTTTACTGCCTTTCAGAGTTGCATCACTTGTAGGCACATGGCGCACACGTGTTGATGCGTAGTTCCAGGGAGGAAAAAACACAACAACAACAATATATGTATCAGGCATCATATTAGGGACAATTTAAGTCCCTCATACTGTGATTAGACCAACAGTAATCAATAAATCTTTCCCACTGTCAGCCGCACTAAATGCAGCTTGACTGTTTTCCCGCAGGCAAAGAGAAACTAGCAAAGGAGCATGATGCTACATTTATGCAATTTGTGATGGGGAAAAATGGCAANCACTAAATGCAGCTTGACTGATTTCCCGCAGGCAAAGAGAAACTAGCAAAGGAGCATGATGCTACATTTATGCAATTTGTGATGGGGAAAAATGGCAATGAGCAAAATAAAGCTACATNATGTTGATGCGTAGTTCCAGGGGGGAAAAAACAGAACAACAACAATATATGTATCAGGCATCATATTAGGGACAATTTAAGTCCCTCATACTGTGATTAGACCAACAGTAATCAATAATTCTTTCCCACTGTCAGCCACACTAAATGCAGCTTGACTGTTTTCCCGCAGGCAAAGAGAAACTAGCAAAGGAGCATGATGCTACATTTATGCAATTTGTGATGGGGAAAAATGGCAATGAGCAAAATAAAGCTACATGCTACATGTTGCATCTCATCACAAGCAATGAAAATTTGTTTTCATATGCAAATGAAAAGGACAAAATGTAACTCTTGTGAACCTAGCAGCACTTTGTACTGTAAATGCTGCCACTGCTTCTAAGCCAAACAACAAGAGTGTCATATTGCAAAAACTGACGTACCTCAAAGATTCATCAGCAGAACGTTGCTCTCGTTTACTAGCAGCCACGGCCGAATTCTGCGAACATGACACACAGAACTTACATTCTTCACCCACTGCTATGCACCTATGGTGTTTGAGGTGAGAACACTATTAAGTTGTACTATGCTCTCAACAAATAACACTTAGAACTAAGCAATGAACAAGGGATGGCTGGTTTTCGTTAGATTCAGCTGCAAATCACTCCAGTTACTACATAGTGTTCAATAATCTCTACAACACAAAGTCATTCACACATGAAACTCAACATTAAAACAGGTTCATTTTCTTATGAACATATATTATTCAGAACAGAAACTGAGAGGAGATATTATCTGAGGTGGGGTGCTCAACCCTAAGGTTTGCTTCACAGGTCACCAGTTGCATGGCCTCAGCTAGTCACATTACATAACTCATGAAACTCATGTATACAAAGTTATAGGTTACAGACATATATCAATGGTTGACACACACTATTATCTGAATGAGGCTGTTTTATGTTCCCACATGTGGTCCTGTAGCAAGGTAGNATATCAATGGTTGACACACACTATTATCTGAATGAGGCTGTTTTATGTTCCCACATGTGGTCCTGTAGCAAGGTAGAGATGTTCGCTGTCACCTTGGATGCCTTTAGTTAAGGGTGCATTCTCATCCGGACAGTACAAGCATGGGACAAGATGATGATGTGGAGGGGGGAGGAAGGGGAGGTTACACTTGGTATCCTGCTGTTTCAACACAGTGTCTTGTGTCCATCTTGCATACTGTCATCTTCGTTGCTTGCTTCCTTGTCTGCTGCATTGTACCAATTTAGCTAAATGTGCTTTGTGTCAATTAAGACTGTAATAGTTGAAATTGTCTTTAAACCATCACTTCTTATACTGAATGTTTTAAAAAATTATAATAATAAAGGCAAAGCAAGAGCATGGGAGATTCAATACTAGTGACGTTGAGATTTGAGTAGCATGAGAAATAGTTAGTCGCTGTAGCTGGCTATGGAGTAAAAGATGTTTTGAAGGAATATGAAGACCAGGGCCAAAGTCATGCATGACAAGTGTNGCTGTAGCTGGCTATGGAGTAAAAGATGTTTTGAAGGAATATGAAGACCAGGGCCAAAGTCATGCATGACAAGTGCATAATTAACCCAGACCCATCCAATAACTGTACATACTGTACTAGCTAATGTGATCCCTCATCACACAGTACTCAATCAAAGAAGCTAGTACCACTACAGAAGTACGCGTAGTATTTGATGGATTGGCAGCAACATTAAGAGATGTTTTCATTATACGACTATCTTCTTCCTGGTCAAACTTCTACAGAAGACCGGCGACAATCTTGAACTTTCTGTCCACGATAACCACAATGGTTGTCTTTACTGCAAATATCTGCCCAAGTAATCACAAGAATCAGCTTATCTTGTGACGTCGTTCTCCAAAGTGTGTGTGCATGTTTACCAACTGAACACTGTCACCAACAAATTCATATGTTCTCCTTGCCAGGCATTGAGGACCTTACAGTGCACTTGGTGGTGGGGAAGAATGCCCTCTAACCTCTTATCTCCCCTCTTTGCACTTTTCCAAAGCATCTGGCAGTGGGTTTTGTAGAAAACCAGCATACTATGTAGAGAAAAAAAACAGGACACCCAGAATAGAAGCCAAACTAGGCAGCCTTAGTTGATGTATAAACACAGAGAATTTAAACATGGAATTAAGTCAGAAAAAAAAAGTAGACAGGATGCCATAAACTTTAACTACAAAATTTTTTTTAGATTATACCAAAATAAAAATTTACAGATTAAATTATTCACTTTATTCGTTACACCTGAATGCTGAGAATTATTAATGACATTGGTGCTACTTTTTGTCTATCCACTGTGTAAACATTATGATTAATGTGTGTTGTATAGCTACTTTTTCTAAACCAACCCTTAAAATGTTAGATTCCACTGTATGGTTAAGGGTGTAGTCCAACTTCTATTTCAAATCATCTTCCATTTCAGGAGAAAAGGGACAATATCTGCACAAGGTTAAATATGTGAGCACAACAGTGAGTGAAGAGATTTGGGTGGCTCTTAACATCGAGGTCATGAGAGCCAATGAGGGTTATTGTGATGAGTATGGTGCAGCACCGGAATGAAGGGGCAAGTGAAATGGGAGATCCTTGAGAAAACCCGCCAACCAGCAGCATCATCCGGCATGATTCCCACATGCCAAAATCCGGGAGTGATTCGGTTTGCCTTTATGGGTGGTGAGCAGGCTAACAGCTCAGCCACTGCAGGCTTGTAAGCACAAGACATAGCAAAAATAAAAATAATACCATGAAAAGTAAAGATAAAACAACTCTGTCCCTATTGTGTTTAGCCAGCAAGTTCACTTGGTACAGAGTCAAGTATTATCTATCATGCAAAAGCTTGTAACGATTATAGCCTAATGCCGCTGTGAAAAGTTTCTATGGAAAAAAGAAAGGGGGAAAAAAAAACCCAGTTTTTACAAATTGTTGTATTTTTTGGAATGTTTCAAGGAAGAAAACCTACCTGAACTTACTACAATAATAGGCAAGAAATGTAATAAATGAAATGAGAAGTTCCAGATATTGGAGACACCATGATCTACTGCAGCATCTATCGTCGCCTGCAGAGAAGATCAGAGTGAGAGGATCAATTCAGGAACGGAAGACGTCTTTTCCAGCTATAGAATAAGTTATCTTAGGTTTGTGTAACCCTGCCCTTTATGGTACCAAGACAACAGAATGGAAAATCCTTCATTTAAATATCTATTAGTGTATTCAAATTACAATTTGTTTTTGACCTTAAAATCTCACAAAACCCTGAGAAGTCAATACCTAAATTTCGTACTATTCAAAGGGACACTTTTATCCTGCACAAAAATTTACCGATAAAATACTTAAGATGGACTTTGGAAAATTAATTAGCGTTTGGTGAGTGAATGCTAGAAATGTTGAGATACTTGCATTACTAGTCCCAGTCAATTTAATGATCACGTTTCAATATTAATTACAATAAGTTAATTACATATGTCTAAAAATTTACTTAATTATTTTTACCCTCCAAATTTTGCAGATAAATGTTTTATCCCACAATATAATGATTTGTACATGAATAGTTGAGGTTACCCATAGCATAGATGCAAAATAGGATATCTGAGCTAAACCGGAACAAAGAATGGCTACCCAACGTGTAAGGCAGCACAACTAAGGGCAATAAAAAAAAAATTATTACATTTACTAAAAAGAAACTTAAAAGAGGTAGGAAGGGCAGTAATTGCTATTTTTACGGAGCTTAGAGAAATATTTTGGCATGGAGGTAAATAAAAGATAAAATAATCAAGTTACCAACTACAATAACACTGAAAATGAAGATATGTTAGGCGCAGGTACAACCAAATGAAAGTGGAATAGACACGAAATATATTTATTACAATAGTTCAATAAATTAACATACTGGTAAATTAATACTAAAAATATTCAATTTGAGCAACTTATGTCCATTATGCGTAAAATGATGTTGGCCCACAATACACAAAAAACACAATTACAGGTGCACATACAACAGCAAAACACTCAATTACAGATGCAACTGGAACACCAAAACACTCAATTACAGATGCAACTGGAACACCAAAACACTCAATTGGAGAGGCAAATGGAACAGCAAAACACTCATATAGGTAAATGGAATAGCAAAAAACACAATGACAGGAGCAAATGGAATAGCAAAATACTCAATTAAAAGCACATATCGGGGAGCAGATCGAAAGATTAAATGACAAGTTGGAAATTAAGGTTCAGCATGCAGAGGAAAAATAAAAAATTTGTACATCATCAAACAGACATTGATAATAAATTTGAACATCAAGCGGAAGTGGTACAAACTGTAATGACAAAAATACGGGAAGAGGTAACTACACTGAATAACACAACTGCTGCACAAATTGACGTTATCAGAATGCAAATTTCCAACCTTGATGTAATTAATGGAAACATTAAGAGTAGAATAGAATAAAACACAGACTTTAAACTAATTTAATTCAGGAATCTAATGGTAACTATGAAAATACAGATTTGAAATTGTAGTTGTACTGATATTGTTAAGTCTAAGTCTCACATATATTGTTACAATTACATATGTATTCAGAGTGTGTATAAATCCAGTGATGGGTGTTATCAAGCCTTTATGTACATTTACGTTACAGACTAGGAATGGAGTGGATAGGTTGGGGCGGATCTTAACATTGAGGTCTTGAGAGCAGATGAGGGTGAAGCGAGGTGAGTACGGAGCAGTGCCGAAATGCAAGGGTGGGGAAAACTGGAGATCCCCGAGAAAACTAGCCGACCAGCGGCATCGTCTAGCACAATTTCCATGTGCGAAAATCTGGGAGCAACCCAGCCAGGAATCTAACCCAGTTCGTCTAGGTGGGAGGCGAGTAGTTAGACTACTACACCACCGTAGCCCTGTTACAGATCACGATACAGCGAAACTTAGCTTGTTTGGATTTAAAAGAGCATCAATAAAATAAACCCAATCAAAAATAAGTAAATAATTTTTTTCTTAGTACTGTGCAGTAAAGAGATACTGACCTGGTCGCGGAGGGCAACCTTGTCACGCTGCTCTTCGGCCAGCTGGGTTTTAAGTTGTGCCACATCGTGCTCCAGTTTGGTGCGTTGGGCATTCACGCGCTCGAGGTCAACGCCCATCTGACGTCGGGAGCGTTCCACTGCCTCTAGCTTCTCGTTGACCTGCTTTAGCAGCGAAACAAGCTCTAGCTCCTTGCTGCTCGGTGACTCCCGGCTAGGCCTCTGCCGCAGCTCAGACACACTCTGCCTCAACTCTGCCACAGTCTGCTTCAGCTCCGCATTCTCCACCTTCAGCTGTTCATAACAACTACTTAATTATACATGACCTACACTCATTTTCATCTTATTAGCAGTCACCAACAATGGCTCCCCACTTGCCAACATTACTGCCAAAATAATGTTGAGATGTGAGGTTTTGGTTGGTGTTTGGTCTTGCGTTCGGGAGAAGACTAAGTGAGGTGAAAATGGAGCAGCAGCAGAATGCGATGCACACGAGCACCCTGAGAAAATTAGCTAGCCAAGGCAACATGCCACATTTCTCTCGTGTGAATAACTGGGTGACACTACCAGGAATTGAACCTGGTTTGTCTTGGAAGGCGAGTGCTCTAACCCAGCGTGTCTTGGTACATGGGTAATCTGACTAGTACACCACCGCCACCCCCACCCCCACCAAAATAATGTGATATGTACTGTAAAACATTTTGTTATAAAATTGTTAGAGTTGTTTGGTAACAAAATCTTTAAAGTATATATTTATGTAAACAGCTGGGCTAGTCAAACCATGTGGTGTATTATCTTTACAGCCAATTAGTGTTGGATTTGGAAACTGCTTACCGAGCAGCTGGCACGTGCAACCTAACCTATAACTCCCCACACCACCCCGCACTCATTAGAACACACCACCTCACCTAGGTGGTGGTCATGGGACGCTTTCAGCCTTCCACACAATGAGCACGCACATCTTCTCCTGAGCTCACTGGTGGCATAAGCAATGGCTTGACAACTCTTTTTCAAGGTACAAAATCTCACAAATATACACAGTGCTGCTTTCCTAATGTCTATGTGTAGACATTAACAAATCGTAATTTGAATTACAAAAGTAAATTGTATGTTTTTGGCTTTTTTAAAATTTGCAAAATAAAATTTTTATTCATTACAAGATATGTTGTACACACTGTACTTACAAAAGCAAAAGAAAAATATATAAAAAAAACTTAGTAGGTAGTAGTTGGACCCCTATTGTACACGTAGCTGCTGATTTTACAAGCACAGCGATTTAACGATGCTATTCTCAGCAACTGTCATAAAATCACAAAAATTTACGAACAAATACAAAAGTCCCTGTAAAAATATAAGAAATAAGAATGAAAATTAATTAAAGACATGTTAGGTAGTCCACAGCAACAAAAATACATAGCTCATTTGCTAGAACAATATATTTCATATAGTAATCAAATGAGAGAGGTGTCATCCTCACAAATGAGCTATATGGGTTTACTGTTGTTACTGTTAAGTGGTATGCCCCAATATGTAAAAAAAGGGGGGAAGGGAGTGTTAAAAGGGTTGGGGGCCGGCCTGCCCAGAGCATGACACGTGACTTCATGAAGAAACATCTTGGTTCTACACCCACCCACTCTTCCACAGCTCTCTTTGCTAATTATTTCTTCTGGCGTGCATAGCAACAAGACTGGCAAATAAAAGCACGAGTTACACCCCCCCCCCCTTTTTCAGGTCTTGGCCTTGTCGTCACAATCTCGTGATTGTTTCTTAATTTTAGTTATTGTGTGTGTAGTGTGTCTGACTTTTGGATATGTTCCTGGCAGCCATTGTGTGTCCCCACGAAGGGGAAGGAATCATGGCTCATCTCAAAATGAAAGATGGGAGGGTAGCCGGCAAGTTAGGGCAACAATAGGGCAATCAGGCCATTAAGTCCCAAAGCTAGTGGTTTGATGGATCTGTCTTGTCACATCCTGGAGCCACTAGCATGCTTTCTGTATCTGGAAGCCAACTGTAAGCCCTAGCAGGTGGAAAGGAAAGTGTCACCCACCCAGCTTTGTAAGGGCAGAGAGGAACAGCGAGATACTAGACACTAGGCCGATGCGGGGATGTCACAAATTCGTGAATGTCAAAATGCCAACATTCCCCCTGGGGTAACCTACACCACCATCTTTGCAGCAGACCTGGTGGGAACACTAACGACCTACTCTATATAAACACATTCCAAGACGTTCCACCAGCAGGAGTGACAAACTCACACTACAACCAAAAATTTTGCTTTGGTGAGAACCTTCCTCCTCTGTTAACCACTGAGTGGACGGTCCCACAGCTACTAGCTCATGATAAGAGAGAGATCATGCAGCGCTAGGTACAAGCCATGTTCCCCACAAGTAAGAAAAAGGGAAGAACTAGTTAACCAAGGGTTGCCTCCTTTTACCCCAAAGGGTTATCAGGACAAGGCTGAGTTTCATTAGGGAGACAGACTGGTGAAGGTACATGTGAGGGTCGACGGACCAAATACCATTGAGCTAAGGGACTGCCCCTGAAGGAGTTGCCCACTGACCCACAGGAAATTTCGAAGCCATGAGCAAGGGGTCAATTCACATTCGCACAGAACTTGTCTTAATAACGGGTTTTAACTTTTAACTGGCTTTCTGTCTCTTGACTTTTCATGGGCAAATAACTTTCTAAACAGTGATTACATTTAAAAAAAAGCCATAATTACTATATTTATGCATATTTATGCTGAAGGTATGACATACATGCGGTTAGTAGAATTTTTATGTTAAAATATTTCATCTGGTTGTATGTATCGTACTGATTATACCAATACTGACAGCTTCCGCTTGTTTGAGTAATTGATAATCACTTCAATTGGTGGCAAAAACTAAGTTGCAAATATATCCACGTATTTCCAAGATAACAATTTTTCCAAAAAAGAAAAATAAAATTGAGTAAATATGGTATTTTATATGTACTTTTGAATACTTTAAATATAACTGATGTTTATGGTCAGCACACCAAAAATCTCCAACTATTCAATTTTTATTATCACTGTTACAGGTTAAAAAATTTCTTTAAAAATAAAAATTTTATGTAGACAATATTTGGTATCCATTATCGGGTATCAGATCTGAAAATCCAAACATATTAGAACAGTATTGTGTTTTTACATACAGAGTCATCACTACAACGTTTTGGAAATAAAAACTCTAATACAATAATGTCTTATATTCAGAGAACTACAGTACAAATTTTGTATGTTTATGCTAACTGGCAATGGAACTAACAAAAAACTAGACTGAACGTACAAAGATGATGAACTGACAGAGCAAAGAATATAATTTTCAACCATCTTGGATAATCTATAAGCCTATTTTCGTACGGTTTAAACTTGACATGGTCGAGGTTACCCAAGGCTCGTTGAGTGTTTACTAGGCCAGCGCCATAACCTAGTGGAGAGTTAATGATGAGGGTCGTTTGGTCGACGGCCCAGGAGCTCTGGATATCTCAGTCAGTTTGTTGATGATGTTGTCACGTACTTACTGTTGCACTATTATACCTTATGACGAGACTGTAGGCCGTCTCGTATGCCTGAAATATGCTATGAAATTGTGGGTGATACTACAAAAGGTGTAGTACTATACAATGATTTGACACAGTTAACTTGGTAAAGCAGTTTATTCACTGTTCTGACTACAGGTGAATAATACATGAAAATGGACCCAGCACTTATGGCCTGCTGGTGACCTTAGGGTGAAATAAATGTGGTATTATGTTGATACGCGATTGCGTTAAGCTCTCTGGTGAGACGGCGGGTAGCTCTCCCCTCGGTACAGTTAATAAAGATAACAAATGTTTCAGTTAGTTAATGTTAATATTGCAGTGAAGTGATTACAGTCTAAATGATGGTACTGAGGGGGCTCGCGGAGCGGGCGACCAACGTCGCCGGTCTGGCTCGAGTGCTGAGACAAAATGGCAGAGTGGCCTCAGTTTGCGCCATGAGTGACCAGAACCGAAGTCAAACGGCAAATAATGACACACATTGATGCTCCCCCCCCCCCATTTATTAACAAATGTCTGTTAAGATTGAAGTTTTGAAGTTGACGGGGCATGTCACGGCACTAAATGATATGTTACAACGATGGAGGCCTTTATAGGCAATCTCCCTTTTAGAAAACATAATTGCTCTTATATAAATACATGTTATATGCAATATTACATTTCTCGTAAAAAGTGTTTGAATTTCACTACCTGTGATGCGTTTGTATTTCACTATCACAGCGTTGCCAGATGGCTGCCTCCTGAAGGAATGGACGATTCCACCTGGGTCAAGGGGCATGGAATGCCATGCTTGATTGCTATTAATTAATTAGCTGTCAATGCGGTGATGGTGCTTAATGTGTTCGTAAAACAAACACACTACTGGTGACACTTTGGGGCACTTATCACTTCAGCTTCAACCTACAAGTCAGCAGATGTCACCCGGTGGTGCGTTGCATCGTATTTAGCTGCGTGAGCTGCGACGACGCACTGGGCAATTGCCAGTGCGCCCAACGGCTGTGACTTTGGGGTAAACACAGTTTCGGATCGCCTACCCATTTATTAAAAGAGTTACCTCTTGCAATAAATGAGTAGGGAGGTCTGTTGAGTTGCGTAATCGTTGTCGGCAAGAAGGTGCAAGTTCCATTCTTGTCAACCTGAACTACGCACTCTTGGCCTGATGTAGTTGGTGCGGCCTGGTGTGGCTGGTATAGTTGTTGTGACTACGGCACAAGGAGTTCATGGACGCGTGGTTCACGTAAAACTGTGTACCCCCTAGGTAATGCACATTTATAGATTCAACCAAACAAATACCGTAGCTTGTAGTAAAGCAATACGAATTAACTTTGCAATATGCTTCGCAACAGTACTTACAAGCTCCTCCAACTTGTTGCCTTCAGTCTCAGCTGTAATCTGGCTGCTTTTCTGTTCTATAATATTTTTCAACATCATATTTTCTTCACGAAGCTGGAACAACCATCAAATAAAAAAGCAAATCAATTGGCATCTTCTTAAATCACAGGAATTTTTAAATATGTATGTGTGAAGCACAGAAACCAGTAACTTCTAAAATAGTTTTTTTTAAATATCAATTTTAATTTTAACCTTATGAATTGAAGATGTATTTACCACAACTGAACACCCTACTTAAACTCTGTGTACAATCAAACCATTAAACAGTATTTTTGAATGAAAAGTTTCAGTCCTCTGATGTCACAACAAACTTAAAATCGACACATTAGTGCATCCTATTAGAAGATTTCCACTCAACAATGAAGGCCAGAGCTTGGCAACTGGGTGACAAGCCAAAAGCGCCAACATTGTATGACACCATTTGCAGTACCAGCCATCAAATGGTTTGTACAATGATAGGATGTGTATTCCTGTCAAACCCAGCTTGAATATATTAACTGAAGTGCATAAAACAATGCTACATATGCAACTTCCTTTATATCATATACTTCAAAATATTTTGTCAAATTTGTGTAAACTGAAATGTCACTTCCTGAGCCTATTTTTTCAGCTTTACTTTATACTTTTCCTAGTGTAAAAACTATGTATTTGGGATAAAATAAAACATTCCCACCTACGAAAGTCTGAGTTATTATTTTATAAAGGCCATTTTTATGAAGTTGTATTAATTGCAAAAACACATAAAATAAACTACATACAAATTTCCTGCACAAGAAATTTTATTGTTATAACTTATGAACTGCCACATTTTTTAATGTGTTACAGCAGCAGTCAACCTTTTAACATATTAACATGAATCTCAAAGAATTGATAACATAACTAAGGTACCAAATATTTGTTTCTATCACAACAGAAACAGATTCTGACTGTAATACAGCCAATACTGGAATACAACCAAAACATTAAGATTTGAAACAACATAAAGAAAACAGCTGTGATACTCTACTTATGATGTATATTTAATGTATGGCAGGCACCTCAATTGATAATGTTAATTTTAAGTACTTGTTTCACATTTTTGCCCTGATTTCATAGACTGTCATAATGTTAGATTATATTTCATATTATATCAATTGTATTTGGTATAAGACGCTTGTCATGTAAAAAACAACTTCAAACTACAAAGGCAGCAGCAGGCTATTTCTGGCGGCACTAGTGTCATCCAGGCAGAGAGAGGAAGTCTCGCCCCTCCGCCCCTCCTTTTGTTCTTGGCCATCTGCTATGGACGAAGGACTTTGGCTAACCAATTGTAACTAAAAGAACCTGGGAATAGCGACCCTCTCAAAGTAATGTCTCAAAGTAATGACCTTTTTCTAAAGAACCATGAAAATATAGTTGAAAAAAATCAAAAATTCAAGGGAAGTGGTTAGAGAAATAAATTTCTTGCATTTATTATGGCAACAAATGGTTGCGATTCTCTTCTCGAGCACTGTTCTACAGCAAAACCTTGTTAATTCAAAATTATATGAAAATTGAA
The DNA here is from genome assembly GCA_002778355.1 of Clitarchus hookeri. Classification (NCBI taxonomy): domain Eukaryota; kingdom Metazoa; phylum Arthropoda; class Insecta; order Phasmatodea; family Phasmatidae; genus Clitarchus; species Clitarchus hookeri. Next base: position 429,374 of record NQII01000046.1, read on the forward strand.
GTTGTTGCTAGCCCCGAACATAAGAATGGGATTTTACATGCTTTGGAGTTTGGTTATTTCGAATTTCTGCACAAAATGTAATTCAAATTAAAATATCCTTAACGTGTATGTACAATTCATATTAATTTATAAATGATGCATTGATTACATTCTTGCAGTGTAAGAAACTAAGCATTGCAAGCGGCTGCCTTGTGTGTACGGTGGCCAGGCAGCGGCTACATTCAATAACAGTTGTCACACCTCCCTCCTCCGCCAGTCTGCTGCCAGCCCTTTCCTGTCTAGTTTATCTTCCTGCTTTTTTTTTCCCCCTGATGTTTACGGGAAAAATGAAAGAATGAGGAGTACAGAAGATTGTGTCAAAAATAAATTTTCATCAAGCAATTTTTTTATTTTTTACATTTGAAATAATATGAGTGGGAGTAAGCAAAAAAACATGAAAAGAATATTTCAGAAAAATTAAAAATACTGTATATACTCGTGTATATACTTTCAATGAAAAAAAAACATATTTCTCGAATGAAACTGCATCAGCAATTTGTGGTGTCCTGTTAAGTATGCGAGAAATTTTTCTTTCATTACATTTGCACGTGGTGCACTGTACTGTGGTATTGTGAAGGCCATTAAAAGAATGCCAGTAGCTAAGGTATAGGGCTTTTTTTTTATTTGTCCTCTCTTTTATGGTAACTGCTGGGGTGGGCTGGGCTGCTTTCTATTTTTTCTTTCTCTTTAATGGAGTGGCATGTTGGAATGTGCCAGTGCACTCATTCAAAAAAAAAATTCCTTCCTTCCGAGTCCAGACGTAAAAATCATCCCATCCCTTTGTGTGCCAAATTCTTAAAACATTAATTTTTTATCTTGGAAGTATTTTCAGNAGACGTAAAAATCATCCCATCCCTTTGTGTGCCAAATTCTTAAAACATTAATTTTTTATCTTGGAAGTATTTTCAGCATATATCAATCATTTAAGTTAATTAGCACTTCTAAAGATTTATTTCGAAGGCAGCACATGTGCCAGTACAACAAAATTGGGGTAAAAAACTTTTCTTTAGTGCAAGATTAAAGACTGTCTTTGTGCTCGCCATATAATACGTCAGGTGCCTATCAACAAGCAGAGCAACTGCTGTAGAACCCTCGAGCAAAAAAAAAAAAAGCCAGCATTATCGGGAAAGTGCCTACGGTATTGACCGCAGGATGCGCGGGCAGCCTGCCTTTCTCACACCCATCACACACACAGTCTCTCCTGTTCCCGTCCTTGCACATGGCACATGGCTCTGAGAGAAGCAATACTTACCATGTCACATCACTCACCCTTCTTCCACCCCAATTTCGCGAGAACAATGCAAAGTTACTTTAATAACAAGTTATTTTTTGTTAATAATAAGTAATCATTTCATAAACAAATATTTGAAAATGAACCTTGAATTATAAAAAGTTGTGTGGTGCGCTATGTTTAAATTTAATTTTGGTGACATGGGGAGGTCGTATATGGTTTTTAAGGGTATAATTTTTGCTGGTAGACGTGTATCTATTAAAATAAATCCATAATAATAAAAAAAAAGTGTTGTTTTCATGCTAAAAAAGACTAAACATTGACAACGCGAAAAATGCTGTTTTTTGTTTTGGGGGTTAAAACAATTAAAGATTAAACACAGTCAATCTTACAAGCACATAAGCATACGAGCCCATTTCCGAGTAACTTGAGAACTCATACGACCAAGATTTGATGTTATTTGATTACTATAACATGTAATATTGCTGTGACAGCCATTCAAAAGTGGCATAAATACGACTGAAGCAGATTTTTTGAGAATAGGGGTTAAGGGTCGGTCAAGATCGTTCAAAATTCTTATAAAGACCCTTTTGAAATAACGACCCTTTTCCCAGGAACCGTGAAGGGTCATAGAGTGGAGAGTTGAGACTGTATATGTGGGTATTTTTATATATACAAGATGATTCACGAGGAGTTACTGCTACTCACAGGGCTTATTCCTTACATCATTTGGAGCAAAAGATGCCATATAAATGTGGGTCCTATTCCCAATATTTATAGAGTAATTCGACAATCAACATACCCACCATACAGTGGAAAGAAGTTTTCAACACTGTTACAGCATCAATGTGTCATGTCCAAGATGATCAGCTGATTGGGCCATTCATTTTCCCGGGACACTTGACTGGTATGTGTATGTACAATTTTTCCAAGAAGAACTACCGCTGTTACTTGAGGATATTCCGTTAGCAGTGAGATGTTGCATGATTTCCCAGCAAAATGGTGCACCTCCTCACTTTCACCGTGCTGTGGTTGAACACGTAAATGTGACTTTTCCCTGAAAGATGGATAGGACGAGGCGGTTTTCACCCCTGATCTCCTCGATTACCAGTTCTATCACCACAAGATTATTGGGTATGGGGATGGATGAAGGATATTGTTTACCAACGGGTTGCACAAACACGTGAGGAACTACTTGTGTGTATCATGCATGCCGCTACAGAAATCAAAGACAGCCGTGTGCAGCTACGTAGAGCACCACACGCAGTTCATAAGCGTGCGGCCAAGTTNCCGCTACAGAAATCAAAGACAGCCGTGTGCAGCTACGTAGAGCACCACACGCAGTTCATAAGCGTGCGGCCAAGTTTAAGGAAGTAGACAGAAACATTTATCGACATCTTTTGTAAGCTTGTTAGATGGAATTGTGATGCTTAACTGGAAACAATACGGTCTGATAATACATCACTGTATTTACTTCTGAAAGGGTTATTATTTTATTCATCATTTTTTAAATGTTTCTAATTACTCTGTAAATACTGGGAATAGGACCCACATTTATATGACATATTTTGCTCCAAACGATGTAAGGAATAGGCCCTGTGAGTGGCGGTAACTCCTTGTGAATCGCTATGTATGCATGCATAACGATTCACGAGGAGTTACTGCCACTCACAGGGTGTGTGTGTATGTGTATATGAATGTATGTGTATATGCATGTACGTATGTACATATGTACCTAAGCACGTGTGTGTGTGTGTGTGTGTGTGTGTGAAGAATCATTAGTGAACAGTTATTGGTTCTGAAAAAACACTGTTTCATAGCAAAAAATATAAAAAACAGTTACAACAATTTATGTAATTAAAAGNAGTGTATGGAAGTAGACGGAAACATTTTTGAACATCTTTTGTAAGCTTGTTAGACGCAATTGTGATGCTCAACTGAAAACACTACGGTCTGATAATACATCACAGTATTTACTTCTGAAAGGGTTATTATTTTATTCGTCATTTTTAAAATGTTTCTAATTACTCTGTAAATAATGGGAATAGGACCCACATTTATATGACATATTTTGCTCCAAATGATGTAAGGAATAGGCCCTGTGAGTGGCGGTAACTCCTTGTGAATCGCTATGTATGCATGCATAACGATTCACGAGGAGTTACTGCCACTCACAGGGTGTGTGTGTGTGTGTGTATGTGTGTATGTGTATATGAATGTATGTGTATATGCATGTACATATGTACCTAAGCACGTGTGTGTGTGTGTGTGTGTGAAGAATCATTAGTGAACCGTTATTGGTTCTGAAAAAACACTGTTTCATAGCAAAAAATATAAAAAACAGTTACAACAATTTATGTAATTAAAAGAAAATCTTACGAAAAAAAAATTAAGCCTTGGTTATAATTTAGTTTTCAGAAAATTATGTCATTGTTTTGCAAGATGAATCTCAATCATACCACTGAAACAATGACCAAGCAACATTATTTTCTATAGCAGTCTACTACAAGGCTTCTAAGGGTAATCTTGAGAATGACGTAGTAGCTGTCCATTTATTTCAGAAGAATTAATCTCCTACATTGGTGATTCAGGACTTATTACGAATTTGGAAAATATCTACTATTTCTCAAATGGTTCTGCGGCTCAGTTAAAAAAACAGAAGAAACTTTTTAAACATATGCCATCATGAAAGTGAGTTTGGAATCAAGGTTGAGTGGCATTTCTATGCAACAGCAGATGGGAAAGGGGTACGTAATGCCATAGGAGGAGACTGTGAAGAGAATTGCAGCGAGGCCAAGCCTCCACTGACCATATGACAGCATCACAGTCATACATGTGGTGTATGGCAAACATTAATTCCACAAAGTTCATTTTTTTATTCAGTCAAGACCACCAAAAAGCAAAAATGTTTGAAAAGCGATTTCTTGCTGAAAGTGAGAGCTCAAGGTACAATATGTATTTATTATACAATTTTAATTTGGTTTTCAATAATCATTGAGTTGAAACTCAGTCTTAAAGTTTGTAAATGAAATAATGAAAATTACTGCCTCAAACCTATGGTTAATATGCATAAGGTAATTTCAAAAATTGTAAAATGTATGATCAGATTACAAAACTTTGTACAAATAATGCTGAAATATGTAAGTTTGTGTGTGAATAATTTGAACATTTTTGAAGAGACACTTTTTGTGATATTCAAGGTCGAATATTGAATTGTGTGTCCTTGAAAAGAATTTACTCCCAAAACTGGTGATCCTACATCATAAAAAAAGCCTCAAAATTACGCTACAAAATGCTTTTTAGTTCACATTTCTAGTCCAAGTAACAGTCAATTTTGTTTCAGATGACAATGAGAAAATTTGAAATTTGTAAGCTTTTATAGGACTGGGACTTTAAAATAAAATTAACAAAAAAATCTTAAAATTAATAGGTTTTACTATTCCTGGTATTACATTATGTGAACCAAATTTGAAAAAAAAATCTAAGTGTGTCAGGTTTAAAAGTGACAAATTTTTGGATCACTTGACTTGGAATAACTCGTACATGGAAAATCAGCACTGTAAGAATTTCTGTATGTTTGAAAGTACTGCTTTTTGTTTAACTTGCTCATTTTTCAACAAGATAATATGACACACAAAATAAATCACTAATGACATTAGCAAAAAAAATCCTCAGTTCATAACTGTTAACCTAAAATCATAACATGTAAAAACACTCACAAGTTACCATCAGCTACGTCTCATACACAAGTCATGTTGGAGTGATTTCACAAATATTTTGTTATCTTACTGACGCAAAACGCATAAACACCTTGCTCTAAAAGTACATGATGACCCAAAAAAAAGCAAGCAGTATGTACATAATATCCCCCTTCATATCGCTTATCTGATCTCGTTCCTTGGCTAGTGAAAACCCATCATGGGCCATGCACGCATGAGGTGCAAGGTCGGCACCTCGTGTAGAGTGCACTGAAGATAGATCCGGATGGCCAAGAGAATAGTGAAGAGGGTTTATGTTAGTAAGTTAAGATGCTTATGTATTTGTTTTGCCAGTGCACTAGTGTACCTGTTTTTGTAAACTAGTGTTAATTTTGTGTTCCTTCCATTTCAATCCACTCCATTCGTCACGCATGTGTTTTTCTATGAGGCCATCATTTCCACCACGAGCTCATGTACTTACTTCCGATGATGATTGGGCAGTCACTTTTCGGAGCTCAAGCCGAATGTGTGCATGCCGCATGGTCTGCGGGGGCTTTAACTTTGCTCACGCTGATCAGGTAATTCTGATATGTAAATCTTTCTGGAACTGTTTTGTTTACCCCTACAGCTAGCTAGGCCCTTTTGTCGTACGGTTACCTTGGGGCTTTTCACATGTGTAATGAGTGTTTTACCTTGAGTTGGTTCAGACGTGGTTTCAAGTAATTAGGTTTGCACCTAAGCGCTTGCACTTCTTTTTCATTGTAATGAATTTGTGTAGCGCCCCATACGTTTTGCAGTGTGTTTGTAGTGTATTAGATGTTGGATGGCTTTGGATTTAACACGCACGTAATCACCCCTAATTCTTCTGCTTAAGTGAACTAGTCACCCCATTACTTGCATCTTGCATTTGGCGTGGCCAACAAAAGAGCAGAAGAGTATGTGCAAATTATTAACATCAATTAATTAGCCACGTGGTGATGTCACGAATCTGGTAAGAGATTCTGCACACCACGTGTCCGTGCACAATATCATGGCCGGTCACCCTGGAATTACAACTTCCAACTCCATCCTCAATTAACTACTCACCACTTCATGCATATAACGTGGCGCCCAGGAATGTGTGGTGATTCCAACTCCGATCAACATCTCAAGAATGAAACGTGAGTAGAGTGAAGTGCGAAAAAGGGGACATGCTACATTGTGTGCATACTACGGAATTTGTTTTTCTCTTTCTTCTCTCTCCGTCACTGGATGCATTAATGCCAAGGCCGCACGCGGCGAATAATGGTAATTGTGAACACCTGCTGTCTTTTCCTGGAAAACTGTGGCATAAGCGCAGCGAAGAGTATGGAACCATGCATATGTGCGTGCACACTCGCCAAACAACGGGGAACCACATCATAGTTTGCGTGTGTGTGGACATCAACAGGACTAGTGAACAGGACTTCAGCCTGGCTCCCGGACCATGTGAACAGTGGCATTTGGTGTAGGGGGCCACCACCTTAAGTATAGGGACTGTACCAGTCAAGGTGAACGCTCATCTTTCACACATGAGTTTTTCACTTATAAAGTATGCTTCACTCAGCGCAATAACTCAGATGTAGCAATACCGAAACTAGACTTTCCGCGTGTGCTAGGTAGCTAGGCGCCATGTTTTCCGTTGTCAACTTTTGCAAGCCACAAGTACGATGCACCGGGGGAATTCGTAACAGTGTGAGGTAATGTTGTCTAGGCATGAAATCCGGTCAGCGGAGTTGACGAGCCGCGCTGTGAGTCAGTTCCACGAGTGTGCCAAGGATTGGTGGTCCTGCACTGGCACGTTCAAGATGCCATAACCAAAGTTCATTACGGCGATACAGTACTGCTTCAAAGACTAAAAGGGCCAGGGTTACATGTCATATGGAACTGTGCCAACATCTGGCAGAGGAAGACTGCGGAAACGTTTAAACGGGAAAAGACAAGCCTGTTCCACTGGCTGCATGAAGGTGAGTGGAAGAGGCTGCTCTCGAGATGATCCTTGAGCTACATCAGCATCTCCACGAGTCAACACACCACGGCACAGAAGACTTAACCATCAAGCATGTGCAGCGGAACAGGACCTGGAGGAGAGTGGACGCCATGCAATGTTGTCCCTTCCCCACCATAGAGGGCCCAGCCCAGAGTTGGCCCCAAGGATGCCCTGGCCGTCGTGAGGCATTCCACACACCAGATATCCCAGCTGCCAGCCTCAGCAACAGCTCAGCAGCCACCTTCTCAACACCAAGGGACCTGCTGGCAAGCCGAAGGGAACAGAGGCGAGCACAGCCACGGATCGCACAATCTACCTCCACTCCGCTGCCAATATTACCCCGAGGTTGTCAAAAATGGCATCTGGAGTGCCCCCTTGTACTCGCCTGTAAGGCGGAGGCTACTGCGGCGGGAAATGGACTCTACAGGACAGCAAGCAGACTGGGCCCCATTCCCTCAAAGAAGACAGCATGGGTGCCAACAACCCCTCCCTCCTTAGGCTAGGTAAATTACGAAAAAAAGGGCCTTTAGCGGAAAGTTTAGGTATAGTTGTAATCATNTTAGCGGAAAGTTTAGGTATAGTTGTAATCATTGTCATTCCTTATGTTTTTTGGGTCACTGAACACGAATCTGAGGTTTGCTGACAGAATTTTTGCCCGGAACATTGTTTTTTTTTTTTGCAAAAAACCTTGAAATTTTGGCACTTTGTTTGGTTTTCTGCCTATATCTTAGGAACTATGTGTTTTTTAGAAACGACTACCCTATACAAAATTAAAGTAGATAAAATTGCCGACATTTTTTGTACATAATATGTTTTTCAACGACCAACCGTTCTGCCGCTACAGTGCGCCAAAAAATGGGCAAAATTCCCAAAAATCGCAGAAACGCCATATTTAGACTTTCTACGCCCGATGTCCGTGGAAACGACTCAAGTTATGATAGTTTTGACCATGTATGGTATTAAACTTGATGAAATACACTTAAAAATAAATACGGGGTCGGCTGAAATACACTTGAAATAAATATTGGGTCCAATTGTTTTCAAAGAGTTGTCTAAAATCAAATTGAAAGAAAGGAGACAAATTAGTGAAAAAAAGTAAAAATCATCCGGCCTGCTGCGCGCCACAAACTCATGGTAAGATGGTAAATGAATATTGGAATGAATGTTTGAGTGTTGGAATGTGGGGTTATGAGTCTTATCTCAGCGAGCCGTTGAAGAATCACAGAAGTTGGTGCTGACAACAGGGTCGACTGCCATCAGGCTTGGGAAAAAGGCATGGACGGCATTATTAAAAGAGCTGCAGACAACTCTAATTTTGGTGATGTCAAATTTCAACGTAATGATCATGTCCAGCCACTTGAAATAATGAGCAATGCAATAACAGTAGAAAACAAAGTTTTCCCCATTAATCCCACCACGTTGTTTCAACGAATCAGTGTGGTTAAGAATTCAGATGAAGAACTGGAATACTTCTTGACGTACGACCTTACTCTTTCTCTCTGTTTGAGAATGGTCTGCGAAAAGGGACCAAATCAAAGTTATACAAANACTCTTTCTCTCTGTTTGAGAATGGTCTGCGAAAAGGGACCAAATCAAAGTTGTACAAAGAATTCGTCCCCATTCAGAACAAGGACTTCAGAGGTCCAAGTGCAGTACGTGATCGATGGTGGGTTCTTGCTGCATAAAGTTGTCTGGCCCGACAACCAATCTTTTTCAAAAATATGTGACAGATACGTTGGATACGTTATAACAACATATGGATCCCAAACAAGAGTTGTCTTTGATGGGTATCCCGAACATGCGCAACGNATACGTTGGATACGTTATAACAACATATGGATCCCAAACAAGAGTTGTCTTTGATGGGTACCCCGAACATGCGCAAGGTGGAACGAAAAGTGCAGAAAGGTTGAAAAGATCTATGAAAATGAGTTCCACGGACATCCTCTTTGATGAAACCATGACCCCGACCACAAACAAAGAAAAGTTCCTGTTCAACCCAAATAACAAAAAACGACTGATTGCCAACATGACTGCGAAACAAGCACCACAAGATGCGGACACGCTGATAGTCACAGAAGCGCTGTCACTGGCTAAATACAATGAGAGTGTGGTCATGGTGGGAGAATATGTGGACCTGTTGGTGATTCTCATTGGTTTGTGCGAGGAAAACAACGTTTTCTTCTTAAAGCCAGGAAAAGACAAAACTCCATCAACGACATACTCTCCACTCCTCGCTGTAAAGAACAAGACTGTTGCAGAGAACATTCTGTTCTTACATGCTATGAGTGGCTGTGACACNACTCCTCGCTGTAAATAACAAGACTGTTGCAGAGTACATTCTGTTCTTACATGCTATGAGTGGCTGTGACACGACATCAGCACCATTCAACCAGGGGAAATTAAGTTTGCAAAAGCACTAACTAAAAATCGTGACCTTGCTGACGTCGTCAGTGTTTTCAAAGACAGCAACGCCACTCCCCAGACCATCACATCAGCCGGAGAACGATTTTTGGTCGAAATATACGGCTACAGTGAGAGGACTCCACCCTCTCTTAACCACCTGCGCTTCCTTAATTACAAGAAGGCAGCGTTCAAGGCTTCGTCGAAATTAGCTGCGCTACAACCTTCAGCAGCTGCAGCGGCACAGCACAGTTACGGGGTGTATCTTCAAGTGCAGCAATGGATGGGGGTTGAGAAACGAGATGAGGATTGGGGTTGGAAGAGGACCAGTAACGGGCTCGAACCAATCAGGACTCTTCTAGCTCCCGCTCCCCCCGAACTGCTCAGTTGGTAATGTGCAAGTGCACCAAGATCTGTGCATCCACTGCGTGCACAGATCATGCAACAACGCAGCGGTGCCCCTAAGCGACGATGAGGATGAGGTCGAAGATTGGGACATTCAAGTCGAACTTGGGATTCAATTACGAACTGAGGAGGAAGCGTTACANCACCAAGATCTGTGCATCCACTGCATGCACAGATCATGCAACAACGCAGCGGTGCCCCTAAGCGACGATGAGGATGAGGTCGAAGATTGGGACCTTCAAGTCGAACTTGGGATTCAATTGCGAACTGAGGAGGAAGCGTTACAGTCACTGGAGGAGGAGGAAGAAGAAATAGCTACGAGCTCCAAAGGTATGTAACATCACCTATAATTCCAAACCTTGTTTTCACATTAGTAGTACCTATCAACTTCTTTTACGTATAGAAGAACCATCATATTCCTATATTTGTAACAATATCTCAAGTGCGCCACTAATTCCATCCTGTTCTTTATAGATGTGTCTCTCCAACGAGCTTCAGTCGACGAGTGAAACCCCACAAGTTACGCCACAGGTTAATAACAGTAAATATTTCTGAAGTACATAGGTACTACAGCATATTCCTTACCAATATTACCAACTAATAACCACTAATACACACTTTTCCTGTTTGTTCCGGATGAATGAATACCCCNTATTCCTTACCAATATTACCAACTAATAACCACTAATACACACTTTTCCTGTTTGTTCCGGATGAATGAATACCCCCCACCCTCCGGAAAATACCCAATAAATGGACTGGACCTGTACATACAAATACCTACAAATACCTACCAGTTTTAGTTTCATCATTCTTCAAAATTGTCTTTTACCTGCAATTATGCAATTTATTATTAGTATTAAGTAATTTTAATGTAAATATAACAATAGCTAAGTATAACTTTTTTCACTAATTTGTCTCCTTTCTTTCAAATTGATTTTAGACAATTCTTTGAAAACAATTGGGCCCAACATTTATTTTAACTGTATTTCATCAAGTTCAATACCATATATGGTCAAAACTATCATATCATGAGTCGTTTCCACAGACATCGGGTGTAGAAAGTCTAAATATGGCGTTTTTGCGATTTTTGGGAATTTTGCCCATTTTTTGGTGCGCTATAGCGGCGGAACGGTTGGTCGTAGAAAGAAATGTTATGGAAACAAAATGTAGGCAATTGTGTCTACTTTAATTTTTTATGGAGTGGTCGTTTTGAAAAAACGCATATTTCCCCAGTTATAGACAGAAAACCAAACAAAGTGTCAAAATTTCGAGGTTTTTTTTGTAAAAAAAAAAAAAAAACAATGTTCCAGGAAAAAATTTAGTCAGCAAACCTCAGATTCGTGTTCAGCGACCCAAAAAACATAAGGAATGACAACGATTACGACTATACCTAAACTTTCCCCTATTTTTCCTAATTTGCCTAGCCTACCTGGGGCATATCTCGGCAAGTGACGGGGGCCTACTATGCATCCCAGTGTATGTCAAGGGGCAGCAGAGAGTAACCACGGTCGATACGACAGCGACGCACAACTTCATCAACTCCCACCTCGTGCCTTCCTACCAGCTGCTGGGGCTGCTCCGCCTCGCCATCAGGGGCAGCCGACTAGGACCCAGAGACGAACCACCATCACCGTCCAGATACGGTACCTGCCTACCACCACCACCACCACCACTGCCCTTGCGGTAGAGGGGCTGCAGGAGGACCTCATCCTGGGTCAACCGTGGCTGCGCGAACAAAACGTTAACCTCAAGATAAGCAAGGAGTGACTTCATGTAGCCACTGCTAGCTGACATACTGCGTATAGCATCAAGAGCCCCCTACCCACCATCCCCAGGGAGCCTACCTGAGCATGTTACATTGTTTGAATCTCTGCTGAACCAACCTCCTGATTTGTCTATAGTATCGGACTCATTGAGGAGTACCACAATCACTTAGCACGAAATCCTGACTATGATCAGATGCCCCGATTTTTGAGATCCTTCAACTACAAAGGCCCCAAGCGGAAGGCCGTAGTAGATCAGGTTACAGACATGCTAAGGTATGGAGTGACAGCCTAGTGAGAGCCTATATATACTTCATTTCATATAAGTTGACCAGATTCTGACAGTCAGTGAGTGGCAATTGACGTATTCCAAACAAACAACGTGCCATTTACAAAATCCTGTATCACCTGATGCACGAACGAACAAAAGTTAATGTTACGTTGGCTATTCTGAGTACATTGCAGACGCACATTAGACAAGCTGAAAATACGTGATAAGAAAAGAGTTCCTAGATTAATTAATACATTTTATTTTACGTGGTCATAAAACAGCGGTTTTTAGTGTTAAAAATAAACTTTGTGCTAAAGTAGAAATGTATAGGTGTTCAAAATTAAAGGCACATTAAAACAATTTGTATCCAAATGAAACGCAACATTCAAAACCTTTTTTTCACGTCTTATCACCCCTCTCCACCATGCTTTCCATACATGATTTATATTACTTGCTAAAGTATACAGAAATATTGCATAATATTGCTGAATTATTTTTGCTAATAATTTGTCGAAATATATTTCAAATTTGTGTTGTTCCGAGCCAGTAATAGAAGAACAGTCAACTTTACAAAGGCGCGACCTATTGAGCAAAGTTAGCCGCTCAGACTTTGCTCCGGACATGTAGTGCGCGCCATCTATCGGATTTGTGCTGAAGCATTACCAACCAGAAAAGAAAAGCGTTCACTGGCTTTATAAAATACATTTACGGACAGATACCAATAGTTTTATTTTTTGCGAGCTCTGCATAATTTTTAAAGTAACATATATTTCGTGTACAGCGATTTTGAGTACTAATAATTTATATTCGGCAGGTAATTGTTCGTCTACGTAAATTATACGCCATATTGTTCTCCGAAAACCATTTCCCTTATTTCCAAAGAAAAGTGGGACACACGTGAATAGTTTTTAAGCAATTTTAATGTTATTCCACGCCACATACTTCCAACTCGAATATATTAGCTATAATGTCCAACGTGTAATAATAGCGACAACTACAGTTTTACAAATGCTATCCCAAATTCACTGTCTCAGACAAATTAAAAAAAAGTTAGCAAATATTAAATTTTTTGCAAGGTTTTTATATTTTTACTTTTATACCCTACTAAGTTTTTTTAGACAGATGCCAGTCTAAAATATCTTAAAATTTGTTTGGCATTACATTTTTTTGTAGTTACTAAATTTTAAATCAATTATTTGTATTTTTGCCCTTTAACATAACAATTGTGATTAATGATTTATGTACACATTACTTTTACTACAATCGCAGCTACATATTTTTGAGTAGCAAGTTTGCCTAAAAGTCCCACAAACAGTACATTGAAAAGGGGATTGGCTGATAATGACAGCATGAAAATAAACAACATCGTTGTCGTGTGGCCGATCAGCTGATGGCGGAAGGATATGTACAGTCGGTTCACGACTGGAAGAAACTTTTGAAAATCAACCTTTGGAAAAACACTCTAGCCGTTAGCGACATGCATATAACATTACAAACAGTGGCGAGTGTGGATACAGTTACGCCGTTAGGTTGCCAGCACAAAGAGAGTAAATAGTTCCGAAGGTTTAATGTAATTGTTCATTTATCGCTTACAAATGGGTGTCGAAAAGAATTGTATCTTATTATGCCAATTATTAACGACGTGATGCTAACGTATTTAGATTTCAACGCTTCTTGCATAGTCACATGATCACGCTCAAGGTGAAAGTAACGTGGCCATTTGTTTACTAACCTTCGTTCCTTGTGTTGTTGACACACGTGCCAGCGAATTTGTGCGATTATCTTGTTTAACCTATAATAATTAATTTATCTGTCTTGTTTTACTATTATCCGCTCTTTATTATTTGGTTTTTAATAACGTATGATTTTAATTTGTGCTCACTTTCTCGTTTTGTTTTTATGTGTTTCGTGCACGTGTCTCCTTTGCCACTATATTCTAACGTTGCAGTATTTGCACATAAGAATTGTTTTCACATTGTCGAAGATGTAGAATCCTTTACTCGCAAACTCTGCCGTCCTGTCGAAAACCGTCACAGCAATTTTTAAATAACGTTTTACAATTGCGCGAAACATCCGATTCAGTCTACCACTACGCCATTTTAACGTCTGTAGCAATTTCGATCAATACTGATGATCTTGCCTTCGATGTACGGGAATTTATTGAAAGTCACTAACAATCGATTGTAAATAGACAACAACTATCGATTCATCAAAATACTCACATTTTGGGTTTATAGAATGAAATGTTTTTCGCTGGCATCGCATATTCTTTTGTGTGAAATTTTCAAGATTAAAAATTTTACGCTTGTGGAATATTCATTAATAATATATACAAGACTTTTATAATGGGTACGTGCATTTACGAACACATGTACACACACACAGTGGAATGTAAACATTGCATATAAACATTGCCATGTGACTGCGACATGGCAGTCACATGGCATTGTTTGTTTATCTTTGGCGGAAGGATACGAAATGGGCTTGAAAGTAGATCTTTAGCAGTGCTTCAAGAAAGTCTCTTCCAGTCATGAACCGAATATAGTCAGATGTAATCAGATGTAAACAGTGGCGCTACTTTTGCAGACCTGTCAGAATCAGGCCAACTTACATGGTACAGAGTATAACTATAACTGCCAAGTGGTTATGGCAGACAAGAAAGACGGTACACTTAGGTTTTGTGGTAACTTCAAGCCCGTGAACAACCACCACACTAAACAGGCAACAGTTTCAATTTAGTTCCATGCCTTTCAGCCTGTATGAAGCCCCTGTGTNTGAACAACCACCACACTAAACAGGCAACAGTTTCAATTTAGTTCCATGCCTTTCAGCCTGTATGAAGCCCCTGTGTGACCTTCAAATTGCTCATAACGCTGATACTGGATGGGTACCAAGATGGTAAAGAGATAAGTTGCTACGTGCGTNTGTGACCTTCAAATTGCTCATAACGCTGATACTGGATGGGTACCAAGATGGTAAAGAGATAAGTTGCTACGTGCGTAATATGAAAACATCTAATTAACAGGATGTGAAATATGTTAAACACGCAGTCGTTTGTCATCACTGCAACGCATTGCTCTTCTGTTAAGCTGATGGTGTCGAAAACTCTGCTAGTCTGGCCTGGCATCCACCCTGCCCTTACACACCTCGACGAGAGGGGGAAGCGTAACCTAGCAACCAGCGTGGCGTCCTTGTGTCCGCCCTCCTTTCCATTTCTTTCTCAACTGGACACTTTTCTTCCTACCCTTACATACTTCAAAAGGGGAAGCTGTTACATAAAAGAGAAAGATACTATATATATATATATATGTTACGCAACACATCGTAACAAGGAATTATTTTTTGTAAAGATGTTTTCGTTGGTGATTAAAGATAGTTTTTCCCTGTAAAGTTCATGTTTTAATTGTATCTGGCATCAAATCAACACAATTTTAAAACACAAAATTCATTTTATTCAATGGTCAGTATCTTCCGGAAGCATATAATTGACCTTCCCTTGTCACTAAAAATTATTTCAACATTGAGTAACTTGTATAACAAAAAGTAAAATTCATTTTCAGTAACTTTTGAGGAGAGATTGGAGGATTTCTATTAATTTATTTCAATAGAGATGCATCTTTTGAATAAATTAATAAGTTGTAAGGGCATATTCAACAACTTTTGTTGTCTAATAATGTGTAAGCACTTAGTAAATTATTAACTCGTGACAAATGTAATTGTACGAGAAAATTACAGGATGTGGTTTTGTAAGATTTATTATTAAAGACCGAAGAAATAAATTTTGATTGCATTATCTTTTATCTGTGTCTCAAAATCACTTATTTTTAATTGAAATATCATTAATTACTTCAGCTACACATTAACCACGTGAGCAAANTCTGTGTCTCAAAATCACTTATTTTTAATTGAAATATCATTAATTACTTCAGCTACACATTAACCACGTGAGCAAAGTATCACCAAGATTGCTGTAGATAGAACATAAGTGGCATGGATTGCGTAAAAGGTCATTCCATATGAAATCATCAAATTAAAAAGAGATAAAAGCTGCACCATTTTTAAATTTGATAAATTTTTTTTCATATGTTACTCTAACTTCAAGGTGAAATAAAAACATTACTTTAGATTTTTACCTACTGGATGATGCCAGCCATTTTTCATACCCACTGCAAGCAAATTTCACAGATTTCTGAGGTTTACGCAACTAGCCGTAAATTCTTTAATATGTCACTTATTGTGGAGTTTTTAGTGTCATTTAAAAGCTTGCATAATATACTATTACACTGTACATTTATCGAACATAAGATACATTTTGCCTTTTCAAGATGGCGGCCATCTGCTTTTAGCATTTAGATGACTGTTTAACCCCACTTTATACCCGACCCTGCTTCACTAGAGCCTGATCTTTTGTGTGTTAAGTGTCAAAATGTAGAACAGTGTGAAACATCAAAGTTATCTGGGTTGAAGACTTCCTTCCTAGAAAAAATGGTCTCCAACTTGGGAAAAACTGAAAATTTGCTGTTTTCGAAGCGGACAAAATTAAAACTTAAAAATCAACTTTTGTTTTTTTTCAAAGGTACTCAACAAGGGTGAAAATAACAGAATGGGACACCTTGTGCCCTATAACTATTCATCAAGAGTATCTTTCATAAAAAAACTCAAATTTTTATTTTGACCCCCAAATAACTTTTTTTGACTTCGTAAACAGCAAATGTTCATTTTTTCCCAAGTTGGAGACCTTTTTTTCTAGGAAGGAAGTCTTCAACCCAGATAACTTTGATGTTGCACACTGTTCTACATGTAGACACTAAGCACATAAAAGATCAGATCTCTAAATGCAACTTTGGTGAAGCAGGGTGGGGTAAAACAGTGTTCTGAATTCTGAAAGCAGATGGCCGCCATCTTGAAAATACAAAATTTATTTTCTAATATAAATATACAGTGTGATAGTATCTTATGTAAGCTTTTTAAATGACTTAAAATACTCCACAATAGGTGACTTCGAAGTCTGTGAAATTTGCTTGTAGTGTGCATGAAAAATGGCTGCCATCATCTCCTTGTAAGTAAAAGTCTAAAGTAATGTTTTTCTTTCACCTTGAGTATAGGATAACATAGGAACAAGTTTTTATCAAAATCAAAAATGGTGCAGACAGCTTCAGCCTGTTGATGATTTCATATGGAATGATCAGTAAGCTTCCGCTATCCTGTGTGATACTCGGCAGAGCTCATTACCTTCCCTTACACGGCTGGTGAGGTGGGAGCTAGTTGCCTAGCAATCAGCATAGCGTCATTGCACCCTCCCTCTGGTATGGAAGTGGAGGGGTACATTGTTTCACTCCTCCGCCCCTGAAGCTTCCCCTTCTCCCTCTCTCTTGCCGTGAACACACTGCTGGTCAATAATATCTCTGCGCTCTCTCAGCTGATCGAGTGTGCACAGGACTTTAAAAATTTGGCTTGCATTCTGTGCCATATTATTTTATTTTTCAGAGGGTTTAAAAGTTTTGGGTCTTCTTGCATTCGGTGTCTGATTACATTCAATTATATACAGTATTTTGTGATGTTATATTCTTTATTTAAACGAGTTGAGTGAATTTTTTTTTACTGTACTTGTTAACCATTTTTCAACGAGTTTGGCCACATGACATCCGGCCGAACGGAATGCAAACTAACACCGAGTTTTTCTTCAAACACCAGAGTTCGCCATTGTGCAATATGGCGGCATGTTGATGGCAGTGAAAAGTAATTGCACGCCTATAAAGTTAACTCAACAAAAAACTAAGAAGAAAGAACTGTTTGCAAATAACTGTAAGTCCTGACACACAACCTCACATACTGCCCATCAAAATTTACAATTTTCTACACTACTAAGTAAATCACTGTACACAAAGTTCAGTCAATGGGAAGGGGACACAGCTTGACCACAGGTCTTGTAACCTGTCCCTGGTGCAGGTTGATAGTCGCTACCCTAGGCGCAGCATGCTGACCCACGCCAGCTGCCACTATAGTGGAGGAAGGTTATCCTCCTTCAGTAGCACCAGGTCGCCCACCTTGAGCTCACCACGGCTCTGGGCCCACCTTCCACATGGATGCAGGGTGTGCAGGCACTCCTTGTACCACTGCTGCCAGAAGTGCTGTGCTGCTTGCTGCACCAGCTGCCATCTGCCCAGTCGCTTCATTCATAGGTCTGTAAGATTATCATAACGAGGAGCAGTCAGTGTTGAACCAATAACAAAGTGTGCAGGGGTAAGGGCTTCTAGATCATTCAGGTCTGTGGAAAGTGTGCACAACGGTCATGAGTTCAACACTGCTTCAATCTGAGTACAGATGGTAGTCAGCTCTTCAAATGTGAGAACCTGCTGGCCAATGACTCGTTTCAGGTGATATTTTGTTGAGCTTATACCAGCTTCTCATACTCCCCCAAATTGTGGTGCAGATGGAGGGTTTAAATGCCAATGTTTTCCCTTTTCAGCCAAGCTGTCTGCAATTTGGAATTTATGTGGAGAAGTCATTATAAGTTTATGCAACTCAGATAGATAGTGACTCGTACCCACAAAGTTGGTGCCACAATCGGTATACATGTCCTTGCACAATCCTCATCTGGACTTGAACCTGTAGAAAACATTGAGAAAGGCATTTGTGCTGAGAGCAGTCACAACTTCTAGGTGAACTGCCTTAGTACTCAGACAGACAAACAAACACAAATAGGCCTTTGTCACCTTGGTATTACGAATGTTAGATGCCTTGATTGCAAATGGACCTATGAAATCAATACTGATGGCAAGAAAAGGTCTAGCTGACTGTACTCTTCTGGTGGTAAGATTCTCCATAACAGGCTGGATTAGAGTAGCACTGAATCGAAAACATTGTATGCTTTCACAGCACTTTTTCCTGACAAAATCCAATACTCCTTGTGAGTTGCAGACAGAGTAGCATTGGTGCCAGTGTGTAGGGCTGAGGTATGGTAGAAGTCAATCACCAGGTTCATAAGATGACTTTTCTTAGGCAGCAGCACTGGATGTTTTATACTGAAACTGACATCGGAGTTCTGTAAGCGTCTTCCCCAACTCACAGTTCCTTCTGAATTGAGGAATGGGCATACTCTTCTAAGTCTGGGTGAGCACACCTTCCCTTGGCTAATGAGTTCTATGTCGTCCTTACACGATTATTGCTGAACTTGCTTCAAACACAGCCCTCATGAATGCTCCAACTCTGTTGCTGTGCTTACTGGTCCAGCACATCGCTTATCAGCAGACTTCTTCAGATTCGTAATAAATCTAACTACATAGGCCACGACTCTCGGAAACTTGGACCAGGTGAAGAACTTCTCAATACAATCCTGAATACAGTGGCCTTGAAATTAATATACAAATGAAATGACACTCACAACCTTCATCTCAACTTCACGCTCTTGTTGGTGTGGTACAGTGTCCTCACTCAGCCAATTACTCTCTTCTAATGTCAGCCATTGTGGTTCTTGCCACCACTGCACATGCCCAACAAGAACATTAGGTGTCAAGCCCCTGGAAGCACTGTCAGCCAGATTGTATGTGTGCTACCCTGTTTGCAACAAAGATCTTCAGTGTGTGCAGAGCATCCTGATCCATGCTAAAGTAACAGTTGAGTCACACCGAGCTGTAAAACTTTCATCTGAAATGTGCTTCAAGAGAATACCTGCAGCCGTCTGAATCAATTTCAAAAGAAGATGTGCTCCGAGCAACTCCAAACGAAGAGCAGTTTTCAGTGGTGCTACTTGAGAATTTCCAAGTAACAGATGCACCCGTGTCTCACTGCTTGCCCAAGCTTCTTAGATATACGACCGCTGCATAGCCATGATTTGAGGCATCGCTGATTCCATGAATCTGATAGGGTTACTTCATCTGCTGGAGATACAAAGCGGGGAATGCAGACCTGACTGAGAACTGGCATCTGGGTAATGAATCGTTGCCATTCCTCCTTCACCTCCTCGGGTGGAACTGCATCCCAATCAACGCCCAGGAGCCATAGCTGCTGAGGGAATAGCTTTGCAAGATACAAAACCAGTGCAATCCAGCCCAAAGGGTGGTAGATTTTTGCAATTTCAGAGGTTGGTTATGATTGCAATTGCTTGGTGAATGTGGTACGAGAATGCATCAGTGATTGCATCCCACTCAAGGCCTAGCACCTTGATAACTTCCTTGTCTTCCTGAAGACAAACTGGACACTCTCTGTGACTATCGGGTTCTGCATCCATTACAGAATTACAATTGCTTGCCCATTTCCTTAACTCAAAACCTCCAATCTTTAGTAGGCCAATTAGTTTTCTCTGCAAGATAAGGGCTTCTGAAACTGAGGAAGCATCGGTTATAATGCCATCTATGTAAACTTCCTCCATCACAACTTTGCTACATTAGGGTATTTGACCTGTTCATCTATGGCAAGCTGCTGTAGAGCTCTCATGGAAAAAAAAAATGGGGTAGAAGAGACACCATACGTCACAGTATGAAGTTGGTACGTCTGAATTGGTAGCTGTGGATTCTCTAGCCACAGAACCACTTGATGTGGCTCGTCTTCTGATGTACAAATTCCTGGCAGTACATCTTGCAGATATACGTGGTAAATACTACTGGATGAAGACGGAAATTAGTTATGATTTCAACTACATCCCTTTGTATAGTTCATTTCATATAAGAAGGCCACATTCTGACAGTCAATGAGTGGCAACTTAACATATTCAAAACAAACAACGTGCCATTTACAAAATCCTGTATCAGCTGATGCACGAACGAACAAAAGTTAATATTATGTTGGCTATTCTGAGTGCACTGCCGACGCACATTCGACCAGCCAAAAATACGCGATAAAAAAGAGTTCCAAGGTTAATTATAATTAATACATTTTATTTTACGTGGTCATAAAACAGCAGTTTTTAGTGTTGTTTGTGCGAAAGTAGAAATGTATAGGTGTTCAATATTAAAGTCACATTAAAACGATCTATATCCAAATGAAACAAAATTTCAAAAAACTTTTATTGTGTCTTATCCCCCACCCCCCCTCCAACACGGTTTTCCTTATGCGTTTGATAATTCCAAAAGCATACAGAAATATTGCATAATATTGTTAGATTATTTTTTTTAATAATCTGAAGAAAATATTTAAAATTCTTTTTGTTCCGAGCCAACATTAGAACAACAGTAAACTTCACAAAGACGCTACCTCTTGAGAAAAAAATGCAGCTCAGAGCACGGGCTGAAAAGTTGTACGCGCAACATGTGAGGTTCTTTTCGAAGTATAACAAGCCGAAAGAGAATAGCTTTTGTTTGCTTTATATAATAAATTTCCAAACATATACCAATAGTTTTATTTTTCGCAGGCTCTACATAATTTTTAAAATAACATATATTTTGTGTACAGCATTTATGAACGAACCTACACACACCGTCCAAACACTCTCGCCGCCTGCTGCGCCACCGAAGTAGTTCACCAATTGCCACATGAAGCAGCACCTACTGGACACGCTGACTCGTCGCACCCAGTTGATGGCGAATGGATACATAAACGTAAAGTAAACATTGGTGCAGCTATCGTCAACTGTCAAGAACGTGGCCTTTATATATGGTACCGAGTATAGTTTCGGCCTGGCCATTAGCACATCATTGAGTGAGTTTCCAGATGTAGTAGGAGCTGAGGCATCAAATACAACCAATAATTTTGTTGTGGAGCTTCTTTCCTTAATGATACAACGATGAGGAATATAATAGAATGCCTGTGACTCAGGAACTGCCTCCAACCAGTGCATGTGCCCCAATGCCTCGCATTCCTTTAGGAATGCATTATATTCCCTTTTTATTTCTGGATGGCTGCTAAGGAGACATTCTATATGTTGTAGTCTGGTTATTGCCTGAAGATAAGAGTCACCAAGGTCATGAGAATGCTTGAAGGGGAGTCTAACCACATATCGTCCTCCAGAAGTACGGCTGTGATTCTGAACAAAGTGGTGTTCACACTCATCATCCTCTGGATTGACATGCTTTTCTGCAGGCAATTCCTCACACCACCAAAATCTTCATAGGGTGTCTGTGAAACTCAGCTGTGCCGCTGTGAAAAAGGAGAAAACACTAAAGGTGGCAGCAACTGCTCCATTGTCAGTCCTCACCATAAGAACCCAGCCAAACACAATATGCAGAGCAGTAGGAAATCCCTGTGGGGCTTAATGCCACCCACCGTCAACTAAGTCTGGGTAAACATCTGCTCCCAACAGAATGTCAACTGGCTCATAAATGTCAAAAGTAGGATCGGCCAGTTCCAAACTCTTGTATTCTTGCAGAACCTCACAAGGCATCTGCACAGCAGGCTACTCTGATGCAATGTCCTTTAAAATGTGACACGTGACTGCCTTAGGGGGAGAAACACGTCTGCATCATACTAGGTGTTTTTAGATTGTTATATATCACATTCACAGGCTCTGGGGGCAGACCTTACAGAGGTGGGGTCTTAAGAATCTGGCACTTGGCCTTAAGGGTGAATTTAAACAGAGTTGGGCAGGTAGGTCGCTGGCTTTATTCAAAGTCTAGCGTGGCTAGAATGGGCTTGCAGGTGGGTGTGGTTGGCTGAGCCACTGGTTTACCTCCCACTGCCATGTGTCGAGTACTCATCGGCGTAGGTCAGGCGTGGGGTCTTCTGACCCGGCTGGCTGGCAGCGATGGCATCTGCTGGTAGGCTCTGGTGGGATGCTGGCTCCTGCGGCAGGCGGATGTCCGGCCCGCNTGGCTTGAGGCCTAGTACCAGGAGCAGGCGTAAGCAGAGGTATTCAACGACGGGATGTGCAGCTCCAGGGGTTTTCACAAGGGGACCAAAGAAAGTTACTGGGGAGAACTGTGAGGTGAGGCCTCAACAGCTGGCGGGCGGCATGAGCTCATTTCCAGAGGGTCAAGAAACTGAAGGCTGGGGCAGACTGTTTAAGCAGGGCTTGCTACTCAGTTAGAATAGCAGCTGCCGTCTGGTTGCTCCACTTACTTCCCCTTCCGTGGGTGAACTGCATTTACCATGGATGAAACGCTACGGTTCATGTCCACAACGGGGTGGCAGGCAACGATGTCCCTAGACAGAGTGTATCCCAGAAGGTGTAGATCCCTCCTTGTCAGACCTGGGACTCCTTCCGGCAGTGGACGGAGTGGGTTAACTGACAAGGGTGATCTAGCCTCTTCGACATGTGTCATGCTAGTGGTCGTGGCTCTACCGTACATGCACACAAGGTACCATTATGTGCCTGGTCCACAGTATGGTAGGTCGTCTAATGGGTTGTGTTTTCATGACGTACGTCAAGCCCGTTTTTAGGGGACAGGCAGCAGTCTTACCCTAAGTTCAGCAAAACAGTCTCAATTCTGCTGTTATCTGCCTCTCCTATTTGGGGTGACGCTTACAAAGGATAACCACGCACAATTCACACAAGAAGGAACAGAGGGCAGTTAGATTAGTAACGTATTTTATTCTGTCAGNCAAAGGATAACCACGCACAATTCACACAAGAAGGAACAGAGGGCAGTTAGATTAGTAACGTATTTTATTCTGTCAGGAACAGAACACGGTGACCCATACTCTCCTGCTATAACCAAGACACTGATTAACTCTCGGAAGGTAAAAGCAAAAGACACGTGAAGTGAACTGTCGGCTTGAAGAGCCTTGCCTGAAGGGTGTGGTAGAAGAGCAAAGTGCAACGAATTAGGTAGCCATCATAACANCTGTCGGCTTGAAGAGCCTTGCCTGAAGGGTGTGGTAGAAGAGCAAAGTGCAACGAATTAGGTAGCCATCATAACAACTACACACTAACTGAAACTATGTTTTCCTGAAGGGACTTAAGGAGGAGTATGGGGTGTGGGTATGACGGAAAGTGTGTGGGGGGGAGGGGGGAGCACCACAACTCTTCTGAAACTGCAGCGCGTGCTTGAAGAAGTCCGGTGTTGGTAAATGGTGATTACTGGGTGTTACTTCACGAGGCGAAAGAGAGCAGACAGAACAGCTCGCCTTAGCACAACTGGTGCTAAGGCGAGCTGAAGGTATCAACTGATGTTCTGCGGCAGTGCAGGGCCATATATCCTCCTGCGCTAGGGGTGCCTCAGGTTCCTTCGGCCTACACGTACCTTCGGTGGGGGTGGCTCTTCCCTCGTAGATGGAGCCGTACTTGCTGTCATCTTTCGGGGGCGGCTGGAAGCAGGTCTTCCTGATGTGCAGATGGTATCGGCTGCGTGAGCTCAGGCGCAACTTCGCTGGCTTGGTCAACTGGTTTCCCTTCTCACTTTGTTTTATTTTAGGCATGGTGATATCCTCTTCCTTCAGGTGCATTCCGCTCTCCAGGCATCCACCTTATATATGTAGATGAAATGCTGGCTTGGGTAGCTGCCATTCAGGCACGTGATATGCATTTGCAGCAAAAACCCAAAAAGAAATAGTATATGTATGCATCACACGTCAAACTAGTGCTTCTGTTATAACATTGGGATCATCCCCAGCAAAGGCATCAAGGCGAGTGTCACCTTAACCCTGATGACATTAACAACTGAGTGGGCAAGCCAGACTACCAGAACCTGAGTACTGCATCGACACAAACCCAACCTCTGGGGACACCTTTCTGAAATGAAAGCTGATTGCTACCCTGAATCTAAATGAGCACGAACTTGAAATAAAGCACTATTAGCATCCTTAATGTGTACCAAGACTGTTCCTAAAACAACAGTACTTGAACAGTCACTGCGAGAGGTCATAGACAGCATGGTAGGTGTGACCTCAACTTGCTCCTCTGTCACAGTTGACAAGACTGGAGGCGTGGTTTCATCTTCTAGACCAGCTATAGGTGCAGAGCTATGGAAGAGAGTATGATGGCTTCTGTGGCAATGCATGCATTTCTTTCGTGAGGTACAATCCTTTACATGATGTGAACCTCAGCAGTTGAAACAGAGATAGTTTCCTTGCACCACCTTTTGCATTCCTTCTAATGATCTTGAAAAAAATTCAGGGCATTTATAAATGGAATGGGTCCCTTGACATGCAGCACATACATCTCTGCCAGAGGTGGCCACAAATGCACTCTTAGCACTTGAATCAGGCCTGACACAGCATGTTTGGTGACAGAACATAACCCAGAGGCTGCTGACGTGCCATTGCTGGCTAACAGCAGAGCCTTGCAATGTGACTCAAGAAACTGTAGTAACTTGTCGTGTGACGATTTAGGGATAGTAGAGCGATGCTGGCCCACAACCACCCCCCCCCGCATAACCAGGGTAGAGACACGTGTCACAAAGCAGGTGAACAGCCAGAACGGACCGCAGTTACACGTGTCTTGCTGCGCGTCCTGCTGCGTAGGCCTCCCTGCCACCCCCCTTCACCCCCCCAGGCCTCACGCCTGCCCGTGAGATCTGTGGAGCGCAGAGGTTTCACGCGATATCACCAAATAATCATGTGTATTTTGCCTGAATTCAAAATATACGCACCATGGAAGATATAGCTGACGAGCTGGATATTGGTGCCGAGAACACCCCCCTCCACCCCCTTAGATAACCACAGGTCAATGTGGAAAAGCACCAAAGAAATAGCTGACGAGAGTAAGCTAGGGGCGAGGTACTACCCCCCCTGGCCCACAATCTTCAGGAACCAGGACACGTGTTTTGAAAGGCATTGTTCTGCGTCCTACCCCCTCACCTCCTCCCCCCCACAAGGTGACACGTGCCGATAATTAATGGTGGAGGCTGGCGAGCATAAAAACCCCTTTTTGAGAGTAGTGGGTATCAGTTCATTAGTACCGCGCCGAGAGGTTAGATCAGTAGACCATCGAGCAGCCAGTTGAAGATCGCCGCGCAGAGNTCACCTCCTCCCCCCCACAAGGTGACACGTGCCGATAATTAATGGTGGAGGCTGGCGAGCATAAAAACCCCTTTTCGAGAGTAGTGGGTATCAGTTCATTAGTACCGCGCCGAGAGGTTAGATCAGTAGACCATCGAGCAGCCAGTTGAAGATCGCAGCGCAGAGAGAGGTCAGCCGNCGAGAGGTTAGATCAGTAGACCATCGAGCAGCCAGTTGAAGATCGCCGCGCAGAGAGAGGTCAGCCGCGCCATTTTGGCCGGGGGCAAATCGGACCCTCGGCCACGCCAGTAGAACATCACCACAGCGAGACGGCAGCAACTGCAGCCTTGCCAAGGCCGCCCATCGCCGGAGCTCACCCACCACAGCTGACATCATCCCAGCAAGAGTTAAGTATACAATCACCGTCAAGAGAAGCCCCCTCCATCACGAAGTCGTTAGCAGTCAATCCGAGTAACCAAATAATTACAGTACCACACCTCTCAAGTGCTGATGTATTTTATTTGTGTTGAACTCCAGACAATATATTCGTCCTTAAAAATGAAACAGCAACCGACTAAATTATTGCAAACCCCTTAACCTTCAGGCATCAGATAGTCTGTGCCTGGGGGCATTAACAACGACACTATAAGCCACTCTGTCTTCCACAGTGGCGGTATAGCGCCAAACTGATCAGGCATAGTGACTTACTTATAATCTTGGAAGCTTTAAATTGGAAGGTTTTTCATGATTGGACACATTACGTCACTCTGTTCGAGTGACAGAGAGCTTAGAAAAAACTTCCTGCATCCTGTAATATGCCACATCAAATTCTTCCAATTCCCTCTCATTGGAGTATAATTCTGGAAACTAAAAGGTTTCAGATACATGTGCCGGTAGCAACAAATTCTCTTCAAATTCACCTTTCAGTTGTTGCAAGTCTCTGCAGTAAGCCTGGAATAAACCTGCATGACTTGAATCCACTTCAACTCGCTCAGCGAGGGTAAGAAGTCTGTTTATTCTGCAATTTACTAGCCACTACCAAATTTGAACTTGTTTTTAAGCCATTATCGAACGTATTTTAAGTGATCGCGACACACAAAAGGAAGGCATGTAACCAATATACGGTACAACGAATGCAGTCGCAGCACAAAGGCGTCATAACCTAGCCCGATCATAAGTACATTTACTATCACAAATACATGTAAATAAACCAATGTACCAGCATTATCATATTAAAAATGGGTGACTGCAGACTGTATTTATTATATAAATCACTGATCCAACTCAGAGGACCCAAATGTTAACTATTTTTCACCGAGTTTGTCCGCATGACGTCCAGCCGAACGGAATGCAAAACGCTGAGTTTCACTTTAAACACCAGAGTTCACCATTGTGCAATATGGCGGCACGTGCAATAAACAAAAACACAGTTAGTGGCAGTGAAAAATAACCGCACGCACGCACGCATGCAAGTTAACCTAACAAAAAAACTAAGAAGAACGAACTGTTTGCAAAGAGCTGTAGACCCTGACACATAACCTTACAGTAGTACTTACAGTAATACTTTAAAAAAAAAAACGACATTTTTATTGTCACTGTAGTATAATAAAAGTGTTAAAATTATTCACGAGTATTGCGAAAAATACAAACAATTTTAAAAAGTTTACAGAGTGACAGTTTTAGTATTTCTACATATTTCAGGAATAATATCTACTCAAATATTGTACTTCTGTTACGTCTTCAATAATAAGGAAGTCTTGCATATCTAAAATAGGCTATTAAGCTACACCAAATTGACTGCTTGTGGTATAATAGTGTAAATGCAATTTAAAATAAAATTATGATAATTTCATGCCATACAGACATGCCAAATAAATGCCACTGAGTCTGTATGATTATTATACATACAAAATGCAAACAAAGTTTCCCAAGTTTTCCTGTTTTTGGAAAGTTTCTATGAAAAACTTTCCATAGAAAATATTTGATAAATTAATTTTAGACATTTAGCCATTCCTAACCATGATGACCAAGCGCCAATTAACCCCATCAATAGGGTCCCAGCTCCATGGCCATAGGGGAGAGGAAAACTTAAGTGCCAATACCCAGCTGCTCTAGTGAGGCATCAATGCAACATGCAGCAACCAAAAAAAGTGCCACAAATTTATTTGCAAGCAGATTTGCCTCAAACTTCCAACTTTTTCACAGAAATTTTTTTAATTCTCTCAAAACTAAGTTTTTCTAGAAAGACAGATGCAAAAAAAAAAGGATTCAATATAGAGAGATTCTACTGTATAAACTCTCTCTCATGGCAACCAAGCAACCTGCATGCCTTGAAAGCATACAGTATATGGCAAATTATCATTCTACAAAAACCACAAAATTAACAATTATCATTCTATAGAAACCAAAAGATTAACTGAAAATTATTTGGAATCTAAGTAAAACACTTGAAACTATTTACTTTCACACTGCCTTTCAATACAAAACACAAAATTTTTAAAATAAATTTTATGCAAATGCATTTGGTGTAAGTCGCTATGCTATGGTGCTCATTCACAGGCAGAATCACGCCTAACGTGCATTTTATTTACAAACAAACATCTTCAACCAAAAATGTTGGTGAAATTAAGAAAGTAAATAGTACATATATATAACACAGATGAATAATTGTTTTTGTAGAATGTAATAACCATGCACTTAACATTCACGCAGTATTTGTAAACATTCCCGACTTTACTCATATTCTGTGCTTTGTGATTAGGTTCTCAACAACTAGCAAATACAGGATTTGTAACTATAAAGCAAGGCTGGTGATCGTAGTTGGCTGCTAATGTCGCAAAACTGGTTAAGAATGCCAAAAATAGTTACTGTTTTAGATTGTGTCGAGGAGTTTGAAAGTGAAGGGTTCTTGTGATTTATAAACTGACCAAAGTGCAAATACTGCAATGTAAACATTGAGTGCGCGAAGAGACATGTGCTTAAATACTGCTGTGCCATATGAACAGTGATTTAGTAATAGTGGGGGACATAGAAAATAAAAAGAAAACTGCACTTGAAGGAAATGTGTAATTTTCATATTGCAAAGAAAACAAAAACAAATAGATTTCTGCCACTTCTTTGTAGAAACATTTTTACTATGCAAGGAGTATTTTTATTTTATCAATAATAAAATATTTACTAGTATTTTGTTGTTAAGTTGTGGTGGATTTGTATTGAACTGAACAGGATTTAATTAAAATGTTGTTATCTACAAATGAACAAAATCTGTATATGGGTAATGTAAAAATATTGCAAAACTTAAATGCTAGTGAGTGTTCTTGGGCAGTTTTAAATTTCTCTACAAAATACATGATTGATTGCACAAAAATTAATGTGATACGACAATGTGTTTTACATGACAAGTGTGCTTTCATAAGGTTGTCCTTTCATCCTTATTGTTATATATTTTTTAAGGTTTCCACTAAATATGAAATAATTAAAATGAATGAATAAAAATTTATATTTAGTTTGGTTGAAATCGTTAAAAAAAAAAAAAAAGATTTGTGTTCTAATAATAATGCACCCATTTTTTCTATAAAATGTATTTGACAAAATAACAATATTTTTTTTTACGAAATGGTAAAATTTTAATGACTATATCAGCTCATTTGATTTACCGTAAAAGTGAGGCCCTAGTCACTGGCCAAGAGCACTGATCTTTCTGTGATGATACCAACAGCCAACATCAACAAACAGCATGGGTTCCACATGTCAGAACAGCAAAGACAGATGGATACATTAGCAAAACAACAAAACTGGTACTACTTTCTTAGAATTGTAAAAAATGTGGCCTTTGTAGCTAAGATGGATGACAAGATCAAGAAAATTATTAGATCCCAAAAACCACTAAGTTGTAGGTAACCTTAGATGTTTGATACGAGCTGAAGAGAGCAAGAACAAACCTTCCGTAAGAGGGCTCCTGTCTCCGCGAACTTTTCTCCATGCTGCTGGAACACAGCCTTCACCTGTGTCTGCCATGCTAGCAGTGTTGCCAAGTGGTTCTTCATGGCCAGGTTATTCTGGCTCAGAATCTCTATACACATAAACACACACACTGCCAGATAACACAGAATTTAATCTCACAGTGACAGGAAGAAGGTATATGAACATGCACACATACAAATGTGTACACATATGAGCACACAAATTTATGGAAAAAGAACATGTCGACATGTTTTCTGTCATGCTAAGATTGTTAGTACAACAAAATGAACAGAATAAATATTTCAATAAAGAAATTTAAAATTAACCATCACTTCCTTTTAAAATTTTTGCACCACCAGGCACCTGCACTATGAACTACTCTGAATTAAGTGCTAGTGATGCAAACATTAGTTTGTGCTTTCCATGATCTTGTTCAGTGAATGTGCCATTATCACATGCAGTTTTTGTTCAGAGTTTGTTTGTGGGTTCTCTCTGCCTCCTTCACTCTTTATGTTTCTGCAAACATTATCTTTAAAGATTAATGGCAATGGTATTGCAAGATTTCTATGAGTATTTCAATTGACTGTTATCCACTGCTGGTATTTTTGGCAATGAATAAAGTCCATTTATAAATTCACAGAAATTTATTTTACATGGTTAAGAATATTGTGTAGGTATAGCTATAAGTAGTATTTTTGCATTATGTTAGAGCCTCTGCAGAAATGAGTGCAATATGTGAGATATCTGGTTCCACCTTACTTTCTCTTTGGATTGGCTGGCTCAAGCGGCTTCTGTTAAACTCCAGAAAACCAAAAAATTATTAATAAGAGAAAATCTTTCAAAAACAAACTTTGATGAAATTACTGTAAATAATTATTTTCTGAAATTCTGTTGCAAGCCAAAGTGAAGTCTAACTGTTTTAAATATGAACTTTTGATGTACTGGAAAGTAGGTAGATGTAGCAGACAAGATGACAAAATATGTATTTATCACATTGATACCTTCTCCTTGTAACTCCCCTCCCTTCGCGCGTGTGCTTTTAGTCAGCTGTTGCCACTGACTGCAGTTTATATAGGTTCTGGTAACAGCCTTGGTGGAATTATTCCATTTGGTCATTCGTCAGGTGAGAATCAACTTATTTCTCCAGCTTAGCTATGTTCATATTTGACTTAATGATTTGACATGTGTGGCCAACTGCTTTTTGGGCACTCATACAGGTGGGTCATGGAGTAATGATGGTGAATTAATATGGTTTGTTAGGATTTTAATGTATTTGTGTGGGCTAGTTTGCTTGGTTTAGGGGGTCATCTGTCCGTAGAATTCAAAATTCAGTTTCGTCGGCCCTTCCAAATTCTATGTTTCGGTTAACTTCTTGGTGCAGTGGTGGTCCCTTGTGTACAAGAATTGGTGTTGTGAATTATGTACTTGCTTTCAATTTAGCTTATGTTTTCAATTGTTAGCGCATGGCAGCTTTATAGCACGTGTCCGCGAGAGGTGAAAGGAACCGCAATGACACACACTTCTCCTGCTTTAGATGTAAGTATTTTTGACCCACCTGCAAGTTCCTTTATAACAAATTATTTTCAATGGCTCACTGATGCTCATATAATGTATTTCATATTTAAGTCAGAATTATTTTTAATGTGTTAGTCTGGTTTTAAATGTATGCGAGGGGCTTTGGATAGCCTCCTTCAGAGAGCCCCTTGCCTTGTCAAACGTTTATTGTAACTTTTATTTGTCTCGTTTTTATAGTTCCAGTGACAGTAATTTTGGATAGGCTCCTCCAGAGTGTTTGCTATGCACTTGGAATATTTTGTACAAATTCTTTTAGTATTTTTTAGGACATGTTTTGCATTTTTGGGGAATACCCACGTCAGTATTGTAATTGAGTAATCAACTTTGAAGAATTTTTCAATGATTGTGAACTTTTCAGAATCTAATAAAAAAGAATTTTACAGTGAAATTTTATTGTCTGTACTGAATAGGTCTGTTACAAGTTTATTTGTGCAATAACTGATGCTTTTTGCATGGGTTAAAGAAAGAAGAGTTAGCTTTTTGACTGACTATGAGGTGTCGTCCTCACCGGAGGCAACGGTAGTACACCTGTGATGGATAGCAGTCACATTTTGGAGGAACCGCAGTAGATCAAGCCGCGCTGGGGACGAGGCGACCTTGGTGAGTGGCAGCTCCTTTTCAAACAAATTGTTTTTATAGTCTATCCAAGCTATTCCAGCCTGAGTCCTATCTCTGGTGGAGCCCCACACAGGCTTATTTTTTATTGCGGTCGCAAAAATCACTTGTATTTATGCGACGACAAAACCTTGTTGCGAGCCCTATCAGTAAAATTCAAGGGGTACACACTTCAAAAATGCAAGGGGTAAACATGTCAGCTAATCATAGAAGCAATTAATAGCTAGGGTGGAGAATTTACAAATTTTTCACCAAAACGTTTTAGCCCATGCTTTGCCTGCACGTATTAAGTGTACGTGATTTAGTGCACCGTTTTTAATGACCTGGTTAGCCATTAATTGAATTTGTTGAGTCAGTAGTGGCCCATTAGCAGTCTTTGTGTTTGGACTTGCGGAGGCTGAAATAGTGAGTATCGTGTTGGAAAATCTTGCCCCTCGTGTACGAATACTGTGTACTTTATTGCCTGTGTGTTGGACTATTTCAACTCAAGAGCGTTCTCTGTAGAGCTGGAAGGACAGCAGAATACCGTTCGGCCTTCCCTCCATCTATGAATTCAACATCTTTATGGGCGCAGACAGGTAATCAGACAGGTAATGTTGCAGCAGTAAGTGAAAAATCAGAAAATTGTTGCTGTGGAAATTGCACTGTGCGTGGGCATATTAGCCGGAACAGCCATGTGTCACTTTTCAACAACGTAAATGTTTTTGCTGCGGAAATATTGGTCACGCGCACTTGGAATGTGCCCAGGCAGGAAACAAATGACGACTGGGAATCTGTGCAGTGTTTCCAGCTGTCGTTCGAGTGTGTAAAAAAAAGCCAGTTTCAAAAGAAATGTGTTGTACAGGTCATGTGTGGAGGAGCATTGTACATGGCCTTGGTAGATACTGGCGTGTTGCACTGTGTAGTTATCTGGCGTTTCGTGAAAACTTTATTATGCGCTAGGGCACTTTCACAGTCGAGCATTTGTCATGTCCCCAAACTATGTTTGTGTATAGCGAACTGTGAAGTGGACCTGTATTTCAAAATAGGTAGTTTTTCATGGACCTGCCCCTTCTGGGTACTGCCCGTGCATAATTATGACGCCATTTTGGGTCTTCAGTTTCTTGGCCAGGCTCGTGCAGCTGTGAATTTGAAGGATTTCACTTTGTCGTTTGGGTACACTCCAAACATTAAAATTACAAACAGACGGTCGACAAAATCAGCAGGCAGACTAGAATCGACACAATGTCGATTCTAGTCTGCCTACTGATTTTGTCGATCGTCTGTCACAATTGCATGAGGAATTTAGTGACATCATTACCACTAGGAGAGGAAGTGTGATATGATGCCCTATAAATTTACTCTGGTGAATGATGTTCCAGCCTGGGATCATCACTTTTGCTGTCCTCCTGTCTAATTTGCAGACCTTTCGAGAGTTTATCCAGAAATTATTGCATGCCGGAGTGATAGTTCCATCTACATCAGAATATTGTTCGCCAGGTCTGCTGGTAAAAAAGCGAGACAGTGACAAGTACAGACTCGTGGTTAAACACTCCTTTAAAAAATTGGAAAACCCACAAGGATCCTTTTCCTCTCCCCCGGTTGATTGTGCATTGTAGCATCTGGGTCATGCGAAGGTGTATTCTGTGCTTGACCTTAACAATAGTTTTCATCAATGTCTTTTGGACCCTTCATGTCGGTAATATACAGTATTTAGTACCCCCTGAAACAAATTCGAGTTCACTAGAATTCCCATGAGCACGAATTTTGGGAGTCAAGCATTGTCACGTGTTTTGGATCATGTAATGCCAGAGTTTATGTATAAATTAGTTTTTAATTATGTCAATGACTTAATCATTCACAGTGAGGGCATGGATTCACATTTGACCCACCTGCATCAAGTATTGGAATGGTTTAGGGAGGTTGACCTGACCGTGAATCCAGATAAAGTCACCTTGGCTGAGAACAGAGTCAAATTTTTGGGGTATGTCATTTGCCATTTGTGAAGGGAAGCTGTTGTTAGACCTGGACAGAGTTGCTCATATTGTCAACTTTCCTTGCCCGCGTACTCTGAAGGTAGTACAGGATTTTTTAGGGCTAATGGATTATTATGCCAGGTTTATTGAGCATTATTAAGAGATTACTGCCCTGCTTAACCAACTTAAAAGAAAAGGGGTGGAATTCAGTTGGGTTCCAAAACAAAAGCAAGACTTCGTAACCCTTAAAAAAAAATTCTCAGTTCCCCGCCTGTTCTCACTCGCTAGATTTTTCACATTGTTTTGTGGTACAGGTCAACACATCTTTGTTGGCTTTAGGAGCTGCATTGGGCCAGTTGGTAGATAGTCACATTGCGCCAGTTACCTTTGCGAGCAGATCATTGACGGAGCGTGAACGTCACCTTGAAATTTATGAGAAAGAGACGCTCGTGTGTTTATTTAGGTTGGAAAAATTTGCATCGTATATTGAACACGAGTGAGATTTATTCACAGACAACCAGGCATTAAGCTGGGCCTTAACCACCTGCACAAACTAGGTAAGCTAGGTCGGTAGGTGTTACATTTGTGGCATTTCAGGTTTATGGTACGCCATTTTCGCGTGGATAATCCTGTAGCGGATGCATTGTCGTGGATGTTTGATCCAAACGATTTTGAACTTGTTGAGGTCCATCAACTCGCCTCTCTGAATATTATACAGGGTTTTCCAGAATTTGTTGTGCAACTTCGTCAGGTACAAGCTGCTAACTTTTGGGACGGAAAAATAAAAACCGACATTGCTGCGAGGTTCCAATGTCCGTATTTATGATAAAAGATGATCTCATTTACTTTACAGGTAAAATTGGGTGGGCCAGGAAATTAGCAGTTTTGCAGGTATTGCAGCCTATGGTTCTGAAATATTTTCATTACTCATTGTACAGTGGTCATTTGGAAATCAATAAAACCTTTTTAAAAATTTCTGCGGATTTTGCTTGGCCCACGTTGAAGGCAGATGGTTCTCAGTATGTTCGTTCCGGTCATGATTGCCAACGGTGTAAGCAGGCTTTGCAAACAAATTTTGGTGGGGCTAAAATTGAATTTCCTGGTTGCCCCTGGCAAGTGGTGCATGTGGATGTTTTTGGGCCTTTAATCCATTCTAGGAAAGGTAATGTTTGCTTGCTGATTGTGTTAAGACACCTTTTCTAAATATGTAGTGTTGTTGCCACATAGGAATATGAAACTGCTCACTATTGCAAAGGCTCTTTCGGATCACGTTTGGAGAATTTTCAGCACACCAGTGGAAATTATTAATGACAATACCCGCTACTTTCAGTCAGTTTGCTTTAAAGATATGTGCTTTCTTTGGGCAAACAGGTATTACACGTCGAGCTCCTATTTTCCCAAGGGCAACCAGGTTGAGTACTTTAACAAAAACATTAAGGCTAGTCTAACCATTTTTTATTATCAAGATCACATGCTCTGGATCGTGATTTAGACTATATAAATGTTGGGTTTAACAGTGCGGTGCACAATTCTACAGGTGATAAAAAAAAAATCTAACTTTTTGTTTAAGCATTTCTAAAAAATTTTGAGATATGCGACACTGTCTCTCATATTTTGTGGGAAACTTTTACCAAGTTACAGCAACACAGTTTAATGTGTGTGAAACTTTGACACATGATGTCTAACCCAAGAGACTCATTGCCACTGTAATTCCTCGTCTGGGTCCCTCCCACCACATCTATGAATATGAGAGGTTCAGAACAAGGGTTGGTCTGCCTCTAAGTAAGCATAAATACCACCCGCACGACTGCCAATTTATGTTTTGCAACTTGGCCTAGCCCGGCCTCTGCCCACAACAACCCCCTCTCACGCGCAGCTTGCCAGCGTTGATGCTGCGGAGTTGAGGTGACATGAGACAGACTTTCACCCCAGCATACCCCTAGTCCTTGGGGCATCTGCCACACTGCCATATATTGAGTTGAAGCTCATTGTTCATCAGCCATCACCTACACTTCTCTCTCTTACAAGCACCATGATACTCTGCCGCTTGCTAACCACTAGCCAACTGTCCCAACAGGGACGAGCAGTTACCGCACCTCAGTTAAACTTCCAAGGTGCTCTGAGGCTGTGCTCACTACACTGACCGCCTCTTCACAGTAGTATAGTGACTGACTCACATGTTTCAACTGTTAGATAGGGAGCAGGCAGCAGTAAATTTGACTTAGGCTGTTTGCCTGGATCAGACCTGATTGAGAGTTGTTATAAGCTTGGAAAATTGAGACTCAAACAGGTAGTTTTCCCACTCAGGAATATTGTTGCAGATTTTTTTTTTGGGTTAAATATTTTTTGGGTATTTTACAATTTTTTATTCCGAAGAAACTAATTACTAGTTTGAGCCACTGCATTTATGTACATTTCTGTCAGCACTTACGAATCTGCTAGTTAATGTGGGCTGGCAGCTCTAAACACCACGTGTGGTTGTGTTGTTCATGATTAAAACCACCGAAAACAATATTAAATGTGCAGTTTCCTTTATTTATTAAATATTACGATATATAACTTAATAGCATTCTTTACATGAAAAGATTTTGTTTCTTCTTTTTTTAACAGTTGCATAGACAATACAGTCCCTGGAGTGTATGGAGATGTACAGTACTTGTGAGTGAAACACATGAATAACACTCTCCCTCACAAACAAGGACAGATAGTTATTCCGAGCTTGTCTCGAAGTTTTATGAATTTTGATGATGCAAGTGCTTTGGTCAAAATGTCTGCATCCAATTTTTTTGATGAACAATGTTATATTTTTACATCACCTCTTTGAATAGCTTCTCTGATGAAACACTCTCTCATAGCGATATGCTTTGAGCGAGCACCCACAATAGTGTTGGCTGTGAGCTTTTATGCTGCCTGATTATCGTTGTAAATTGTCACTCTCTAGTTCCACGCCAAGGTCATTTGATAACTGTTTCAAATGTATCGCTTCTTTTGCAGCTTCAGTCAAAGACATGTACTTCGCTTCAGCTGTAGACAGAGCTACTGTTCTCTGTTTCAGTGATGCCCAACAGATTGGTGCATTAGCATATTTAAATATGTAGCCAGTGTATGACTTACGATCCATCTTAAAATATCCCCAGTCAGCATCACTGAATTCTGTGATTGGTTCATCTGTTTTGACAAAGTTAAGTCCAAGGTCTTTGGTACCTTTCGTATTGAAGTAACCTTTTTGTGGCTATCCAATGTTCATATGAATGGTTGACATTGAACTGGCTCAAATAACTTACTGCATGTGCAATGTCCGCTCTTGTGGCAACTGATAAGTACACGAACGATCCTATTAGACTCTAAAATGGAAAGTTATCATTTCTTGAATCTCTGGTAGATGATAATTCCAAACCTTGTTCCAGTGGTGTTTTAGCAGAATTACAATCACTAATTCTGAATTTTTCTAATAAATTGTTTATGTACTTCTTCTGAGATGCGAAGATAATGTTACTTTTCTGCAAGAATTCTATTCCAAGGCAATAGCAAAGTTCTCCTAGGTCTCTCGTCTTGAAACTTGATATTAGATCCTTTTTCAACTTGTTAACTTTTGGAAAGTTGGTAGATACTATCAAAATATCATCCACATAAACTGCTATTACTATTTTATCTCCCCCTGTCAAAGTGTATACCTACACATGGATCAGCATGAGTTGGTTCTAAGTTAAGTACTTTCAATATAGCATCAAGCTTCTCAAACCTTTTCTTCCAGCTTGTTTTAGACCATAGATAGCCTTTTTCAGGAGACATACTCTTTCCTCATTATGTTTTAGATCTTCCATCATTTTCTTGGCTTTAAGGAAAAGGACTTTGTCATCGTTTTCATTCTCCGCAATCATACAAGCATTTTTTGAGGAATGTTGGTTTCTCCATGAATACTGTAGTATCTAATTCACCATTTAAAAATGCTGTTGATACATCTAATTGGTTCATTTGAAGATTCTCTTCTGCTGCCATTCCAAGTAAAAAGTCTTATCGAACTCAGTTTTACAACTGAAGCATACATTTACAAATAGTCCCTCCCTGGATGCTGAGCAAGTCCTTTTGCTACAAGACTGACCTTTCATCTTTCAAGTTGATCTACTGCATTGAATTTCTTTTTTAATATCATCTTGCAGCCAACAATGTTTTATGCATCTTCTTTTTCTGTTAAAACCCAAGTTTCATTCATTAAGTGTGCTGTGATGTCTTCTTTAATTGCTGTATTCCATTTTTCAAAAAAATTTTCATTAATTTCTTTAGAGAGCTTGACATCATCATAGCTCATATCATAATCCTTTGTCCTTACTGGAGGTTTTCTTTTACGCTTGGATATGACTGTAGATTCTATATCTTCTTCCATTACAGTTTCTTCTGTATCATGTTCTAGTTAGTCTTCAGTTTCTGGAAGAACTTGTCTATTAGATGTTACATCAGATACTTTCCTTTTCTGCATACTTAAGTCAATTTGATTTTCTTCATTTGAGATGCTCTCAGAATTGCTTGTGAAAATATCAGTGCTTGACTCTTTTATTTGACACATTTCATCCAATATTTAAACATTTTGAGATACTTCAATATTTCTTTTCTTTGGATTCCAAATTCCACTATATAACCTTTCATTGTTTTGGAATTTTCCATGAAAATTCCTTCTGTTGCCTTTTGAAC
Organism: Clitarchus hookeri; assembly: GCA_002778355.1. NCBI lineage: Eukaryota > Metazoa > Arthropoda > Insecta > Phasmatodea > Phasmatidae > Clitarchus > Clitarchus hookeri. The sequence continues at coordinate 467,804 of NQII01000046.1, forward strand.
AAATGTTTTTCTTTCTTTATCAGTATTCAAAACAAATGCTTTTGAGCCGAATATGTGGAGGTGACGGACTGATGGTACATGTCTGACCAATTTCTGAAATAGTGTTTGATTGTTAAGAATACGTGACAGTGTTCTGTTGCAAAGGTAATTAATTGGCTGTATTAACTGCCTCTGCCCAAAATATCTTTGACAAATTTAGTTATATTATAAGACATTGTGTCTTTTCTAAAAGCGTATAATTTTTTCGTTCAACCAAGCCATTATGCTGTGGAGTGTATGTACAAGCCTGTTGTCTTCTAATTCCATTTTCCTTCAGAAACTGTTCCATTTTGTTGTTGCAGTACTCAGAATTTTCATTTTCGCTTTGAACACACTTTATATTATTTTCCTAGAATAGTTTTCAACTTCATTTTGTAGTTCCTGAAATGTTTGAAAACTTAATTTTTTTTGCCCTAGAAAATATACTAGACAATAATGACAATTTTTATCTACATAGGTTACAAAATATTTGAATCCCCATGACATTCACATTATATGGGACCACAAACATCTGAATGAATAATGTCAAGTACTTCAGAAGTTCTGCCAATTTTTGTTAACACGAAATGAAGGCTTTGTTAACTTTCCTTTTATGCAGGTTTCACAGTTACTTTTAAAGAAACTTACTTCTGAAAATCTAGACCTTTTAAAGATCTGTTCTTCAGGGCAACTTTCATGTCCCTGTCATTAACAAGCGTAAGTGTCCTATACCACATTTTTAGTTTGTTATCAGTGATGTTATTGCATGTTTGGAAAAAAATCTTGTTACTTTGAGTACCAACATGATACAGTCGATTAGCTCTATTGGCCTTAAGTATGATATTTACCTTTTGATTTTTCACTGTGGCGGTATTGTTATGAAATATGACATCATGACATTTGTCTGTAATTTTTGATACTGATAGCAAATTGGTTCTCAAATTTGGAACATATAAAGGCAGTCCTCGACTTTCATACATTCGAGATTTGTACAACTCGCTCTTTCATACACGACATAATATAACCTCTAAATCAACTTTCATACTACCAATTTCGTCTTTTATACATCTAGCAACCTACCAACATATTGATATAACACTGTTAGTTGCCATCTAACACTGCCTGCAATGCTTTCCAGCCTTTGTGGATCATATGATATGAATTTTTAGAGATGGCTGTCATATTGACACAACACAAACGAGTACTTATGTTAAAAGATATACGAATCTCTGAAAAACGATTACATAGTTTTTACAACCATCTTTCTACCAAAATCCATTTTTTTTTGTAACTTTGGAACAGATCCCCTCTTATTACAAGCGTATATATGATTCAACTTTCACACACACTATCAGGAACACATTATGTATGAAAGTAGAGGACTGCCTGTAATGTGTTTGGAACTAAAATATTATCCTCAGAATTTACTACAAATCTTGTTGTACGTATGCCATTTATAGATATAGTTTGATCTTTGGATGCCAATTTTAATATACCGCAGTTTTCATTTTCATTTATGCTATAAAACATGTCTCTGTTGGAACACACATGAGAAGTACATCCACTGTCTAAGCACCAAACTAAATTATTTCTGTCATCAGAGGCATCAGTTGCCATTAAAGTTCCTTGTTTGTTCTCATGTTCTTTTGATCTGCCTTCACTAGGCTTGTGTCTAAATTTCTTGCAGTTATAGTAGTGAATTTATAAAAACAGTAGTTGTGCTATGAATAGATTTTTGAAAGAGTGGTTTATTCTGAAAGCACTTTCGAGGACCCTTATTTTTACTACTAAAAGCTTCTTCATTTTTTGTTTTACTACAAAAATTATTAATCTTCTTTGCGTTACTTTTTTCTAAAATTTTAATTTAAAATCCCTTGATTCAAAACCTATTCTAAAGTTTTCACAAGAAGATGGCAGTGAATATAACACAGTTATACTAAGTAGATCATTATTTATAGTAATATCCATGTCCACAAGCTTGTCTAATGTATCACTAAACTTATTTAGATAATCCCTAATATCATCATTTAGTGCATTTTTTTTGCAAAAAAGTTGTTTCAAAAGAGTAACGTTTTCAGCTGGTCCTTTACTTTGGAAATTCCTTTCAAGTGTATACCAAATATCTTTAGAAGTAGTGCAGTTTTTTATTTATTTAAGTTCACTTGGTGATACTAGCAGTATTAAGTCAGATTTCACTTCTAAATCACATTTGTGCCACTTCTCTAATTATGGTCCATACCGTATAAGAAGGCCACTTTCTGACAGTCAGTGAGTGGCAATTGACTAATACGAAACAAACAAAGTGCCATTTAGAAAATCCTGTATCAGCTGATGCACGAACGAACAAAAGTTAATATTATGTTGGCTATTCTGAGTGCACTGCCAACGCACATCAGACAAGCAGAAAATACGCGATAAGAAAGAGTTCCAAGTTTAATTAATACATTTTATTTTATGTGATCACAAAACAGTGGTTGTTAGTGTTAAAAACTAAACTTCGTGATAATGTAGTTATGATTAGGTGATCAAAATGAAATGTACAATAGAACGATACGACGTGGAAAAGTTTTCTGAAGTTGTGCTAACTTCTGAAAGCTTTTTCACGTCGTATAATCCATCTCAAACATTACTTTCAACACATCCATGATATTAATTCCAAAAGCGTATAGAAATATTACATAATATTTTTGAATTATTTTTTCTAATAATTTGACGAAACGACACGAATTTTAAATGTATTTCCAGCCCGTAACATAAGAATTATCAACTTTAAATCATACGCTATCTTTTGACCATAAAGAGAGTTACTCAAACTTCGTCGTGACGTGCTGCGCGCTATCTATCGGATATTCTACGAGCTATTACCAGCCAGAAATGAATCTCTTTTCAGCGTGATAATAACGAATTTACAAACATATGACAATAGTTATATTTTTCCACGAGCTCTGCATAATTTTTAAAGTAACATATATTTCATATACAACGATTTGGAGTACAAGTCATTTATATTCGGCCGGTAATCGTTCGTCTACGTAAATTATAAGCCATATTGTTCTCTCGAAACCCATCTCCTTGATTCCGTAGACACGCGTGAATAGTTTTTAAGCAATTCTAACGTTATTCCACGTCACTTATTTCCAACTCAAATATATTAGCTATAAACTCCAAAGTGTAATAATAGATACAACAGACGCAGAGCTTTTAACATTGGGTTTAAGTGTATCTAAGACAAATTAAAAAAGAGTTATCAAATATCTAACATTTTATTTTTTACTTTTATAACCTACTTATATTTTTAGACAGATGTCAGTCTTAAAATATCTTAAAATTTGTTTAGCATTACAGTACAATGAGAAGTGGATTAGCTGACAGCGTGTTGATAAAAAATACACAGCCCCGACGTGACGGACCAGCTGATGGCGGAAGGATACGTAGTCAGATGTAAACAGTGGCGCTACTTTCGCCGAGCTGTCAAAAAGTGGCCTTCTTATATGGTATAGAATATAATCCTTATCAGTGGTTTGTTTTGTGGTACCGGAAACATAAGCCTAAAGTTCATTTTTTATGAGGACAGCTTGAGCCTGTATCCTTCAAGTATCATCATTGTCTTGTTTTATGGGCTCAATACAAAAATTATTTTTTTCATTATACAAAACTATTCTTAAATACTAATTCTTTTTTTTACTTACTGTTTTGTGAAGTACAAAACTATTCTTAAAGACTAATTCTTTTTTTACTTACTGTTTTGTGAAGACTCAAACAACTGTAGTCTCCCTTAATCTCCTTTTTAATTTCAGGAATATACACTGAAGAACCAAAAAAAACTGGTATAGGCGTGTGTATGCAAATAACAGAGGTACGGAACCAATCATAGTAACGCAATGTGGTCGGCAGCTAGATCGGTTATTGCTGCTATAATAGCAGGTTATCAAGATTTAAGTGAGTTTGAATGCGGTCTTATAGACGGCGCACGAGAGATGGGACATAGCATCTCCGAGGTAGCTGTTGAGGTTTAATGAATAAAGGCCTTTTAATAAACGAAATGTTTTATTATACTTTAACAGCAAAACTGATACAACAATGTTGACCGTTATATATTTATCAACTAACTAAAAAAACAAAACACTACACAGTGTTGCCAACAACTTAAAACTGAAGTTACCAAATAATAATTATTACATTGCCATATTTTAACAGTAGCGATAACATTTGGATGTTCGCGTACAACAATTTCACGAGTGTACCGTGAATATCGGGAATCCGGTAAAACATCACATCTTCGACATCGCTGTGGCCGGAAAAAGATCCTAAAAGAACAGGATAGACGACGACTGACAAGAATCATTAAACGTGACAGACATGCAACCCTTTCTCAAATTGGCGGAGATTGGATTTGTGGACTACCCTGCAGGATTCATGGTGTGAATTGCCTCCTGCATACCTTCAGACATTAGTCGAGTCCATGTCACATCGTCTTGCGGCACTTCTGCGTGCTCGGAGGGGCCCTACACGATATTACGCAGGTGTACCAGTTTTTTGACTCTTCAGTGTATTTTATCTACAGTCTGGACCCATAACCTGTTGTTCATTTTTAAAAACATTGAAAACAGTATTAAGTGTGCAGTTTCCTATAATTACACTGTCAACTAAAAAAAAGATTTTCTTTCACAAGGACTAAATAAACAAAATCTAACTTTCTTTACCATGCTGAGTTCAAATATGTTCTCAGATTTTTTCCATTAGGCAGGGTTTTTTTGTGGCACGTGTTAAAGTTTTAAAATAATTAGTACTTACGAAACATTAAATAATAAATATACGGCTAATTTACGCTTACATAAAAAGTTTTATATGATGATTTTCGGCCATATTTTGCGTTCAGGATGTCTCTCTTCATGATCCAACAGTAGTCGGCCAGCATATTGGGACTCCATTTGCCTTGGTACCTCTTTTCCATAGTAGAAATCTGCTGATGAAAATGCTCACCATGTTCATCAGAGATAGCCCCATGATTTTCAGGGAAGAAGTCTAGGTGAGAGTCCAAGAAGTGAATTTTCCAAGACATGTTGCAGTCCATTCCTTTCTACGACGTCAGAAGATCACTCACTATTTCACTATAGTTTTCTTCTTTGTTATTGCCAAGAAATCCACAACAGATATTTTTGAATGATTTCCACGCTGCTTTTTCCGGTGGATGTAACAGTTCCTCAAAATGTTCATCACTCGATATTAGTGATCTTATATGTGGCCCTATAAATATCCCTTCCTTCAATTTTGNTTCTTTGTTTTCTTCTTTGTTATTGCCAAGAAATCCACAACAGATATTTTTGAATGATTTCCACGCTGCTTTTTCCGGTGGATGTAAAAGTTCCTCAAAATGTTCATCACTCGATATTAGTGATCTTATATGTGGCCCTATAAATATCCCTTCCTTCAATTTTGCATCGCTTATTTTAGGAAATTTAGATTTCAGATACATAAATGCAGCAGAACTTTTATCCATTGCTTTTACAAATTTTTTTATAAACCCCAATTTTATATGCAGGGGAGGTAAATACACCTTTCGGGATCCATTAATGGGGTATTTGTTACATTTTTATGCCCAGGAATAAGATATTCACGTTTAGGCCATTGTTTCTTTATGTAGTGACACTTCCTATCGCTGCTGTCCCATTCACACAAAAAACAGCAGAATTTTGTGTATCCAAGTTGCAAACCTAACAATAAAGCTATGACCTTCAAATCACCACAGATATTCCAGTTATATTTAGTATAGTTAATTTCTTCTAACAACAATTTCATATTTTTATGTGTCTCTTTCATATCACTGGCATGCACGACAGGTATTGATGGTAATTCATTCCCATTATACAGTAGTACAGCCTTCAAACTACCTTTCGTTGAGTCTATACACAATCGCCACTCATCTGGCTGGTGTTGATGTCCAAGAACCTCCATTAATAAACAAACATTATTACAAAAAACTACATGGCCTTCTTTAGAGAAGTATTCACTGAAATCACTACGATAAATGCATATCCGTGTATCTTTTTGGAGTAGATTCCAACCTTTGAGTATGGAATTTAGAAGCTCAGCCGACTGTTTAGACAAATTTAAATCCCGTATAAGATCATTAAGATCTTCTTGAGTTAAAAGGTGAGGTTCTGATGAACTACTTGCATCAAATGTAGGGTCATTTCTCTCCTTTCTTTCGTCTTCAGTTTGAGCTGGGTCAGAGTCGGAGTTATCACTTAAGGTCATGAAATCTGGACACTTTGGTACAGGATACTCTTCACTATGTGGCACAGGTCTCATTGCAGAAGTCAAATTGGGATACCTAACTGTATATTTTGTTTTGGAATTAATTGCTTTAATGTTGGTTAAACAGAAATAACATTCAGTTAAATTGTCATTCTGTTCCCTCCAAATCAGAGAGACTGAAAACAACATATGATGAGTAGAATTTTTCATCCAGTGACAAGCCTAACACATGATACACAGCATATATTTGGGAGCCAGTCTTTATCGAAATCACCTGCTTCACACGCAAAATAAAGCTCATAAAATTTTTTTCACAAGTGGTGTGAAATTTTGCCTCTTGAGACTTGAAGGTCAGTTCACCACAAACATGGCAAAAATTGTTTGGTTGATTTAAATACTTTCTTGGCATATTGAAACGTTTATAAAACTCATAAAACTTACAAATAAACACAATATACAGCAGAAAATCACTACACGTGTTGCCAGGCTCACTACAATTTCAATACTGGCTTCTGGCCATCTGCTTACTAAAACAATGCAATATTTGACAGGCAGTCGAGACGCGTGGGAAAAGGTAGAAGGCGTCTAGGGGTGTCGCTAAGGCACCCCGAGTGAAACGCGTGGGAAAAGACAGAGGGCGTCTAGCGGTGTCGCCGCCGAGTCAAGACACGTGGGAAAGCGCCCAATCAAGACGTGTGGGGAAGTTCAGAGTCAGATACAGCTAAGTGCCAGCGTTTGTCGCTAAAGAAGCCTTTGAGTCCCCGACGCCTAACGTCCACCACGTTAAAATCTGTGAGCATATTGGTATTTGATCTGCCCTTAAGACTCCCAACTTGCTGGGTACAGATTTGGACAGTGTGCATATATATTTCTTGCCTAATATAGATTTCTTTATTAAAACACTGAGAGACAAATTATTGCTTCCCCCCGCCTCTCCCTGGCACAGACGATAACAGTCATCTTGGTAAGAAAGAGTACAACCCGCCTCCAAACAAATTCGCCCCCGACGAATCTTTGCCCTTACGGCCACAGAAGGAAAGTGAACAAAACATTGCCCGAGGTTTCAACCCTTGACATCCAAGGCGCCCGTAGTCTGCGCCAGAGAGGAAACTCGTACCGTACGACCCGCCCTGTATCTCACAGGGAGCGAGTAGCATCATACAGAAGTATATTACGTGAATATTACTGTCACAAGAAAACTATGCCTGATGGAAGAAATCTGATTACATATTTGAATTCAGCATAAAAAACTGGAATAGGGTCGCTATTCAGTTTCCTTGTGAAAAAATCATGTTGACCAGTGTTATTGAATATTACAATATATTACTGAATAGTATTCATTATATAAAAAGATATTCTCTCGTGTTTTTTTTTAAACAGTTGCATAGATAATTCAGTCCCTGGAGTGCATGGAGATATACAGTACTTGTGAATGAAACACATACATAACAACAGATTGTTTTGACAGGAATTTGGGCTCTGTGTTTACTTGAGCACATCTGTCTTGAAACACGTGTCGCTTATACTAACGAGTGATGATACAATGCCTTGTCCAGCTGGGTAGAGTGAAACAATATTGTTGTAGCTGCATTACATCAGTTTCGAAGAAGCAGNCTGGAATTCCTTGCTTAAGTCACAGATAACTGAGCCTAAAGACTTTACATGCTAAGACAATTATCATTGAAAATTTCCACCCAAGAATATATGAACACCACTACTTGGGAGATACAAGAACACTGCACTGCATGAAAGAAACACAATAAAATACATTTTTATACAATTGAATAGATAAAGAAACATAATTAAACTGAAATTAATGCAAATTAAATTACTTGAATAAAAATATAAACATCCAGGATACTCAATCCNTGCAAATTAAATTACTTGAATAAAAATATAAACATCCAGGATACTCAATCCAGGGTGATATGATATACAGTGAAATCCCGATATTTCCCATCCCGATTATTCATATATCTCGCTAATTCGTACAAATTTGCCGGTCCNGGGAGAGAAAATCCCTTTAATTCATAAAAAAACAATGCATTCCGGTCCCCTCGATAATTCATATTTATTTTGGCGCTCTGCCTCAATTAAAACGTCTTATAATTCTTGTTTCCAACTTAAAAATCTCGTTAACTCATAATGTTTTTAACCGTAGACTGTACACCAGCTCTAAGATTTATGTAATTCGGGCAGGGTAAAAAAGACCAGAAGGGTGTACTGAGGGACGTAGGAGGGTTTGAAGGGTAGGTAATGGCGCAGAGTAGGCTGTGAGGCGATGTGTCATTCCCAGAATTAAGAGGCGAATTGGTGTCCGGCCTAGGATTATGAGAGCGTAGGAAGGAGCAGAGCGAGTGAAAAGTTAGTCAGTTCGGTCTTAGCCATGCCTCCGAAAAGAGCTAATAAGTGTCTTTCCATTAGAGAAAAAAAAGAAATCATTAACGCAGTGGCCGGTGGTGATAAACAAATTGACGTGTCCAAACGTTATAATGTTCCTCCTTCCACAATAACATCAATTCTGAAGAACAAGGACAAAATCGCCTCCCAGACATCGGACAGCAAAGTAAAGCGCTTTAAGACTGGTGAGTATCCACAACTAGAAGAGAATTTAAAAAAGTGGTTTGCGCAAGCATGGAATTCGAATGTACCAGTTGGAGGAAACAGTTTAAGAGAAAAAGCAAAAGTTTTCGCAGAAAAAATGGGAATTAAAGTCTTTCGTGAGAGTGACGGTTGGTTTGATAGGTTTAAAAAAAGGCACAGCATAAAATTTAAGAAGCTTAGTGGGGAAAGAGCGAGTGTATTGGCCGACGTTTGTTCTGAGTGGAAATACGAATTGGGAGAAATAATCTATTCTTATGAGCCCAACAGCCGATGAGACGGGGTTATTTTATAAGTGTCTCCCCGACCGATTAATGTGTTTTAAGGAAGAAAAGTTTCATGGCGGAAAAAAATGTAAAGAGCATGTAACCATATTGTTGGCCGCCAACATGGACAGATCTGAGAAATTGAGACCGCTCATGATAGGCAAATCAGCCAAACCAAGATGTTTTAAAACATAAAAACTTTTCCGATGACCTATCGTGCAAACAAAAAACCGTGGATGACGGGAAAATTATTCAAGGTATGGATACGATCAGTGAATGCTGATATGGAGAAAAGGCAGCGAAAAATTCTACTTTTCATGGATAATTGTACGGCCCACAACAATACCCCACCGCTCAGTCATGTTAATGTTGTGTTTTTGCCTGCCAACACTACTTCTAAGCTGCAGCCTCTAGACCAGGGCATAATTAAAACGTTCAAAACCTTTTACCGCAAGGAAGTAGTGATGCAACTCCTTGACAGCATCGAGGATGGGAAGGATCATAAAATCACCTTATTTTCAGCCATGAACATTGCTCACAAGACGTAGTAAAGTGTTAGCAAAAGCACAATAAAAAACTGTTTTCGTGCTTGTGGATTCACGAAGGTGGAACTTTCATCAGCAGTTACTGAACAAGCCTTAGAATGCCCTGTGAATTGGAATCGTCTTCCTCAAAACGAAGAAAATTCTATAACGTTTGAAGATTTCGTCCATTTTGACGATGGCCTAGCGGTAGCGGGGATTCTAACTGATGACGAAATTTTGGCTCCATCTCAGGACATTGATGGTGAAGGTGATGACGAAGATGATGTGCTGACAATTACACCTAAAGTGGCTAAACAATACATCAACAACGTGCGCCATTTACTAGCGAAATCAGACATTGGCGATGAAGTATTTTCTGCTTTGAACATGCTTGACAAAGCCATCGACAATACCCGTCTGCAAGGCTTGCACCAAAAGAAAATTACAGACTTTTTTTAAACGTAAATTTTTAATGTGTTTTTATTGATGTAATTATTAATTTATATTTACATATGTATACATAATATGTAGCCATGCGTTTATCATTATATATTAATGCAAATTTCCATTAATCTCGTTATTACGTATTTTCTCTTTTTTTGCTCCTGATTATTGGTAATCCCGCTAATTTGAATATCTTGATAATTTATATTTAACATTCAGTTTCTTGACAATACGAATTATAGGGATTCTACTGTGTGTGTGTGTCAATAAATAAATAAGTGTATATGTATTTATTCCAGCCAGTTTACATCATTATCACAAAAGCCATGTTTTTACTGTGCACGTGTTTGAAAACTCGTGTAGAGTTACGATTGTAGAGGGGAGGATTATAATTGGAAAGTTTGCAGAAATGCAGTCTCTAGCAATACACACTAGAGTTCACAATGTTTATTTAACCAGGAGATGGTGGAACTGTGAGGGAGGGTGTTAAACATGACATGGCGGCGACCAGTGGCACGTGTGTTGTCGCCTGCTAGTTTTCTGAAGACACGCCCTAGCTCAAAGGAAGCTGGCTAATCACATCATAATGTGATCAGTTAAACAGCTTTTTTTTAGTTTAGTTTTGTAAGTTGTATGTAGCATTAATGTTATAAAAAGGCTTATAGAGATAATTGGGAAGTGAGCAGTCAGCCGACAGCTATAGACGGAAAAGCTTCCACGTGTTGAAGGTGAGGCTGGAACGTTTGTTGATCGTAATTATGTACGGTGGAAAATAATTTTTAAAAGCTGTGAAGCCTCTATGTTAGGGTCCGGTGGTCGCTTTGATTTCTTAAGGTTTCCATTTGCAACATCCAACCTCTAAAGTTCGGAACTCTCCTACTGTGTTTATTTTCTGTTTTGTTCTAAAAACATTGTTATCCCTTTTCATTATTTTTCAAATTTAACCTACTTTTATAGCAGTATGTTTGCCCTAATTTTGTTGCAAGAATCTTTCCACTCTAACATGTATTCAGGTCTCTGACTTTTTTATTTTTTATTGGATTCCTGTTTAATGTTAATGCAGCCAAGATTGATCAGTCGTTCTGTATTGCTCTTTTTTTTTACTGTTTCTTAGTGCTTTGACAAGTTTGTTAGACGCAATGATTGGCAAGTCAACTATAAGTGAGTGTCAGTAAATATGATGACTTAATCCTGCCTTTATTTTACTCCCTATCACTTTTATTTTAAATACTCCTCTTTGGCTGGCAAAAACCCAACGATTCCTTCCTATTAGAATTGTATAGCAATCTATCAGCCTACCACAATCACTCGATCCCCCCCTCCTTTTTAGTGTGTGTCAATATTTTAACAAGTCAGAATAAAACCATGCAGTTATTCCGGAGTTTGGAGAGGGGATATCTCTGGTTATCTGGTCTTTCTCAACAACACATAGGCACCTAGTAATCTACCACTTCCACTGGTACTTCTCAGCTAACAGTAGGGGAACTAGACATACACACTTAGACAATAATGAAAAAATTCCTGGGCAGGTGACTGCAACTCAAAAGGAGGGATCCCCATAGCAACATGACGCCCAGTACTGTGGCTGTTCATTCTTTCTTGGTTGGACTTGTGTCCTTTGGAAAAGACCGTCAAGCACAGTACCAGAAAGCCAGAATTAGGTTGCACATGCATAATTCTAAGCTACTGTCACCATCTCCAATGCAGCACACCACCACGATTCGCTGCTGCTGGAGGGTTGGTGTGAGTAACGGGGAATCCTGGGACAGAAAGGCAAAGGACGGACACTGAGCCTACCCATCTACCTCTGTATATTCTGCTATTTGCCGCCGTATGCAGAGGTTTGGGGAATGGCAAGGTATCTAACTGAATCTGAACTTCCATGGTAGGGGAATATTGCATCACATTTAACTTGCCACCAAGAGATCCCAGTAATACATCTAACTACTCCTCCTGCCAATGCCTTTATCCAAGCAAAGAGGAGAGAGGAAGGGTGAAGTAGCTGCAAAATGAGAAACCTGAGTGTCAACACCAGATGGATCCCCCAGTTCAGTTGATATACAGCAAGCAGAGGGAGCTTGCCCAGCAGCGACTAGCCTACAAGCCCCCCCAATATCAACCAGGGCTCTTCCAACCACCCACACAGACCTCAGGTGTCCACAGTCCATGGGCCGTTTCAGACCAAACCAAACACAATTACAGGGCACGCAATTTGTATACACAGCCGAAAGAGACCATGCCAGTATGCTGGAACACGAGACCTGTAGAGCCAGTCATTGCCAGAGTACTGTTATGCCCACCTACTAAAATGCCAGCCCTGGATAGGGCCAGAGGTACCGAATAATTGCCAGTCCCAATCCTAGAGTACGGAAAAGGGAAACGGCTCGATGCGCCTACAAGCTATATCTGGGTAGGCCAAGAGAATTTGACACCCAACGTGGGGCCTAGTTCTATTTGCATAGGGAAGAGTGACAGAACTGGACTACATTAACTACGAGACAAAGTCATGCAACTCACCAGGCAGGCAGAGTCAAATTTTGTGACTTCGAGGAGTTACAGACTAAACCCAGTGGTGCCCAAAACCCTTACTGGAGACATCCGGAACAGGGCTTCAAATGAAAAAATGGCAGAAGAAACGACAAAGCTTCCATAGAAAGGAGTCATTAAAATGCATAGCTAGAACAATGCAGTGCTCCTCATTGTGACGGAACCGGACTGTACATGGTGACGTGCACACACTACGCTGTACAATAGCTCTATATATGCATTGGCCGGCCAGATGAGTACAGAGACATAGAGGGTATCAAATACCATTGTAGGAATTGCTGAAACAGACGTTGCAACCTGTTAACCTGCACAAGCCAGGGCACATACAGAATTAGGTGTGAAACCTGCCTGAAGACGTTCCACTACCTGTGTTTAGGGTGGCCTGACAGGCGTATCAAACTAAGCGGTATCTCATTTCTGTATGAAGTTTGCCAACATGACTAGACGGGCCGCATATGTAGTAATCCTGGCAAATGCCATTCAAGGCCCCCTCCCAACATAGCCTGAATGCTGGAGGAAGTAATAATGATAGAATTCACGGTCCGGCCACAAGAGGATCATGAAATATTCCTGACTACGTACGTGCAGAAATACAAAGGGGGCGAGATTGCTCAGAAGCAATGGGTACAATATGCCAGTAGAAAGTTAAAAGGGGCCATACTACATTAGTGGGAGAAAAATGGTAAATTTGTAAATAATTGGATAGAGTACGAAACCAGACTAACCCATCAGTTCGCGGCCAAAAATGTGTTGATGGAACTAATGCAGGAATTTTATGGGTGAAAGGAAAAGGAGGAAACCAAGGTTTTCATTCGGTGCAAGGCTCAGGTTTATTCCAGAATCGTGCCGAACAGCATTGAGGCCAAGGGAGTTTGGTTGATTACAAAGCTATTGCTGTTCACTATCAGGATGCCGCTTTGGACACCACGAGCGCAATCACTCAATGAGTTAGAGGAAAGAGCTCAAGAGATTGAATGCAATAACGGTGAACAAGAGGAATGGACAAAATAAAAACAGGTTCCCACACAGCACACCACCCCTGCCGCAGGCGATCGCTCCCCAGGGAATGGAGAAGCCCATTAAAACTGAAGGATTGCCTGGTTGCGCAGGCTAGAATAGCCAATAGGGCAGAAGGGAAACTCACTAAAGCAATTAAAAACACATTCAACCTAAAAGAAGAGGAATAAGGCATAGAGACGAAAAAGGGGAAGAAAAATGATGCTGCCAGGGATGACAGAGGCCCTCTAGGCCCAGTAGAGCGAATGCGCCAACCACAAGCCACAGAGACTGTGAGCAACCCTTGGCCCACGCCATTCCCCAGGAATAATGGTCCAAGTAATGGGAAATACCAACCTTTGATACTGGATATGGATGCCACCAGTGATTTCATCCAAAGTACCATGCTGACCTCAGAACAAAAGGTCCAACTCCAGCCTACTGATAGGACGATTCACATTGCCCAACCAGGGGCTCACATGGCAATAGACGGCATAATTATGCTACCACTACAAACAGATGCTGGACCAATAGAAACAATTTTTCATCGCCCTTACGTCTAGGAGAAGAAATTATCTTTGGCCAACCCTGGCTCATGGAGCAAGAATGCATTATTGATTGCGGAAAACACCACTTGCACCTAGGCCACCTAACACGAATGGCAGTGAACTGGGCGAATGCAACGTATTACCTACTTCAACAACAAAAAACAGAAGGGGAGATACAACACCATTTAGCAGGGGAACAACTCGACTCCCTAATGAAACTTCTGAATGCAGATATTGCCGTTTTCTACAATACTGGCTCTGTCAGACAAATACCATCACCCATGAATTATGTCTTCAACACCATAGGCCTGTGTATTGTCGACCTGGAAAACCATCAGAACATAGACATAAAATAATACTGGTCCAAGTGGCGGACATGAAAGCCCAAAGGCTCTTAGAGCCATTCGACTCTCCATACAACTATCCGAGTGGTGCTGGTCCCTAAGAAGGATGGAGCATTACGCTTCTGCATTGGAGGACTAGTTGCAACATAGGGTTACTAGGGTATGTAACGTTTACCTCCAAAGAGTTTTACTACCATGAGTACACACTATAACTCTTCCTACGTTTTCAATATAGTAGAACCCTGTTATAACAAATCCCACCATTTCTCCAAAAGGCGTAATGGTTTCATTTCCTGCATATAAAAATGTTCATATTTTTCATTTCCTGCTAACAACTCAGTATTTGTTCAATTCCTTGCAGCATCTCAAATGCAATTTCTATCCCAAGTAAAATTTACATATTAACATTGTAGTAGCTTACAAATAGATACAGAAAACAGTTTATACTTGAAATATTAAGGATTTTATAGGTTGTGGTCCTAAAATTACTTAGATAACTAAAAGTAGATGAGTGAGCAAGCATCCAGAATGCATGTCATTGTGCATTAATTGATGATGCTATGGTCCATGAAATTCAGATCAAGGATATTTTTGCATAAAATGATCAAGATGAAAATGTTGAACATGAGTAGCTATTTATATACAAAAATTATGAACATTATAATTTTGTTTTGCTTGATGTGTACCTGCAGGTGTAATACTGTTTCCTGCTTATAACATTTTCCTGCATATAACATTTTATTTTACTGACACCTTGAAAAATGTTATAACAATGTTCTACTGTATATGATATATCCTCATCAAAACTGTGAAAATTCCTAAAATATTCTCAAGGGGGCATAAATTTCCTATTGCATGCCAAAAAGTGTACACACACTCAAGAAACTGCAGGGAAACACAGGAACGAAAGAAAGAGACAAATATTACTTGGCACTAACCTTTTAATTCCACATTTTCTTCATAAACTTCCTTGAGTTTCTTTTGGATTTCTTCCCGGCTAACATTCAACGTCAGTGATTCAAGCACTGTGCTGTCCACCTGAAAATCATATGGCATACAAGTTGGTATACATTAATGCATTCTATGCAACAATCCAAAGTACGGGAAGGCTTCACATTACAGACATTGAAATTAAAAAATTTCTAGGCGTAATGTGAACAAAAGTATGGTTGCTGTTTCTTACCAAATGGGATGTTTAGGGAAACACTGGGAGGAGACCAAAAGTCATTCTTTCTATTCAGTAAAGTGGGAGATATATTTTCCAGACTTTCTTAAGGCTGTTAGACACAAAATCTTTTATCACTGATTACTATGTCAATGTATAGGTACCATATAAATTTACTTTGTGCCAAAAAGAGTGTCACTATAGCTTATAGTTTTGAAAGATACAGCTACTTGAAGTTGTTTTACACTTCTCTCAGCATAAATCTGGACTACCAATTAACAAAATTGTATTGTTTTTCGGGTGACACAAGTACATTATGTAAACCTGTAATTTATACTATTTAAAATTCTCAAAAATATATCAGTTCAAAACATGTATGATCAGAAAAATTGCAATTTTAACATGCATGTAGAAAATAAAATAAGTACCTTATAATAAACTTATGAAGTAACAACATCCATACAGTTTTGCAATACATTGAAAAAAGTGCTGTTTTCGTAATATAAAAAAAAATTAGACTATAAGACGAATGCATGTTTTCTTGGTGCCTGGAATTCCAGAATATCTCTGATGCAACCCACCACACATCTGGCACCCAAGAATCTGAGGATGCCTGGCAGGATATTGCCTACCCTACTGTGCGCACATGGGCCGTGGTGGCTAAACAGTTGGCCTGCTCGTTTCCCACCAAGGCGAACCAGATTCAATCCCCCGTTAGATCACTCTCGAATTTTCGTAAGTGGAAATTGTGCCCGTTGATGCCGCTGGCCGACATGTTTTCTCGGGGATCTCCTGTTTCCGCCACCCTTTCATTCCGACGCTTCTGTATACTCACCTCGCTTCATCCTCATCGGCTCTAAAGACCTCGATGTTAAGAGCCGCCCAAATCCCTTCACTCACTCCTGTGCGCAGACAAATAATCAGCATCATTATCTCAGGGTTGCCAAATGTCTGCTCCATTCTGCTCACAACTGGCACTTTTTACCTGACTAGTTTTTGATGTACCCTTCCTGTTTATATCAGCCTTGGTGGTGCTATTTTAAACAATGAGGCACGGTCATCAATGGTCAGTAGTTACATTATATTGTTGCACTTTTGGCATGTATCATTTGATGAAAGACATGTAGCTGACAATTGCTATTTTTTTTTGCTTCTGCAACTTTAACTCAGCCCGTGTGACGACAAGGTAACCCAACAGAGGAACGAACCCCGAGTCGACTGCATCCAGAGAACGACTGATAAACTCACGTGGCCAGTTATGCTAAATATGCACGTCAGCTATGCGCCCCTGCCTCGCCAGCCGAACAAAGTATGCCCCTAAGCGAGCGTCAAATATCACTCGCACTCCTTGAACTAACCCGCTTCTATCCCCTGCCAAGAGAGCAGCAAGGGACTGCCCCGCCCGTGAAGAGAGGTGCTTGACTAGTCGAAGATGCCCGAACCACCAAAGGAAGCTGAAGGGAGGCTATCTACTGTATTTGAGGCCGAACGAGCCCTCAGAACGCCAGTTGCAATCGCATTGTCTAGCCCTGGCTATAACACTCAGCAGCTCGCCCTACCACTTCCATGCCAGGGCTCTCTGCTCCCGACATCTCTTCGAGATCTATCACCAGCGAAGCTTGTTTGACCCCTGCTAACACACACCACTTGGACTCACCCCGTCCCTTCAGGATACCACTAGACAACAGTAGGGTTAGAGTCATTCTCATGACTTCTTTATTTAGTTGCTCGAGATTGCTCTTTACCTAACAGGTCCCCTTCACCTGTTTGTAATGTAACTTCCGCCGGGTGCTTGGTAATCATGGTAGCCTAGGAGTTAGCATGGGTTACTGTGTTTATTCTACTCAGAATAAATAAGTTTGCATCTATTCAATGCGTTCGGATTCCAAGGGTGATTTGTACCTCTCTCAAACACCATCCCCCAAGGGAAAGGCACGTGATCACGTTTTGCCAACAAGATTCCAACCTTAGAGAAGAACCACGGGCTCCCTTGACCGGGCAGCACGTATATCCCAAAACACCACACGTTTCGCTGGCCACCCATACTGTGGGCTCAGTGTGCAAAGGCATTTAGCGCATACGTACGGTACAGTCCCCTACTAGGTACACTCCACAAGGAAGTGACTAGAGCACCCAGTCAGCTAACCCACTTCATCCACCATGTGAGATTCACCACTTGGAGTGCCAGGTCTGACAAAGTGTGACTCAGTCGCATCTGAGCAGCTCATGACTAAGCAGTAACGCCACACCAAGCCAGCTAACCTACTCCATCCACCGCGTGAAATTTGCAGATTGGAGCGCCAGGACTGAAGCAACATGACGCCATTGCCTCTGGGTACTTCTAGTTAGGGAATTGTCACCTGCCCTTGTTGGCTGCAACGGCCCTTAGAACCTACACCATGCCCTTCACCCGACGAGGAGGGACCAAGAAGGCAGCTACGGCTCCTACTACCAACCAGTTACCTGGTAACCCTTCCCAGTCAGCCTTCGGCTACTCTTCAGCTCGTGAACAGGCACAAGCCGCCAGCCGACTACATGGGCCTCAGCCCTCAGTCACCACTAGATACTTATTCGAGCCACCCCAGGAGACCAGCAGAACTCCACACCCAGTCGTCGTTCGCCTCTGACTTGAACTGCCTGTGGGTCTGGGCATTGCTGATGCCGTTCGCCGACCAATGCCACCTGCTGCCACCACCCGGAGCCCAGTAGCCCCAGCTCCCATCATTTCCAGCTGAACACCAGCCGCTCCCGGATGGGGCCCCGAACATCACCCACAGAAGCCCACCATCAGTCAGCCCCAACACAGGCCTGCAGGTGGTAAGCCAGCATCAATCGCTGCCGTAGCTACCTCAGACACCTACGCAGCTTGCTACCATCCGACCCGGCCGACTTTATATGCAGGACTCCTCAAAGGCAGAGGTGAACAATCATAGAACCAGCTAAATAAGTCCGACCAGGGCAAATCCATTTAAATCTCCTTACACTAGGTGATGTGCCAAGCACCCCGACTATCATGTTTTACATTTTCTCATATTAGTGAAACACATTTTGTAACTTTACGAAAGGTAAAAAAAATTTGTTGGTTATAGATGTACAAAAGTGATGCCGGAGTTAGGCGCGTGGATGGGACAGACTTGCCCTACCCTCCCTTAAGCTATACGTAATTTGCTCTCAGCGATGAGTCAGGGTAACATCGCGAACAACTCCTGATCACCTGTTCCAGTCCCACGATTGCGGTCCGACTGTTCAAAATAATAATAGTTTTATGATTATAGTCTATTTGTGGTTTATTCACACTTTTTGAACTAAACCTTTGAAAAACCATCCCATGTATGACGTGTTTCGTTGTTTCCAAAATAATGCCATGTATCAAAAACTTTTTTAAACTTTTGTTGACATAATAATACCTTATTTTTTGTTCAATCAAACTTTTAATTATATTTTATCTATAAACTGTATTATTTTGTTTACAATTAAAATGCATAAATACAGGAAGAGTGTACATTGGTAATGAATAGCATGAAGTCGTTCTAATGAAAATTATATTAAACTGAGTGCAGACGAACGCTGTGCGCTGTCACATAGGTGTAATTTTCAAGGCTGGGTTAAGCTGTGTTCGCATGAGGTGGAGGAATATCCTGGAAGCAGAAGTTTGGCACGGCTTCAGGAAAGTTTGAAGTAACTGTGATGGACTATATTTCGTGAATGAAAAACAAATGCATGAGAACGTGAACGACATTATTAGTGGTTGCTTAAATTAATTTGCTCGTCTTGCAACCAGCCAATTGCACAGGGTTGTACAAGATGAGTATAAAATAATACCCCAACTTTTAAGGCCTATAATATCAAAACCAAACAACCTACAACCTTGATTGACCAATCAAATGAACCATAAAACCGTGAAGTTTGTTTACAATACATTCATAAATGTTCAATGTGACCACCATGAGCCGCCCGAACGACATCTACGCGATAATAAAACTCGTTCACCGCTCTTATCAGCATGTCTGGTGTTACGGTTTGGATGGCATTCGTAACGCTCAGTTTGAGGTGGTGAGGGGGAAGCGAGCTCACATTCGAAACGTCAATGTGAAGGGGACGGTCTGATGTTTCCTTTATGTGCCGGGAGATGACACTGGGAGCGTCTGTCGTCACACTATAAGCATGTGTTGTGTGTTAGACCCCATTACAATGGCGACGAAACAACAGAAGGCGTCCTGTGTTATTCAGTTTGCTAAATGTGAATTGGTTACAACTGTTCAACGTGAATTCCGGCGCAAATACGGACGTCGTTCTCCCGGCAGGAGGAGTATTGTACGTTGGTTTCATCAGTTCCGTGATACGGGTGCCTTTGCAAAGGCAAAAGTTCCGGGCGGCTGCGTGTGTCCAAAGAGAATGTGCAACGGATTCAACAAGCGTTCATTCACTGTCTGAGAAAATCAACTCGACAAGCTAGCTGGGAAATGCAAATCCCTCAATCGACGGTATGGACAGTGTTGCAAAAGCGATTGCTGTACAAACCATACAGGTTACAGCTTTTACAGGCTCTTACAGAAAGGGATAAAGAACTGAGACGTGATTTCTGCTTGTTCGCTCTTGCCCAGAACGAGGTAGACAATGCCTTCATGTCTAAGCTGGTTTTTAGCGATGAAGCGACGTTTCATGCAAATGGTAAGGTGAACCAGCACAACGTGCGGATATGGGGTCAGGAGCCTGCACATGAAACCACCGAACAAGAGTGCACTTCCTCCAAAGTGAAAGTGTTTTGTGCTGTATCCAAAGACACTGTTTTCAGCCCTTTCTTTTTTCACTAGCCCACTGTTACTGGAATCCCTTATTTGGACATGCTTACAGAGTGGTTGTTTCCTCTGTTAGAAGAGGCGGTGGGGGATTTTATTTTCCAGCAGGATGGTGCGCCACCCCATTGGCACCTAGCTGTTTGCGAATACCTGAACGAGATGTTGCCGCAACACTGGATTGGTCAAGAAGCAGCTGGTGATCAGGCTTTTCATCACTGGCCCCTAAGAAGTCCGGATCTTACCCCGTGCGATTTTTTCTATGGGGTACATAAAGGATCAAGTGTTTCGTCCACCATTGCCGTCTAACATTGATGACCTGTATATTAATATGGTTTCAACAAATTAATGTTTTGATACTAGTACACTCCCATTTATTCGTGCTTCGCTTAACCGGTTTTCGGCTTATCCGTGCAACTTTTTGGCTTTTATCAAAGTCTATTGTAACTTCTGCGGTTAGGCGATGCTGTAACATATGTAGTTTAACAAACAGCGGTACCTTGTACGTCTATCGCTGAAGTTTCTCTCTTTAAACTGTCAGCCTGTCACAGAGACCTGCGTGAGTCATCCATTTCCGCCCGTTGAAGAATGTATCTGATCGCACTCATCTCAGTTACCACCCCAACACCACGTCTTACGAGTTTATAGATCGCTCGGGCATGGTTGTTGTTCACTGTTTGTAGGGTCATTTTTGCAAAGTCAACAAAGTGTAAAAGGGCAGTTTTAACTATCATGGTAAAGTTATAAATAATAAAAAAAATTTAGCACGGTGCGTTATAAACCAAAACATCAATTCCGGTGTCAAACAAAAAAAAAATTGCTGACTTATTCAAGAAAGGAATGGTTTAACTTTTCTTACATTTTTTCATATAAAGTGTTTAAATGTTTGCAAAAAACTTAACATTTCAGAATTTTTAAACTTTTGTGTGTGCGTGCATGTGCAAATTCAAGTTTCCACGCGTACGTGTATATAAGTCAGTAAAATTTAAATAAACTTCTAGTAATTAAAGATGTATAGAAATCTAATACATTTCAACCCAGTCTACACTTATTGATAGAGACGAGTGCTTAGGTTTTTGTAAAATTGATTATGGTTGTCATAAACTTTGAAATTAATGCATTTAGACTTTTTAAAAAGGTATTTTCCTTGTTTCAGCAAAAGTTAACATTAGGTTCTCCATTTGTATTGTAAGGGTTATTTTTTTTAATGGGGAGTGTACTGTATCGTTTAAATGCCAGGTTGCCTCATTTAAAGTCCCGTTATTGTCTTTACTGCATTGCATTCTCAACTTTCAACTCACTCTGCCATCTCAAGGACGGAACTGTGTACACATTGAGGAAGCGACACACACACTACGCATCGCTTATTGCTCCGTGCCGCCTGCCAGGCGCCGGTGCAGGCTATAAAGCTGTGAATACTGGATGCGCCGTGAATTACTCCACACTTGGTACAACATAAATATCAGATAAAGTATCTTGTACTGTATTATATATAGTATAGTACAGTACTTTAAATGCATGATTTGTGTTTGCTTTGAAATGTATAATAGGTACTGTGTTTTATCACAATTTTCGAAGCCAATATCACTGTTCCATAAAAAGTAAAAATGTGTAAATTTGATTATCCGGGTTTAATACAAATTCATATATTCGTGTTTTCTCTGGCCCCGATTAACACGGTTGATTGGGAGTTTCCTGTATATTAAAACTGATTGAATACTCATGTGGCACCAGCAGGCACAGAATTCCCGCATTATACTGTTCTGCATTTCAAGCTAATCGTTACCTACTGCTGATCGATATTAGCCGTATATTACAACGTAATATCTCAAGTCAATTAAAATTCACCTCTCACTCAAGGAACACATGTCCATCATAGTTTTTTTCAGATAGTTCAGACTTTTGCAGTTGGGGAAATTTAATCTACTCAATTCTGGATGTAATGAACATAAGCGGCGAAGGAAAAACTGTCTCAAAACTGTGAATATTTTAATGCAGTTGTCTTACTATGAACGTACCGTTACTTTGAGGGACTTAGAAAATCAGGACAAGTGACCACAACTTCGTTATCCTATTTTAATCTGTGTATATAGCGCGTGGTTCATGGTTTACCTGTCAAGGGAACTTCCATTTTAAAGCAGGAGGATTACACATTAGTTTTGTAGCCAGTGGGATTTTTATAAGGAAATAAAAGTAAACCTCAACAACTGCCTGGTTCAACAACTTCTGGGCTACACTTCATAGCGGAATGTACGTTTTTTCAAGCCACTGTCGTTACCTCATTGGCTGGTTGTCAATGATATTTTTTTTGGTTGTCTGTGATAGATCACTTCTTTTGTTTCGGATCTGCTATGGGAGCATGAGCCTTCTTTAGTGTGTCAAATAAATAACTGGCCAAATCGTAACAGCAACGCTGATAAATAATAAGTCCAGGTTGTCTCCAAATAAATCAGTGAAATTTTCAGGTCATTAGAAATTAGTAATGAAAATGGAAGCCTGATTTACAACTGCTTGAATCCTGCTGAAGAGTTTTCTATTAAGTAATAGAAGCCATTTACTAGCTTGAATAATTGCATGCTGGCATTCAATTTGTTGGTAGTATCGTTGACTACATTGAAACAACTATGCTAGTTTGATGACAAGTAGTGAGATTCTGATGTACTGAAGACATCCCAGGCATAGCTGTCAGGTGGTTCACTAGCTTCTGCTTTGGTGAGTCAAAAACTGTTAAACGCAAATGTACGCTGCACAGAGTCTCCACTGAAATAGATATATTTTAATACCTAAAATTTAGGAGTCATTGTACACAAAAAAAAAAGGCAAAAACAATTAGAACAAGCAAAATTTACATTTCTCTACTCTGCTACACAACAGTCGAATTTCACGAGTTATTTGCGTTTCTTTGCAAAAATGAAATGAAACACAAAGCATGCGTGCCTAATTCTGCAAACAGTCTGAAAAATAATGGCTTCTATTATGTAAAACAAATTCAAATTCAGTAGGGTCTACTTGTGTTTTACTAAGCACAGATTTAACTTTGCAGCATAAGCAACTGCATCAGGAAGAAGTTTTCCAAATTGATGGCTAAAATTTCCCGTCCTAGACGAGTCATACTTGGACACCGTGCTTACCAGGCAGAGTCCTAAAAGCTATACCAACGGGCCAACGTGCCGTACACAGTAGAACATTGTTTTAAAATTTCATCTACTGTGAGAAACATATTCATTTTTAATTTCTTGTTCAGTTTGCCCAGTTTTGGAAGTAAGTCTAACAAGAAAACACTTCTAGTCATTGGATTATTTATCTTTGAAATAAATTACTTTCTCACCGTTATACGTCAGAAAAAAATTGGTTTTTTTTTGGCAGTGTATTAAAATGCCAAGGCTTAAATTTGGAAAAATGACCAAGCACATTACATTGAAGTTGGCCTTATAAATGTAGGGTATATTAATTTCATACTTTTTTTTGGTTAGTTGAAATAAAAAATTTTAAACTTTTAACATTGCAAAAAGTAAAGCAAACCAAATCTATATTTAGCTTGTATCTTTCATTGAAAGTAATTTACAGCTGGAAATGTGTAATTACACATACAAATTGCTACAGAAATGTTTCCTTATTTAATATATTCCTCAATAAACTCAGACGTGCAGAAAACTAACAGTCAAATAAAAATTTGACTAACGACGATTAAAAAAGAATTATAATTACTGTAGTTTGATGATATGAATGTGACGTGTAACGCATATTGGAAGTAGAAACCTCGCTGACCCCCACCCCCCTCGATTTTAATCCCCCGCGAGCATCTTCGACAGGCACACGCGTGGAGAAGCCAGAAATAGATGAGTGAGACCCGCACCGGCCAAAAGTGTATGCGCGCGGGAAAATGCATGTGAAGTAGAACGGGCGAGAAGCAAGGAGTAGCAAGCAAAAGGAACCGAAAGAGTGGGAGCAAATAAGGAAGTGAAGGAAGACAGAAAACAAGCGCATGCAGGCAAGAAAGCTGACGAAGAAGAGAAAGTAGGCGAAAAACGAAGAGAAGTGCACCAATCAAGAATAAAACCCGGGAGACTGCAGCCACATCCGAGGACGAGCCTGCAATGCAGCAGTCCAGAGATGACAACAGCACGAGAGGAAGGAAACGCATTCTTCCCCACCCTCACCTGCTGTCCAGGTTCACAGTGCAGGCGGGACAAGAAGCCACCTCCTCCGGCAGAAACAGATGCAGTGTGACATGAGGTAAGTGCTTACTCATGTCACCCACTGAGAGCTAGGGCAGAGTGCCCTACCTCAAGCCGAACATAAGTGCGACAAAGAGACAGGGCTGGTATGCCCAAACTGACGCGGAACTCAAGAGCGACACAGTGTTTTCAGTTTGACCTGTGTTTATCGTATGAGGAAGTTAGGCCTTCAGCTGAAAGGCGTGTAGACGCCACACTTAAGGGTGACTAAGTGTTTTTTTTTTGTTTAATTTACCTGTGGTGGTAAAGTAAGAATATAGGCCCGCATATAAATTGGAGTATGGGCATTTGGAAGGGCCGACAGTGTGTTTAAATGGCCCGTGTATAAAATATGTTTGTTTTCCAAGACCGCATGTAAAAGCAGCAGAGAGAGGGCAGGACAGATCCGGAACCAAGGTCCCAGTCTAGCAGATAAGAGTGTTGTTTTCTTTTCACTGCCTACGCGCCGACGTAACCATAAAAATGAACCATGTCACCAAAAAGTAAATGGTCAGTCAACTGTGCAAATAACCGGCCGTCTGCCATCTTACTTGTTTGCATATATCAAGAACATCCCAGAGATACCACGGGACAGAAGCACAGAAGAACCAATATGTTAGATCTGGAAAGATCACTTTAGGGCATTTAAAATTGTGTAACAATGTAAAAATGTTGTGTAATCTTGTAAATGGTAACCCTGTACAAAGGTGTGAAATCGTGTAAGAAGGTTTGTATGGTAAGAATGTCCAAGATGTGTATCAGCTTGTGTATTTTATTTTTTTGCGGGAGTTCAAATATGTAGCCAGAAGTTACACTTGTACAGTAACGAGCAGCCCACGGCAGAAGTAGACACCAGGAAAAGTTCATCAGTTTTTTGTGCCAACCCCTAACGCCGTGGACTAGTAGATTAAAGTGTTTTAACTGTCCCAATAAACTTAGAAAGAAGTTAGCTGTTATTCCCAGTGTATGAGGCCTGCGAAGTATTTGAAAAATAATGTACTATGTGAATAGAGGCCTTGTTTTGTAATCGCAGAGCCAGAGTATTAGGCCCTTTTTGTAGGCAGGGGCACACCTGTAACCGTGGGGATACACATCCTTGAATAACGGCCAGATTAGAGGGAGCGACGGCCGCGAAGGGAGAAAGAGAGACAGGAGAGGGAGGTCTCAGCGGTCACAGTCCACGGGACAAGCCACGTGAGAAAAATATGTCGCGATAGTCTGGCCAGAGGCGAGGCAGCGCGAACATGGACAAGGCTACAGCACAGAATGGGAATTATACACATACAAACCAAGTCCAAAGTTTTGGTGCGGGTGGGTCAGCTTTGCAGAGCCGGGGTGGATTTGACGTGTAACGCATATCGGAAGTAGAAAAATCGCTGACCCCCTTTGCGATTTTAATCCCCCGCGAGCCTCTTCGACAGGCACACGCGCGGAGAAGCCATAAGTAGGTAGCGCGTGCAGGCCATTACACGTGTCACTGCAGTGCGGGACATCTCCCCTACAACCCCTAGCAAACCGCGTAAACTTGGACACGCCAAAGTTATGCCGAGTTAAGCAAATAGCCATCAAGGACGTTAAGATAGGGAAGGCGGACGACAGGAAAATATCGCCGACCCACCTGGAAGGTGAGATACGCCCCGAGGAGGGGCAGATAAGTTTGAAAGTGGTGCCATGAGTGCCTCCCCCTTCCCCTAACAAAACGAAGAAGCACCTGGACACGCGCTGCCAGGGGTCCACACCCCCCCTCCTCCAACAAGAACCATGGAGGATATAAGCCTCTTAGCGGGGAGGGTGGGGGATTAGTTGAATCAATCCGTTCAGAGAGGAGGTCAGTCAGTAAAACGAAGGCCGGGGAGATCGACCCCGGCCGAGTCAGTTAGTCGCATCAGATCAGTTCAATCAATCCGTTCGGAGAGCAGTTGACCCAGTCAGTTAGAATTGCGCGCCGAGAGAGGAAGTCCAGTAAGTCAGCTGAGGCCGGGGGTTCGGGCCCCGGCCGAGTCAGTTCGCAGAGATAGTCAGTCAGTGAAACCCCTTCGTCGAAAAGCGACCACCGGCAGATGGGGCGGCGTTTGGTACCGCCACACCGAGATGCGCAGGTAGTCAGGATCGGGAGCCAGATCGTGGAAGTCAGTCGGGCGAGAATCACAACATTAAGGGGTCAGTCATATTGGGGCAGTCTGAAGCTGCGATACTTCGCACCGGACAGAATCAGTAAGACAGTGACCAGAGTTACGTCGGACGAGTAGCATCACCACGCCGGGACGCGACTCAGTCAGTCAGTCAGTTACAATTACGCATCGAGAAGACGGAGTCGAGTGGTGAACTTCAACGAGGAGCGCCACGTTGAGCGAGTCGGAGTAGTCCAGTGCAACCCCGCACCGAGAGCCGGGGTGGGGGCCCGCCAAGGGTCTCTCGCCGGGACTTGGTAGGAAGGTAACGAGTCAGTACAACCCTACGCTGCGAATGGGGGTCAAGTGGTGAGCTTCAACGAGGAGCGCCACGTTGAGAGGAAGCCAGCTGAGGGCGGCAAGCCAACCACAGCCAGTTTGAGGGCCTTTAAAAGGGCCACCCAACTCACCAGAACACAAGTTACCGCCGCTGGAACAGCACCAAACAGCAGAACACGGATAAGTACCAACGGCGTCACTCAGGGACATGTCCAGTCACCTAATGCCCCCACAGCATCGGAAACGTTTGCCAGACATTGTAATCAGCCCTTCAGGCCAAGAACTCGCAGGGCCGAGAAATTATGTGTACTTCAAGCGAAAGTGCCGGGAATGTGTGTATGGATTCCCGTCAAATAAACCTGTTAAAACCAAGATGAAATGAAGTCATTGTTTTATATAACCTCAACCTTCAAGGCACCTTATGTCTTTGTCATCTAACATTAACTGAGGACCCTATGAACCACTCTGTACACCACAGGTGGGGAATAGCATCAAATGAATAAGATAGGTAAGACTATTAATATTTTTAAATGTAACCTAACAAAAATTTGCATTGATGCATTGTCTCAAACTTGGTGATTGTGAATTTCTCTGTGTATAAGTTCGTCATGAGTGTTAGCACCTTTTTTTTGGTTTAACGTACGCAATCCAACATTATGCAATTCTCAAAAAAATCTATTTTTAACCATAGGCATTGTGCACAATCAAATTTAATGCAGATGTTTTAGAAATAACATTAAAAGTATCTCTGTGAAGATATGAACAGATAGGTTTGTGTTAAAATAACGTTTCCATTAAATTTTTGTAAAATGATAGGTTTAGGGTAAAATTACTTATGCTGTCAATGTAAGTAACTCAATTAATTAAACACTTTTTTAGTACATATTTACTCAAGTATGGTCATTGGAAAAGGACACTTGCGTGTATTTTAATGGTAAATTAGCACCTTGAAATTTCGTTGTTCAAGTGGCACATTGATTTTAATACAGTGATACGGTCAGTATAAAAATGCACAATAGGTTATTTAGTTTATGATGGTGTATTTTTACACAAATATTAAAACACATTCATCACTATTAGGGACAGGTGTTTTTCGCAGAAAGATTTATGGCTATGCTATATTTCAATATCCTATGTCCACAACCACAACTTCCTTTGGTTATTGGCTGCATATCTATGNAAATAGGTTATTTAGTTTATGATGGTGTATTTTTACACAAATATTAAAACGCATTCATCACTATTAGGGACAGGTGTTTTTCGCAGAAAGATTTATGGCTATGCTATATTTCAATATCCTATGTCCACAACCACAACTTCCTTTGGTTATTGGCTGCATATCTATGTGAGAAGACATGTTCTTATTTGACTGGGCTAATCGTAATAAAGTACTTCGATACTGAATGTCCATGATTCCTGGGCAGACACTTGACGTACCCTACATTTAAAATCATCCAACCACGAAAGTGCATATGAACAAAAGTGTTTTGGAGTACAACTGGTATGGAAATCTTTTCGCGAAAAACACCTGTTCCTAACCATTACTAATAAATCTATTTATATTGGTTTACCTACATTTGAATTCCTAGCAACATTATCATATCAATTCAACTTCGCAGTGTCTTCTTTTTTAATGGTAATCTAATATCGTATAAAAACAGCCATTTTGTTTAGATGAGTAATATAAAAATTAGGACTCAATAAAACGTGACATAAATTTAAAGGAAAAAAAAACATACATTTGTATCAAACGTAAATGTTGCAATTTGTTGCAACAATATACAGTTATCATTGCGTGAGTTAAATGGAAGTAAATAAAAATACTATCTACTACAACAAAGTAATTACATTAGTATTTTGTATGAGGTAACAATTTAAGTCACACTTGTGTGTCTAATGTATTTAACACTAGTTGTTAATAACATCACATTTTAAATCTTTTTACCCTTTCAATAAAAACAATTTTCATTAAAAAAATTTAGTCTTTGAAAATAAATAATTATGACTTCAGCTTTAAATTAACAGATAAAAAATAGTGAGTCATATTTTCTCTTCATCAATAATATACAATAAATAGCGAAACTAATGTTTTCTAATTAATTATATGTGTGTGTGTTNCATATTTTCTCTTCATCAATAATATACAATAAATAGCGAAACTAATGTTTTCTAATTAATTATATGTGTGTGTGTTTCCTAAGTAATTTATACCGAAGGCTTTGCACTGTGCTGGTATCAATTTGAAATATTATTGGCCCACGTGATCAGTGGTATCAGTGCAGACGTATGTGCGGCCAATCAGATTACAGAATGCCACTAACACAGAACAGCACACTGCTGTACAGTGCCAATGTGTCCAGACCCCAAAATTTCCCAACATTTCTGCAAAAATTATTACTAGAAAAATAAGTATTCTATGTTTAAATAATTTAATATTTCAGTTTGCAATTAAAACTTTTTAAATGTAAATACAGAAAGCTTACACTTTTCCATACCATATATGACCAATTCCAATTTGATCTCAATCTTAGACAGTGAGTTGGGGTCAGGTACCTTTTAGAATACTTTCCGAAGGAAAGAAAGGCCTATGAGATCACTTTCCGTTTTGTGAGTGCGTGAGTGTGTGTGCATGTGCGTGTGTGTGTCCCCTTTCAATTTTTGAATGTGAACCAAAACTCTGTACCGAATTACACGAAACTGTACTGAATTTAACGAAACTCTGTATCAAATTACACGAAAGTCTGTACCAAATTACATGAAACTCTGTACAAAATTACATAAAACTCGGTACACATATAGTACTAAATAAGGACACCTGACTTTTACAATATTTGACACGCCAAGCACTTACTTTCACAATGGTGGCCATTTTAAAATTTAGGGTGATATGGCCTATCTTGAAAACCATTTAACCAATTTAAACTAAATTTTGAATGCTGACGAGACATGGTATAAGCATTGAAATCCAAGAATATTGTTGTTGGTCAGCCAATTTGGAGATAGCGCCACATTAAAGAATAAAAATTTTATGTTATATAAAGAAAACTATTCAATAAATTTTTGCCAAATTTGGCATGTAAGTAATACCACGGTAGGCCAGATAAATATAAGCAATTCAACTTATTATGCACTTATTTTCAAAATGATAGCCATACAAATTTTTTATGTTTATTTAGTGTAACTAACATACCATTTGACCAATTTCAACCAAATTTTGTGTGCTGACGGTATCTATTACAAGTATCATATACGTCAAACCACCACCAATTTTGAAAGCCATTTTGTAAGATAGCGCTACATGAATAAATAAAGTTATCACGGGAAACAATAAACAAATTCCTACCAGATTTGGCAAACAAGTATTAATGCAGCAGTTGATATGTACAAATATGTTTCAAGTATGTCAGAGACATATCTGCAAAATGGCAGCCATGTATTAATTTTAGCATAGTATGCTATAACTATGAAATCATTTACTCAATTCCAACTTAACTTTCTATGCTGGGAGAATATGTAACAAACATAAAATGTGTCTACGCAGAGCCTCTTTTGTCCTCAATTTTGTACAATAGTGCTACAGGAATAAATACAGTTTTTATGCCATATCACAGGAAACAATTGTCCTATTCCTACCAAATATGACAAACAAGTAGTACTGTGGTAGGTTATATCAACTTATGTGTTTTAGGTAGGTCAGACACTTATTTTCAAAATTTCGGTTATACAGACATTTTAAATTTGTATGTTATATCGTTGAAACCACGAAATTAATTCCAATGAAACTTTGTATGCTGACTGTATAAGTTACAACCATCTAATGTGTCCACCATCAAATCTCTATTGTCCACCATTTTGTAAAATAGTATCATGTGACAAATTAAAATTACGTGACATCTCCGAAAAAACAAAAAAAAAAANAAACAAAAAAAAAAAAAAAAAAAACCTATTTTTACCAAATTTGGCAAACGAGTAGCACTATGGCAGGCCATGTAAACTAATTTTAAAAGGTTAGACAAACATGTTTTCAAAATGGTGGCCATATAAACATTTTAGCTCAGAATTTTTTATTTACGAAACTGCAAAACCGATTTTCACTTAACTCTGTATGCTGACCGTATTATTTATAAATTGTCTATGTAAAGCCTTATTTCTACGGCATTTAGTACGATAGCGCCACAAGAAATAATCCTGTTTTTATGTCGTATCTCGGGAAACAATCAACCGATTTCTTTCAAATTTGACGAAGAAGTTGTTCTGTGGTAAGCCATATTAATTTATATGTTTTAAATGTTTTAAGTGTGTAAGTCTTTTATTTTCTGAATGGCGCCTATACAAAAATTTTAGTTTAGTATTCTTTATCTACAAAACTATGGAAGAGATTAAAATGCAACTTTGTATCTTGCATCTATGACAATCATCGAATGTGCTAATACATTAACTTTTTGTCCATTTATGAAGATCTTCACAAGAACAATGGAGGTGGTTTAATGCCATATCTCGAGGACCAATCATACAATTCATACCAACATTTCACGAAAGTATTGCTACAGTAGGGTATGTAAATAAACTTGTGTTATGTGAGGCAGGTATCTTTTAATGGGGGTTTATATACGTAACTTAGAATAATTTATTATATCTATGAGTAGTTCCAACTAAATTCAACAAAATTTTGTAAGCAAACAGTATTAATTAGAAGTAACATTTATGCATACAGAGATTCTCTTTTGCCGAATTTTTTTAAAAAGTAGTGTCAGGTGAGTAAATTGAACATTTTGCCAATTTTCTGGAATAATTCAACTTATTTAAAGCCTGACAGAGAAGAGAGCCCTAGCCACTATGCCAACCGCGGACCCAGGTTCGACTTTGAAAACGCGACATTCGTCTACTTGTGTACAAAATATTCTTAATTAATTCAACATTCATACATCAAACTGCACTTCAATAAATTAATTGCAACTAGCGGAAAACATTTCTATGTTCAGTAGTTTGATAAACTACGGCTTGAAAATATGTCCCTAAATATTCGTTCTTAGAAGAAGGCAAGAAATGCAGCAGAGTGAAGCACGTCAACAACCCAGTACTGCGAACAATCACGCGAGCGATCTCTCGGGATGTCTTAACCCTCCAGCCCAAGACTAACTCCTCGGGCCCGCCTAACGGACATACCTGTCCTTCAGAGCAGATAGTACAATACCTCCCCTACTGCGGCAGGCCACTGCCAACTATCCCCTCCCTTCTCAGCCAGCACTTGGGACGAGACGAGGAAAATCACGTAGCGAGTAGGCAGCAGCACGAGACAGGCCTCAAAATGTGCAAAACATACCTACAGTTTTAGTTAAATTGTTTAAAATTCAATGCTGTGACAATACCTTTTTTGGCATAATTTTACTCAAAAAACTATAGCTGATTCCACTATTACTTTTGTTTCAAGTATTTCTTTTCCAATTAACTGAAAATCATTCACAAAGTTATGCAATTTCATTATTTTAAAAATATATTAACACAGATAGAATGTAAAGTATAACCATAGCTTGAACAATTAAAGCTTTCACGGAAAAAAATATTGTCGCCATATCTTTAATAAACTGTGTGTTTCTCACTGATGGGACTATAGATTACAGCTTAGGGCCGAGATTACAGTGACTCCATGTTTTACGTATCACATTACAAAGAGCACATTCACGCAAGCTGGCTATTACTCAACTTGTGTGTTTCAATGAGACTTATTGTGTACGTACCTGCATAAGGTTGTCAACATTGTTGTCACTTTGCCTTGACGAGTGGCGTTATGCAGTTCCCGGCCGGAAGTTTGGCAAGAATGTAAATAAGTGTACTGTTAATGTTCTCTTGGTGAAAATTATGTCGGTCGTGAGTTGTAAACACCAGTGCATCTCGTGGAGTTACCGAGAATGGGATATCCTCTAAGGCCAGACACGACCAACAGTTAGCAACCATATGAAAGCACCTTCAGAACAAACACCAGCAGGGAGCAGGAATCGATGCTTTCAGATAAACGAGGCTGTGTGGTACAGATCTTATAGTAGGAGCATGAGGTGGCTGCCAGGGAAAATCACTGGAGTGCAAGGCCAACTCATATGTCATCACAGATAATGTTGGTCAGGAGCACAGGCACCATGTACACCAGATCTTGCAGAGTTGAGCCAAGCCTTAACAACCACCACAAGCATAGCCAACAAAGTGAGGAAGCACTGTTGGGAAGGGAGCTACCAAAGGTGCAGCTCATGAGAAGACTGCCAGGGTGATATATATATATATATATATATAGAGGCACTAGGCCCTAGGTAATAGTGTTCTTTCAAATTCCAACACAAAGGCCTTGAAGAGTTTTCGTGGGTCCTCCTGTTGTCCCAGCATACTATGGAAGTGGTAGCTGGCCAAGGACCGGTAGCCGTTCTAGTGCTACAAGTTCCTGTCGGGATGGTATCCGTTCTGATGTGTCTTATATATATATATATATAAAAGACACATCAGAACGGCCAGGCTCAGAAGGACAATGAAGACAATGAACTGTTCATACTGCATAAGGCCTAAATATTTCAATGTGTGCATCCTGGGTGAGAAGAACTAGACACTGGAGGAACTGATAACCTGCCTGTTGCTGCCAGAGATATGCACACACCTACGAAATCGAAATCCAGAGCCCAAGATGCTGGAGGAACAAGTAAAACAGGCGCGAGTTCGAGAAATAGACCTAGCTGACCTCCATAAAGTACAGGAAAGAACCAAAGCTACTCTCATCTCCATCGAGAAAGCTGTCGTCACAGAAGACCCTGGTTATATTTTATTTTAGTGAGGGTGCACGTGCCAGCCTAAATTTAACTGCACACTTTGGCCTAAAATTTCTGCACGTGCTGGCTAAATTCTTTTATTCATCTTGGGATAACCCTTCTGCACATCGTCTCTCCTTTCCTTGTTGGTGGCAATTTAGTCAAGTTAATTATCTCTATCCTGGAGTTCGACAGCGAACTATGTAATCTTCTTGGCCAGGATATATCTTTATTGTTCCAGTGGACTCGACAGTCAAGTATCTACAAAACTTTTGTATGAAATATGAGTTTTTTTTTTTTAATTGTATCATGCACATGTTTTCCTTTTTACTGTGTTTACTTACAAACATTTAATATTACGACCTCTCTAGGTATTTTGTAACTAATTTATTAATACATTTTATGCTGGTATCCCTTTAGAGCAATGGCAAAAATGTCCAGAGTTCTTGGCGCAAACAACAAACAAAATGCCAAAAAACTATAAAAAAAGTGGCATAATAAAGAAATATAATTACCGAAGGACCCGGCACAAAACAACACAAAAGGAAGCAATATAGACAATAAAATATGCTCATAAAAGTCAAATAGGAAGCGCTAATACAAAAAATCATGCTGAGTGACCGTACATGGCACAAAAGAAAGAGTGTATATATATATATATATATATATATATATAAATACAAGACCTACTTGTATGATTTAACAACACATAGGCCCAGAGGAAAACTTAAGTGTCTATAAATAAAAAGAAATGACTTTTTCTTGTGCGTTACTAAAGGGAGAATGATAGAACAGACCACTGCTTCTACCACCATGCTACTCAAATGCTGGCACTGCCATGCAAGGCACTTCACCGGGACTGCCCAGTGCTGCAACAAAAGATACAGAGTCGGCAGGTGGGACGATCAGAACAGTCTAAACAAAGAGGAAAGAGAAGCCCGCAAACACTGCGAAATCCCTCCAAGAGCCAGAGAAACGAAAAAACAGGGAAGCCCGAAGAGGCTGGGGCCACGGCAAAGTAAAAGAGGATGGCTTGCAAGTAGCAGTCATACAGGAGAAAGCAGTCATACGAGACCCACCCTGTATCACAGTGCTCATGGGGCAAATTAAGTCTTGACGAACTTGGATACTGCTGCCAAGGCCAACTTCATTCAAAAACAAGCCATTCCGTGAGTTCTAAGACAAGATCCAGCCTGCAAAATAAAAAAAACTGTTTATATGGCCTCAAAAAAGCACGCCTACCCACAGAAGGGATACTTTCCCTACATTTGCTGATGGGGAAATTGCAACAAAGTTCCACGCGGTGAAAGAGCAGGGAGAGACAATCGTTCTAGGACAGCCTTGGTTATCGGAACAGCAAGTGATCCTTGATTACTAGAAAGGGCGATTGTACCTGGGTGCTACCAAGAGGTCTATAACCTGGCGCAAATTCGTGGAACCAGAACTACAGCAACCCATCACAAGGGAAGAGTTGAACCACCACAAGAGGAAGCTGTGGATAAAACTGACACAAACTGTGCAGAGAGCACTGGCAGGTAGCACGATATCACCTTGACCAATCCCCAGATAATTCACAACCAACCACAGGAGGTCCCAACCAAGATTGGGGCAATAATTGAACAGCAAGATAGAGGAGATGCAGCAGATAGACATCATCCAGCCAACAGACTCGGCATATAATGCTCGAGTTGTCTGGTACCAAAGAAAGATGGCACTCTATGGTTCTGTGTCAACTACTATGACATGAACCAGATTACCGAACCAGTAGCTTCCCCCCTTCCCTGAATTTGGGGCTCACACTCAAGGCTCCTGGAGAAGATAAAATCTTCAGTATCCTCGACATATGTTGTGGGTATTGGCAGATACCAGTCCACCCGCAATCAAGGTCATACCATGTTCACAGCTCCTAACGAATTCAAGGTCATAACCTTCAGCCTTAAGAACTCCGTCACCACATTCCAACGTCTGATGGCTGCAGCAGTCCTCACAAACTACATTAGCGAGTTATGTTATGCTTACCTAGACAGCATCATTATTTTCTTTATGGACTGGCAAGAGCACCAGCACCACCTTTATAGAGGTTTGAGGTCCATGGCCTTACGTGCAGACAGTCCAAACGCCACTTCGGAAAGACAACAGATTGACTTCTTGGGGCACAGTCACTCCCGAAGGAAATTTTGTTCAGATAAAGCAGATCTGAGCTATAGCTAAAGCAGGTATGCCACAGAACCGGTAACAGTTTCGGAAATTTTAGGGGCTGTGCAGCTGGTACGCGACCTCATCCCCAATATCACAGAACTCATGGGACAGTTAAACAACCTCCTACACAAGTACCAGGGCTGGAGATGGACAGAGAAGGTGGAAAAAGCTTTCCAGAGACACAAGGACCATTTCGCACAGCCTGATATGCTTTACTGGCCACTCCCCGACCTAACATTAATTCTCCAAACATACGCTAGTGGAGTAGGTCTAGGGGCTGTCTTATTCCAGGAAACACCGGACGGTAGCCAACGGGTGATAAGCTATGCATGCAAACCTCCATTTCGACAAAAGAGAGAGAGAGAGAGAGAGGAAGCGAGAGAGAGAAAGTGTGTGTTTGTTAAAGTTTTAAGCAAACACAA
The DNA here is from genome assembly GCA_002778355.1 of Clitarchus hookeri. Lineage (NCBI taxonomy): Eukaryota > Metazoa > Arthropoda > Insecta > Phasmatodea > Phasmatidae > Clitarchus > Clitarchus hookeri. The sequence goes on from NQII01000046.1 coordinate 504,387, forward strand.
AAATTATCAGCAAATGATAAAACCCTGGACAAATGTACACTTGGAAGCCAAGCTGTGCCCAATCCCAACCTTTTCCATTATTATACTGTTGAGTGAATGTATAGTAATGTACCTCATGCTAGAAGGGAGATCAGTCCATTCACAAACATGTACTTTGTACCAAAGAGTTTATTTCTGTGTAAACTAAACTCATTCCAATTTACTCACTTGTCTTTAGATGCAACCATACCTACTGACCGTCTCATATAACTTGGCAAGATTATGACAGTCGGTTGAGTGGCAACTTGACGTATTGGAAACAAAAATATTTTTAATTTGTGTCGTTTCGAATAACAGTAATAGAAGAAAAGTCAACTTAAAAAATAACAGGATCAAAAGGCAGGCCAACGTGCTGCTATCTGTTGAGTAACCCTTGGTTCACAACTCGCCCTGCCATACCATGTGCGCCATCTGTCCGTTCTTCCCCAAAGTATTACCAGCCACCAAAAAAATATATCTTCTGTGTGTAAAATAACCAATTTACGAACAGATACCAATAGTTTTATTTTTCTGCGAGCTCTGCATTTTTAAAGTAACATATATTTGGTGTACAGAGATTTTGATTACTAGTAATTTCTATTGAGCCAGTAATCATTATGCCTACATCCATTACACACCATGTTCTTTTCTTCCTGCAAACCGCTCTCCTTGTTGTTTTCGTATTGTTACTGTACTGTATTAATGAAACGAAGACAGTGAGATCTACGTGGGTAGTTTTTAAGCAATTCTTACGTTATTCCACACCATATATTTCCTACTCGAACTGTTTAGTATCAGTAATAGTAGAATTACTGCTTTGCAATAGTCATTGGTGAGTTGTAGGCGAATAAAAGTGTGTTGTCAATTAAGTTTCCCGATTACTTTTAGTTCAAGTTATATTAGCTATGACGTCCAAAGTGTGATAAGAACTACAACTACCATCTTGCAAATGTTAACCCAAATTCGCTNAGTTATATTAGCTATGACGTCCAAAGTGTGATAAGAACTACAACTACCATCTTGCAAATGTTAACCCAAATTCGCTAATTCGCTGTCTCTGACAAATTATAAAAGAGTTAGCAAATATTTAATTTTTTGCAAGGTTTTNAACCCAAATTCGCTAATTCGCTGTCTCTGACAAATTATAAAAGAGTTAGCAAATATTTAATTTTTTGCAAGGTTTTATATTTTTACTTTTATAACCTACTAATTTTTTTTAGACAGATGTCAGTCTAAAATACCTTAAAATTTGTTTAGCATTACAGTACAATAGCACGTGGATTAGCTGATAGCATTTTGATAAACTATACAGACTCCACTTAACGCACCAGCTGATGGCGAAAAAATACATAAACGAAAAGTAAACATTCGCCTTACTTTTGTCGAACTGTCAAAATCTTGCCAAGTTACATGAGTCAGAGAATAGCTATTTGCTAACCAAGCTAATTATTTGCTCATGAATACTTCATACATATGTATAACTTTATTTGTTTAAAACTCCTTGTGTTTGTAATATTGTCAGCCCTTGTCTAGTTGCCTCACATGTACATTGTTCACTTTTCAAACGTGTAATCTTTCACCTTTTGCATTTGTTTATAACTGTTCACCTTTTGTGTTCATTTACCAAGCTTAAAACTTATCAAACCTTGTGTACTACTTATTCATATTGTCTACTTATTTTTTCTGCTTTAAGCAAGTAAACTATTGTAAACTTTGAACCAGTATCATGTTGTCACATGTATACCAATTATAGCAATTATGCACCAGCAATTTTCTTTTTTTATCTGAGCCTTGAGATTAGAAGTGTGCGAGTGATATGGTAATAATTATATTGTGTAATAATTATAATAATGTATTGTGTGATTCTATTGGGCTAAGGGATATGAATGGTTGTGTGTGATGCAAAGCAGACTTATGAAATTCTCCGTAATTTCTCCTTGCACAGCTAAACCACAGCTTCTTTAATAAAGCAGACAAAGCANAGCAGACTTATGAAATTCTCCGTAATTTCTCCTTGCACAGCTAAACCACAGCTTCTTTAATAAAGCAGACAAAGCAAAAACCTCAATTACGAAATTATGTGTGAAAAAGAGATCTTGTACCAGCAGAAGATTATTTAACTGAGAGTTTGTAATTCCAATTGAGGTAAGTGTTACTTCAGTATTTAGATAACTCAACATAAAATTCTGACAAGTACAATTTAATTACCCAGTTTAACTCACATATCCTGTTTTGCATCCATGTGCAAAAATCCTGGAGTCGAACCCAGTTCACCTTGGTGGGAGGTGAGCATTCTAGCCACTGTCTCACCACGGTCACCACAAACATCACTAGAGTGATGTTTCATTTATCATTACCCACACACCAGTTGTTAGGCAATTATTTATGGGGACAACCCCCAATGGGAAGAGGGATTGAGATCTGCTCAACCACTGTAGGTAATATCAGGCTAACACAACAGTTGGCCACACCCAAACACGTGTGACACTCGTTCTCCTTCAATAGCCTCTTTACCCATCAGTCTTCAGATACAATTTTATCGTGGGACTCTTCTATTTCTAGTACAAAACCTATGGGGCTCAATTACATACGCCATTAAATTAAATAATATAAATAATTCCCAATTATAATATTTAATTCTTCGTACTTTTGATTAAAATTTCCAACTATATCTTTGTAACAATCTCTATTGTTCTCATTGTTGCTTAACCAGTTAACCTATAACAAGCTCACCACTATTATAACTGTAGTGCATGGTTTGAGCTGAAGCACAAAATTTTAATGCATTAATTGTTTCAAACCATAACAATTGCTTTCACACATCTTTGTCATCAGCTTTACACTGAAGTTACCTGTCCGTTGTGTTGCAGCTTTCTGACAGGCATTTCAAACAGACTGGGGAAAGTTACAGACTGTTGGCCAGGACCACCAGTCTCGAGGAAGGAAGAGCTCTCCAACACAACAAAAGAACAGTCGCTGGGTGCCAGCGATGTGGGGCATGAACTGCTCGGCTCACCCTCCATCTTCACCATTCTCTACAGTCTGCAACAGATATGAATTGTTCACAAAACAATGGATAAACTGTACAGTGTCCACGTGGTCCTAAATTGTTCACACGCTCACATCTCATCATTTACACAAGTTTGGAGTCCTATAGTAGACTACTTTAGTGTGGATGCAAACACTACAGAATTAGCATATATTGACAATGTTGGCATTTTCCGAATCTGTCATTTATTTCTGGATAGCATATACTGATACCACAATGCCTACTTTTATAAGGTTCTTACCAGCTAAATAGTGAACTTTTTTTTTTAATGCTGGCATCTGAATGGTACAACAAAAAGTAAATCTATTTCCAATCCAATCATTTTCACACTATATATAATACTGTTTTTCATTATAAGTGGTAAATACTGTAATGTGACATGGTGTCCCCCTTTTTAGTTTAATGTCCCAATTCCCTCCCTCAACAGTCCAGCATGTTAACTGCAGTGAAAACTAGTAGAGATGGGTCAAACATTCAAATTTTGAACCAAACCCAAACTTAATGGTTAAGTTCGGTTCGTAATTGATTGCCATGTAAAACATCAACTCTAGTTNAATTTTGAACCAAACCCAAACTTAATGGTTAAGTTCGGTTCGTAATTGATTGCCATGTAAAACATCAACTCTAGTTCGGTTAAAAATACTTAAATGAGTTCGTCTTTGGTTAAAAAATTTGGCAAAAACTAACATTATTTTACGAACTTTGAAACAAACTTACTACACTTCAAAGAAGTTGAAAAATAACAACACAACACAACAAAAATTACCAAACAAGTCATATTCGTTTCTTTTTTTTTTGTAGCAGTGATGACAACATTATTTTGAACCCTATAGTGTGCAAAACCGGGTGCTTTGCTTTATTAACTTACTGCATTTTCAATTAATAAATGATTGTACACAAAGAAGTGATTTGCTTGAGGTTTTGAAAAATTACATTTTCAATTAATATTTATATTGTGTTGCTAATTTGATGTTTTCGCATACTTGTAAAATTACTAGAAAGATACATTTCTCAGTGTGTTAATAAATTATCATTTCAATCAAATATATAAAAACCAAAAATAATAATAAGTTAATTTTGTACCTTTTTTCGAATTAGAAAAAATTTGGCATTTTGGAACTATTAATGGTGGAACTGTGCAGGTTGTATGTACATGAACATTATGTATGTGCTTACTGTTTGTGTTACATGTTTTAACAATTATAAGTAAAATTGTGAATGTTGTTATATATGTTTTATGTTTGTGTTATACGCATCATAAAATAGGGGCTGAACTGTGAAGTTTGTATATATGTATTTTCACTTCGCACCTCGTAGCCAAGTCCAAATGACCAGTAACCAAACTCTACTTACTTGAGTGGGCAACACTGCTAACATGATCCATGGAACCACTGTAATAAGAACTTAAATGCAGAAACGTGTGTGTGCACACACTGATTACTGTTTAGCATCCATAATTCACTGTCTTTTTATGGTGGTTCTACATGTGCGTTTCTTGTTATACCCTTGAACAATTAAGGGCTGAACTGTGAAGGTATATATGTGTGGATAAGGCATTTTTTTACACTTAGGTTCGAGTTTGATGAATTATAGGATGGTTCGCTTCGAGTTTAGTTTGTGAACAGTTGTAAAGGTTCGGTTCAAGTTTGGTACGATAAAATTATTCTAGGTGAAGTTCTAGTTCAGTTCGGTGGCAAAATGTGGGTTCATCCCACCTCTCAAAACAAGGTATCATGATAGAAGGGACGTAACCCAAGTAATATAACTGTGGTAACCGGAGCAGCAGTTTATGGCAGAGGATATGGTGTGATGTGGGAATTCTGTAATTATTCAGAATAGGGGCTTTTCTGAAAATAAACTAAAAAATTACGGAAAGTGGTACTAATTACACAGAACATGAACTTACTAGGGGCATTAACGTATTACGAATACAAACCACAATGGGGAGGGCTATGAAGGTCAGAGAAATTGTGGGATAAAATCACTAAAAATACACCCACAAAAAAAAAATACAAAAACACCTCAAATTAACATTTGTCCACCCAATTTCATAATGTGTGCCCACCTAACCTAACTGAACCTAACCCCACCATGAACAAATCACTATTTTACATTTTTAATCTAATCTATGATTGTTGGGTTTTAATCTAATCTAGGATTGTAGGGTTTTAATCTAACCTCGGATTGTAGGGTATTACATAGTACGTTCTACTTATTTTACCATTACGTCCTCCTCAATATTAAAAAGATAAGCGGCGCAGAACCCATTTATGTTACTTTTGTGGGTCCACAATGTTTCCTTCAGAAAAACCCCTGTTCTGAATAATCACCATTACATAATTAGAATGGTAATTGTTATGAATAACAGCTTTTCCACAATAAGGAAACAATTCCAGGAAATGGTATGCCACTGACAGTACTAATCACGTTGAATGTGAATTTCAGGGGAGCATTACGATATTCGCAGTACATTCTATGAATCATGGCATACAGGGGGNGGGGGGGGGGGCACGAAGATCAGGTAAATTGTTGAATAAAGCATATGAAAATTGTAAACAATGAAACTAAAACCAGGTCACACAGATGTGGTAAATGCAAGACGACCTAACCTAACTTCACGATAGGTGACTCATAGGGGATGATTGTACCAGGAACATAGTACAAAAGTCAGGGAAAATTGTAGAAAAGTTTATGGACATGTTTTGGTACCTACTTCACAATAGGTAAATCATGAAATCATAAGGTGTAGGTTTGCTAGAAGTAATTTCCTCACACATCCAACCCCTGTGATTCATGCATTAGGAAAGTAGGGTAGGAAAGGTTAATACTTCTTGCATTTACCACAGCTAAACACCAACAGAACAACAGAATTCCAAATCAGGTTATTATAGTCTATTCGCGGTTTATTCACATTTTTTAAATGTAAACCTTGGAAAAATCATCCTATGTATGATGCGTGTGGTTATTTACTAAATATGCCATGTATCAACAGGCGTTTTATACTTCTGTTATCATAAAAGTACCTTATATTTAGGCAAATTAAACTTTTACTTATATTTTACCTGTAAATTAAATATATATACACAGAGGTGCCAGTCATGGGATAGCAATATGCAAATATGCAGATGGCAGTAGTATCGCGTACCAAATGTATAAATGGGCAGTGCATTGGTTGGGATTTCATTTGTAGTCAAGTGATTCATGTGAAAAGGTTTCTGACGTGATTATGGCCGCACGACAGGAATTAACAGACTTTGAACGCGGAATGGTAGTTGGAGATTGACGCATGGGACATTCCATTTCGGAAATGGTTAGGGCATTCAACATTCCGACATTCACAGTGTCAAGAGTGTGCAGAGAATACCTAATTTCAGGCATAACCTCCCACCATGTAAAACGCAGTGGCCGACCGGCTGCACTTAATGACAGAGACCAACGACGTGTGCGCAGAATGGTCAGTGTTAACAGACAAGCAACACTGCGTGAAATTACTGCAGGAATCAATAGGGGTCGTACGATGGACGTGTTCGTTAGGACAGTGCGCCGAACTTTGGATGTACTGGGCTATGCCAGCAGAAGACAGACTCGAGTACCTTTACTAACAGCACGACATTGCCTGCAGCGCCTCTCCTGGGCTCCTGATCATATCGGTTGGACCCTGGACCACTGGAAAACCATGGCTTGGTCAGATGAGTCCCGACTTCAGTTGGTAAGAGCTGATGGTAGGGTTCGAGTGTGGCACAGACCCCACGAATCCATGGACCCAAGTTGTCAACAAGGAACTGTGCAAGCTGGTGGTGGCTCCATAATGGTGTGGGCTGTTTTTGTATGGAATGGACTGGGTCCTCTGGTCCAACTGAACCGATCATTGACTAGAAAGTGTTATGTTCAGCTACTTGGAGACCACTTGCAGCCATTCATGGACTTCATGTACCCAAACAACGATGGAATTTTTATGGATGACAATGCGCCATGTCACCGGGCCACAACTGTTCGCGATTGGTTTGAAGAACATTCTGCATAATTCCAGCGAATGATTTGGCTACCAATATCGCCCGACATGAATCTCATCGAACATTTATGTGACATAATCGAGAAGTCAGTTCNCGAATGATTTGGCTACCAATATCGCCCGACATGAATCTCATCGAACATTTATGTGACATAATCGAGAAGTCAGTTTGTGCACAAACTCCTGCACTGGCAACACTTTCGCAATTATGGACGTCTATAGAGGCAGCATG